>MU122105.1:346492-546532 GCA_014904905.1 Wilcoxina mikolae CBS 423.85
GTAACATCGACCAACCATAGTGACAGGTGGCCGAACGCAGATTACCATGGACATCCTCCGTACCTCGTACACCTGCTAAGGGAAAACCCCTAACACTGACGAACCATATCTGATTGATGACGAGAGCCAATGACGTTTACTGATACGAGCACCACCGAGCCTATACTACAACATCTACGGTATGCTGAGGGCTTGGATATGGAAAGATGGACTTAGAGGATACAGGGATAAATTAGACGTTTCCTTCTCTTCTCTTCTCTTCGTTTCTTGTGGATCTCAGCCCGGTATAAATGCTGTCGGTACAGATTTTACAACCTACCACTGGAAGTAAATTTTCGCATGTACCGGATCCGCCGTGAGGCTGCCGTGATGGCACCAATCGGTTGCGGGATTTACGAGGGCGTACAAGGGTATACGAGCTTGGAGTTGTTTCTTCTTCTATTCATGTATAGGTATGCAGCCCAGGAGGTCGGCGGATAAAGAGAGCGATGATGTAATGGTGGCCGGGTAACCACACATCGGCCCAGTATATAGTCAGCTCATGTGAGTACCCTTGCACCCCATCGATATCCTTACCTATTGAATCTACCTCATTCTCGAATCCTCGTTTGCAACTATATCTACCCTAATACTCTTATACGAGGCCGTACACGGATGTATACCTTTACACTATCGGACAACAACTCGTATCCTTATTTTCATTCACAGTTGTAGAATTCGATTCGAAGTTTGAGTCGAACATCGGAACTTCGCCATACCTCAGATCAAATCCACTTCTATCTCCACCTTAGTTCAACCAGCCACAATCTGATCCGCTTTGTTGCAAATACTACTTGTATCTCGGTGAAGATACAGGTTCCAGCCCATTTGTTTGTAGATAAATCGTCATTTGATATGCTATTGTCATTTCATCAACCATCATATCTATCTTGGGTTCATTGATTCTGGAGCAATTCATTACTGTAATCATATGTGACTTGTAAAGTCTCTGTGGTAATATTGATGCATTCAACATTCTTAGTGCTTTTTCATCATATCCACAGATATCTATTAAGTTTTGACATCGCGTTGCATTCCAGTATTGTATTTAATCATAGGTAGATATCATCTCTAACTTCTCTGTAACTGACCCATTGATCATACTATAGTGTGTTAGCCAAAATGCAAATTGAAATGATGGAGCAGTAGATGTTTCGGAATCAAGGTGGCCTTTTCATTTGCTGTTCATCCAGGAATAAGTCAGGCCACACAGTCCAGTGACTCTATTCTTGGCTCAGTGAGCTGATAGCAGTCATTCAAGGTTTGTATTGTCGGTAGACTGGTCTGCTGAAACTACCACCGCTTTTTCCTGCTCACCCATCCTGTACCCGATACCTATCTCCCTATTGGTGATGCTTTCCATGGTCTCTCTCAGCAGTGCAGTACAAACTCCCACACATGGGAAGAACTTCCATATATAATCTCCCCCTGGCCAAAATATTGTCTAATGTAGTAGCTCCAAGCATTTCTATATATACTTGGAGTACAGTCTGATTCGGAATACTCCTTCTCTCTAGCCTTGATCCAGGTATATTTCCAGGACATCCCTGATGGTCTACAGAATCTACTATCATCTCTTGCACTCGGCTTGTATTTCACAGAGACAATATTCAACCGTATCGACAATCCATATCATGATCTCTATCATTGAGCCATAGCAAATACAAGATCGGCTCGCACAGTTCATCAACCACAGCTAGCACAATTTGCATGAATCAGTTCAATCGGTGAATCATATACCTGTCTCACCGAATTGGAACTGTCCAGTACCAAAAGATATCTATTCTTACCTGGAGATACGATAGGTATGAATTAAATCTCTTCAGACTGTACATACTTACGGAAACTGCTGGTCTCCGTGGAGTGCCCTATTGCTCAAACATCCAGTATCTCCAGGTATCCACAGAATCACGACTACATATTGATACCATCTCCATCGGATTCCTAGGAATCTGCTTCGTATGCTATCATATACGTATATATGTGCATTCACCTATTTGGCGATATAGTTTCATTGACTTCTTCGGGAAAATTTAATACAGTTGGCACTAATTGTTTCTTTTCCTCACAAAGATCCAATTTAGTTTTGAAATTAGGTGATGGTTGTGACAATTATTAATGGTTACATCAGTTCATACCTGCTAGCCACTCCAGAACATTTAGGAATTATACTTGCCATTCGGAGTTGTAGCATGTTCTGTGATCGCTGCTCCAAAATCTTAAACTCCATAGCTTCAAAATATCTCTGTAACTCATTCCGATCATATATAATGGCATGATTTCGTATCACCATTTACCACCTACATGACTTCTATATCTGCAACCGAAAACTCCTAGTAGCATAAATCATGTTGAGAACAAGAAGAAGTCTCTAAGATGGGTAATCATATTCATAATTGTACCTATTGACATCGATCAATCTTTTTGCAATCTCTTATTTCAATGTTCTGTAAATTATGTGATCATCTTAGTATTCAGACTTCCCGCCACTGTGTCCCTTGACCGTGAATTTTATCGCTGGCAGAATACTGATCCTAAATATGTATACTTCACATGATAAATATATTCATTTTTTCACCTTGCAATTGTAGCCATATAGACTTGTTTATCGTTGTCAACTCCACAGAGAGTATATTTCAGAATACATTGATCTGTTTTGGGGTGTCATCAATTACAGCTTCTCCTGCACTGCACATTCAATTGACCTCTATCCATAGTATCTGACTTATATCTATAGTTCCTATACATTTCGCTTGTCAGAGGAGTATCAAAGTAACCTCTAATGTACAGCCAGTTACTGTATTGCCGGTTACATGACTCTTGGGGCCACTTGGACTCCAGAATTATTTCTGTAATTATTGATTGCTTTAGGTTAATGGTAACCTGATCGGTCACATCACTCTCACGAGTAGTAGCCTTCACATTCTCCTACTATGAAATCAACATAATCAACTTGATCACCACAGCTGATACCTCTCTGGCCGATTGACCTCCAGGATCAACTCAGAATGTTCTCTACTACCATCATCCTCAATTGGATATACTTATCAAAACTCACTGTTTCTGCAATTAGTAGCTCTCTTAACTATATGATTTGTCATTCGGATGTGTCGCAACCCATCGAAGTGAGGTAATTCATGCAATCACATAAGCAAAATGTATCCAATTAGTAACAAAAGATAATTGTATAAGGATGTAAGTCCATGTACGGTCTCGAATAAGGTTATAATGGTAAATAAGGTTGCAAATGAGGTTGAGTAAATAGTATAGAGTAGTAGGTAGGTATAATTATTGCTACCATAAAAAAGCACTTTTCAAGGTGACTATATATAAAAGTGTCCAAGAATCAGCAATGAAGCGGATCGGTTTGTGGCGGATTGAACCAAGGCGGTGTTCAAACAGAATTCGTTCTGAGTTTTGGCGAGATTGCTTGGTTCATATCAAACTTCAAACAGAATTTCACAACTTCGAACAAAAACAGATAAGCAAGTTGTACTCTGATCAGCTCGATATTTAGTTGATCTTAAAGTGCGTGAAGTTAGCTATCAGATGGACTAAATATTCGGCTGATCAGACAAGAACTCGGTAACTTATATTCTTTCAACAGTGTTGCCCGAAATGATGAGGTTTGAGGCGAATAGCTGGACAAGGATTAGGTTCACCCGAATGATATTGGTTCGTCGATGGTATGAACTTTCGACGGTTCATAGCCAACACTATGAAGGATGCCTACATGGTCTCGGCTGCCAAGTACACATATAAGGCCAAGTGCGCTCACAAACTAAGTATACGTGCGAGCCAAGTGTAATGCCAAGAGTCTTACCCCAGGTTTACCAGTACAAGTAACATCCTTACTGCTTTCATGACCCTCTTGTGATGGTAGCTATAAAGATTTGCTCAGGATATGAAAGTCACTAAATATAAAAATTCAAAACAAAGAAGTTTGGCTTTCCAATATATATATTGTTAAGGCTTATTCTCCTTATCAAGAAGCTTTTCCTTCTACCCTCGAAGATTCCAGAGATCATTATACCTCTTTCCTCTCACTCTAACAATTATTTCTATCTATGGTTTTGTCATAAGCTTTTCCACCTAACCGTCCTTCGCATCAAGGTCCTCCTCTAACAACTCTTCCTCAGCTGCTCTGCAGGACCTTCCATACCTCTCCGTTAACATCTCTTACTGAACTGAATAGAATCCATATTGGCATCAGTACTTCAGACTTCTGTGGTTCAAACCTATCATATTCTTTCGATCCCTTAGCTTCCAAGCCAATAGTATTCTTTTGACAATGACATGTATGGTTGTAAGCAGTCTACATATTCGTGGTCATCAAAGCCTCGTCAGATATGTTCTTAACTCAGAAGCTCCAATATCTACTGTCTTTCAGCTGTCTTGATATTATCGGTGGCATGAGCTGGCAGAGTATCGATCCAATAGCATCAGGAAACAATCCCTGCGCCCGAGTGTATTAGTCACACCCGGACGTCAGTGGTACACCAGGAACCCCTGGAACATCGGTATACAGAGTAACATGTAGGTCCGCCGCCATACGATGTGAGGTACTGCAAAAACAACTCCTGATGCTAGGTATTCACACTGTCGCATATCACTCTTTACAGCACCTTGGGACGCTTAATAGTCTGTATTCTTCGTCTAGCCATTCCAATTTCATGGTGACCAGCCAGCCCGGCTTGATCAGCAGTAAGCCAGCCCTGCTCGATCATCTGCTGCCAGCGGAGAGCCAGCCCGGTTCTATCCTGTCCAGCGAGCCGAGAGCCAGCCCGGCTCGATCTCATTCAGCCAGCCATGAGCCAGCCAAGCTCGATTATCTTCAGCCAGCCATGAGCCAGCCAAGCTCGATCATCACCCGCTAGTTGGCTCGCTCTTCCCAATTAAGTAGCCGGGCATATGCTAGCAGCCTTAGCATATACCCAGCTACTCAATTCAGCCTTAGCATATGCCTGGCTTGGCTCATTCGTCCCACCCCATCACGTCCACATGCCCTCAGTCAAGCTGAACCATCCTGCAGAGAGTCCACCTGGCTCGATTCCGTCCAGCCAGCCAAGACCCAGTGTAATGGCGGTGCCAGATATACTTGACTTGTAAGTGCATTTGTCCTCATAGGTGCACTTGGCCTCGTAAGTGTACTTGGCCTCATAAGTATACTTGGCCTTGTAAGTACACTTGGCCTCATAAGTGCACTTGGCTCGCACTTGGCTCTGTAAGTATACTTGGTCTCGTAAGTGTACTTGGCAGCTGAGGCCGAGTAAGCGCCCTTTATATATAGTCTGACCCTTTTTCCCCCTTACTTTCAATCGTATTTGCACTCTAAGTTCTAAGTTCTAAGTTCTAAGTTCTAAGTTCTAAGTTCTAAGTTCAACTCTATGATACTTCTCTCTCTCTCCCACACTGTCTCTCTCTTTATTTGCAATGCTAACATATGTACAGACAATTTTAACCGAGATAAACAGCCAGTCCTTATCAATCATCTGCAGCCAGCTGAAAGCCAGCCCGGCTCGATCGTGTTGAGCCAGCCCAGCTTGATCATCGCCAACCAGCTATGAGCCAGCCAAGCTCGATCATCTCCCGCCAGCGAAGAGTCTGCCCGGCTCATTCGTATCCAGCCAGCCTGGCTTCATCATCTCCTGCCAGCGGTGGGCCAGTCCAGCTCGACCTTCAAGTGTACCTGATCGAAATTCTAATGTTTCCGTCCAGATCTACTCGTAGCATGCAGCCAGCCGAGAGCCAGTACGGCTCGATCGTGTGTAGCCGGACTGGCTCGATCGCATGTAGCCAGCACAGCTCGATTGCGTGTAGCCAGCACAGCTCAATTGTGTGTAGAGAGCACAGCTCGATCGTGTATAGCCAGTATGGCTCGATCGCGTGTAGCCAGCACGGTATGATTTTTTGTATATAGTTAGCAATAAATTTGTGAATCAAGTATGACTTTAAGTAATCAATTGACTGCCCTGGTAAATCAAGACTGTGACCGGGAATCAGGGCTGCGACTGTACAGTGTGCTGCGTCCGACAATAAATACTCCGCCCGTAAGTGTGTATGGACACAATTGCTGTGTCTGTATATGCGTCCGGATGCAAATACTGTAACTGTAGTGCCAGGGTAGTGCCAGGGTGCAATGAGGCTCAACAGGTTTCATCTGAAGCGTCTGATGCACCCTAGCCGTTCCAGCGTCCACAGTACGACATCGTTTTTTTCCTGATAAGCCACCCATTATTCCTTATTAGAAGTGTACTTGAATGCATAACAGCTGATCTGAATTTGCTGGTTGTGTTACATACTTCGAGTAATATTTTGTGTATACTCCATGACATACAGGGATGCATCAGCAAAAACTAATTTGCTTACCGAGACAGTACGGTACGGTGGATACCATTCTGAACGTTCTAAGCGTCACTGTAACTTGACCCCGTGCTGTCATCCTCACCATACAAAATTCGTACTCCAAGCATTTCAAATAGTCATCACCAAGTTGGCAACTGACGTAACAACACTCATTGTCAATTTTTAAGGTTCTCACTTAAGATTTAGTTCCCACTTAACCTGATCTCATGATAATATCACATATTATTGTACGCGATGACATATTTCGTCGTCAGAGCTGCACATTTCGTACTGCTATGTCTAAAATTTATGAATATACAAATTTCTTCCACGTATAAAAGTGATCGACTTATACAATATGCGCAACGACGATTTCAAGTGTCCTATCTACTCTTACAATAAATTGAACGCATCTAAGTCAATAGTATTATTTAAAAACCATCGACTATTATCTGGATCAGAAGAAAATAGAAGCATATGGACTGCACACTGAATCATGTGTAAAGGGATGACATACGTCAATCCAACGCCAAAAAGGGATTTTCGACGATAACTACCGTCCTCCAAAGGTAATGTAGATGTCTGAACTCACTGCTCAATATTCAGCATCCCCGGAACCTCGCGCATTGGGTCTGCAATCATAGTGGTGACAAGGGTCAAAAGTGATCATTGATTTGACTCCATATCCTGAATGATGAAAAGACATCGTAATCTCACTGGAATTCGTCCTCTAGTCTACTTGAACGGTCCCTGCGTTCCATCCCAGAGTAAAACTGTATCATTTCGGGGAGGCTTATACTTCCTCCATTGGTTGGTTCCAGTGCATCGTACAATGTGAATCGTCTGCTTGTCGCCTTGAAATGATGTCACTGGAATGGCTGCGGAATCATAACGACTGTATTTTGCGTTCTGTAGACGACAAAATTCTTCGTCGTTATCGACATATCCGGTGTAGTTACCATATCTTTTAAAACACCATGCGATGTGATTTGGAAGTTCCCCTTTTGGTATTCCACACCAGAATGAGAGGTCTGCTAGAGACTTGATTTCTGGCCAGTGATTTTTCATCATTCGAATTGCTGGAGACGTGGGAAATAGATTTTGGTTTTCATGACGACGTTTTTCAGTGTTGAGATTTAGATCTTTGAATTGGAACACCTCATTCTGGGCTTTCGTGTGCAAAATCTGGAAAGATGGCTCATGGCGGTTTGATTATCGGTACGCATCATTCAAGTCCATCATCGACCTTTCCAGTAGTTCAGAGCTTACATTTGATAATTGCTCTAGCTGACGTATGTGATCTGAAAAGTGGTTCAACAGATATATCTTGACAAAGTTGAAGTCAGACTCATCACTCAAGTGCGACGCTATTTCTGAATCGATTTAAATTTTGCCCTTGTTGATGCGATGATGTTTTGCCGCTGCGGAAAGACGTGACCATGCAGGATCATTCTCGCGCTCATGTTGCATATCGATGGCGAGCTGCTTTCGCAGAGCTTCGGCAATCTTCTTGGTTGACTGTTTGGCACGAAAACGACTAAAGACATCTTTGTGACCATGAAATTCACTGAGATAGTCTTCCATATATTTGATTGTCGCATCGGTATGGTTGTGATACTGAGTCATGAGGTGAAAGTAGATGAGGTTTTTGACACAGACTATGGCGGATTTGAATGGACCTTGCTGCTCCGAAGAAGGATCGAAAAGCATCGTCGCGACAATGCGAACAATAACACAGCCTAATGCTTTCATCTCTTTGCCACTCCATTTTATCACGGCTGTGTAGAGCTTATTGAATTGTGCAAATCCTGGATAATGAGACATTATTACCCAAAGATCATTGAATCGGTCAATTTGTTTGTGAAACTTCAAAAATGGCACTATTCACTCCATCAAATACTTCAGAATACCGAGATAGATAGTGTGTAAAACATCAGGAACGATCAATGTATGCAAAGAAACGCATTTCATATTCCGAAAGACGCCTTCCATCGTCGCTACCACTCTTTCCATGAGATAATCATGTGCATAGTTTTGGTCTTGATTATCTAATCGTGTGGCTTGAATCATCTTTCGGAAATATAGTCGATAATCACGGCGTGGCCAGGTAGATTGATTACCCTCTCCAAACGACGATTTCGGGGCTTCACACACCGGACAACCTGGCTGTTTAATTGCATGGAGGTGAATATTTTCAAAGTAATCAGCCGTCCAAGCACAGATGATTGGAAAGCATTGTCGCATTTTTCCGTCAGCACAGAGCATGAGTTTTCCTTTCTCGAAAACAGCGTCGAGAGGACGAAGAATAATCTCAAAAACCCATCTAAGCACTTTCCGATTGTATTCTTGTTGCTATTTGATGGCGGCTGTTTTTCCACGACCACTGTGATGATGCTTCGGAGGAACTGGATCCAGGGCGATGACGACACTAGCAAGGCTCGAGGGCTTTGATCGAATCGTCGAATTAATGTTTCCAAGACTGAGGTAGATCGTCCATTCCTTTTTATCGCCAGAATAGTTGGTCAAATGCATTTGATCAGAGCTGCAAAAGATCGGAACAATAGTAGAGCCGATAGGCTTTTTCAACAATGAAAAACATTTAATTATGACGACGCATTGACGAAATAAAAACTCATACCTGCTCATTCCACCACCAATCGCATGTGTGAACTTCAGAGTATACTCTCTCCCCCAATTCATTATAATCCTTATCAGTACATGTACCATATGCTCTTTAAATGCAGATTGTTGGAGTAGAAATTCGATGCTGTCAACGGGGTCTCAATAGTAAAAACACGTATTTCCATCATCACATAGCGCATCTGAATTGACAGGACCTGTATAACTGACTTTATCAGATTTCCATGAGTCAATTCCGAGTGCATAGGTCATTTCATCGATTTTAGTGTACAGAGTATATGCAGATGTGAAGTTCATATTTACCCCCTGAAGCTTTATCAGCTCATCGATGGCAACTCTACTCAGTTTGTGCTTGACATACCAGTGTACCAAATGATATTCTTGCTCACAAGAAAATGGTGACCAGTGGTTAATTTCGTCGTCAAAAATGTCGAAATCACCATCTATTGCCTTTCTGGCTTTACACGAGTCCAATATCATCAATTGTAGTTCATTCGACTCGAAAGTCAGCTGTAGTGGATCCGTGTAGCCATTCTCATCGTCCTCTCTTGAAGATTTGTCATCAGACAGTTGAAACGGGTCATTTGGACATAGAGATAAATAGTCTGGAAGTAGGATATCATTATCGGCGGTAATTGTGTATCCTTCGTCTTGAATCTGCTCCAGAGGCATGTAATTTACCCTCTCTGAATGGTGACATCGAAGGTGATTGATGTATGCACCAGTGTAATGGTAAACTTTATTGCAATAATTGCAAAGTGTACCATTAATCGAACCCAGTAGATATATATCTTCGTCGTCGCAAAGACGAGATGTATAGTATAGAAAATAAGTGCTTATTTTGGGCGGAGATATCCAGTAAAACCCCTAACCTTATGTTTCCTTTTTCGGGGAAAGGGATCCTATCGTACTTTGACTTCATCCTCACCAGCCGAGTGCAATCATCAATTGTCTTACAGTTATCGCAACTTGGGAATCTGTAGAAATACTTTGCATATGATAGACATCGATTCTGCACGTCGCGACGATCTCCTCGATACTAAACTCGGTGTTCCCAGGGTAGGTAACTATCCCCTGGATACTGCATTTTGTATCTGACCTGAACTCGTGGCAAATGGGTTTCGACTTGACCAAGTAGATTCTACGTCATAGCAGGGCAGAATTATTACGGAGTGTATGGCGGGAGGGTAGATGTCTAACTATTAGATATTCGTCGACGAGACGCCGATTTGAATGTTTGACACATTGAAATTTGCATTTGAATGTGGAAATGCCTCAATTCTTTGCCACCACAGATCAGGATTCCGGAAGTCAACTTCACCTAGTCAGCTCGATTACTATGGGACGACCGAGGAGAACAATATAATACTTCCATCTTCTGCCTGCCCTCCATTCTGCTTCTCATCACCTTTTCCTCCTTATTCCTCCATATCATCATTTCCTTAATCTCATTTCAAGTTGATATCGCTGACGTTCAATTCCATCTTTGCAACCCTCAAAACCCATCTCTATTGTTTCGTACAAATTTAGTACCCATTCTCAACGTAAATTCTTTTACCCTGTTCGAACGACGAACTTCATCATTGGACATACCAACTTTATCTAGATGCTGTTTCAACAACTCAAAGTATGGGCCGTGGAAAAGGGTATCGGGGAATCTAATTGGACATTGGAAGAATTGGAGCTCTACGATGAGAAGGGAACAACAGGCAAGAAGACCAATCGCATCAGAGAGTCGATTTTTAGCATCGCTTCGAGCCTTGATATCCACGGCAAAAATGAAGCAAGCAAAGCCGAATGGGACAGCATGATAAAACAATGCATTAATTCAATCCCCGATTTAGCTGGTCAGAAAGTGCGATTTCGTCTATGGGAAGCGAATCCTAGTGCCAATATTGTCGATGGAAGAAAATACAAAATCACCATTGATGACCTTGCGGAAATGGCCATCAGGAGGAGGAAGGGCAGATCGCCAGTGGAGATTACACCAAAGAGAAAGCAAAACGTCGAATCAGGTACATTCTGTGTCGTCGTGATCACTTTTTCAAAGCTGACAAAATTAGATGGTGATCAGGACATAACACCAATCAAGCGTCGACATCCAGTGACCCCTCCCGATGAGGAAGTGTTCAATTATACCGTTGTATACATCGATCCCGTCACGGCACAGAAACGCGATGGAGAAAAGAACTTCTGATGGCAATGACCCAATAAGGATGACCTTTCATTGTTCACAGTGCTTACTAGCGTCATCAAGGCTACGATATTGGCTGTTGTAAAGACTGTGAATGAAGGGATGTCTGATCCCTCACAGAGAATCCGGAAATTGTGGGGCGTCAGATGTGAGCCGGGTGACGATGAAGGACTGCACATTGGAGATGTGGTTCCCATATTTAACGACAATACAACACTTGCATGGCTTCAATCGACGACCAATTTGGAAGTCCAAACACTTTTATTGCGTTCTACTGCGAAATGACGAGGTTTCGAATACTCCAATGCTTGCGGGAAGGTCATTTCTACCACTCAACGAAATCGTTCCTCAGGAGGAAGAGATGATCGACGACATAGGCGAAGAATCCGATGACGAATTGGCATCTTCCACACCCAGACCTCGCAGCCTTCCATCGTCCCTAGCGAATCTCGTGGCCAGGGATGAACTTATCCAGAGGAGGCTTATTTGTCAAAAACGATATTTGACGATTATTCAGAACAGGGGCTGCGCCATTTGGAGTGACGACTATTTACCACTGGATCCGGAGGAGAAAAGCGTCAATTGGCTGCGCGACCATAAGTATTTGGTCAACCCTCTATCTCCAGGTTCGGAAGCCCATCTGAAGCCTAATGAAAAGCGAAAGAAAACCTGAGACGATGGAAATCGTCGTTGGCAATTTGCTTCGGGATTTGACTGGGAATGGGGTTTCGCTTGGATTATAATTTGCTTGGTTTTTGCTTGAGATTTGTTTACTTTTTGTTTGGTTTGGTTTTTGCTTCGATTTATTTTGGGGTAATTGGATAGCAATGGAATAGGTTTTCTTATGCGGTGTTTGTGTAGTTTGAATTACGATATTCATTGTCCCCTTGACGTTTTCAATTGTAAGTTTAAATGCTTCAAGATATATCAATATTTGGTGTCCGCAATTTAGTGTCTGCACTATATCCTGTGGGATTTCAGACGCTAATTGAGGTTCATACAATGATTGCCATTTCAAGCTACCTTCCCAATGTGCTTAAACACTAATGCACTTTTCAAATCTAATTTTGGTTGTCGAAACAACAAATTCCATGGTCTATACCATAAATGTACACTACGCTCTATTGCCTATACCGTAAACATACACCTGTAAGAGCGTACGTCCGTGTACGGCCTCGTATAAGAGTATATGGTAGATACAGTTGCAAACGAGGATTCGAGAATAAGATAGATTCAATAGGTAAGGTTATCGATGGCGTGCAAGAGCACTCGCATGAGCTGACTATATACTGGGCGGATGTGCGGTTATCCGGCCGCCATTACATCATCCCCCTCTTTATCTGCAGACCTCCTGGGCTGCATACCCGTACATGAAGAGAAGAAGAAGAAAGAATCCAAGCTCGTACGTCCTCATATGCCCTCGTAAATCCCACTGACAATCGGTACCGCTCGAGGGTGACCATTCGGTGGATCCGGCGTACAGGGAAAGTCCACCTCTAGTGGTAGGTGGTAAAACCCGTGCCGTTGCCATTTGTACCAGGCCAAGATCCTAAAAGAAGAGAAGCGAAGGAGAAAACAAGAAGGAAACGTCCAATTGACCCCTGTAACCTCCATATCTCCATATCTCCAAAGTTGCTCGGCAGCACCAAGCTCCATGTCCATATCCAAGCCCATGCGTCCGTAGATTCCATAGTGCAGGCTCGGTAGTGCTCATATCGGTAAACGTCATTGACCGATTCGAAGTTCTCGTCACGTGTCAATCGTATGTGATTCGCCGATTATCTAACTCGTGAGCATCCAAGACAAGATCGAACTTACAATGTAATCAATTAAGTACCCTTAGCTCTCGCAAAGCTTGTGCCCTCGGTAGTCTTTCTCCATAAGTGCACTTCCGTGCTCGTGTAATCGTTCTGGGTAGATGCACTTCCGTGCAATGCTGACGCTCGTAGGTGCGCTTCGGGGCTTCCACTCAGATCGTAGGAACGTAATCGTCAAGTGCGCTTCGGAGCTTCCGCTCAGATCGTAGAAAGGTAATCGTCAAGTGCGCTTGAGAGCTTCCGATTGAGGTGCAATTCCGTGCAAACGATAAGGTGCACTTCTGTGCAAACGATGATCGTGATCGTGTCCACTTGAAATCCGGTTCGTAGGTACGGTCATCCCATCCGTCATCGACTACTCTTCCCTTCGTCCTTCGACTTTCGGTTGTCCTCCGACTTTTGCCCTTCGACCATGCCCTTCGACCTTGGACTCTCCTTCGCAGACATCACCACCTGCCCATCAGCCCGGGTAGAGATGAATGCCGGTTCGGGTGATAGCCCGAGTCGCCTGAGCGCCCTCGGCACCATAAAGATACTCAAAACACTGAACCCAGATGCTCGTCTTACTTCGTCTTTAGGCCTTATAGCATCTTTGGGTCTTCGTCTTTGGTTTCCTTCCAGTCTTTTCGACTTCGCGTTGAGCTTGATGGTCTGGCGCATGTATCGACGCGTCAAGAAAAGGGGTAATGAGACCTGTAGGATATCTCGAGGTAATCTCTCGTTGATTCGTAGAATTTCTCAAGGGTAGATCGCATGTGTGATTTTTCGATGGTAGGTAGCGAGTAGTAACTTGTCGAAAAGGGGTAATTCACGAAATCCCGTGAGAGAAACGTATCCAATTAATAAAGATCGATAACAGTGTAAGGGCGTATGTCCGTGTACGGCCTCGTATAAGAGTGTATGGTAGATACGGTTGCAAACGAGGATTCGAGAATGAGGTAGATTCAATAGGTAAGGTTATCGATGGCGTGCAAGAGCACTCGCACGAGCTGACTATATACCAGGCGGATGTGCGGTTACCCGGCCACCATTACAACACTACACTCCAGTGCTCTCGGTGTTTTAACCGTAATCTGGTCAGCGGTGTACAGCTCAATGTTCCTGACAACGATTGTCGCTTTTTAGACGAATGAAAATTCAGTAGACTAACCTCTATTCAAGCGATGGTATGTGTTTTGACGGGAGCGGCCAATATCAGGGGGTTAGTTGGACAGGTAGCTCCGTCCACCATTTTGGTTGATCTACGATAAAGAACGTCCATCCGACTACTATTATCATCTTATCTTTTACAGTTTTCATACACTCTGTATCTGGTTTAATCTACGCTCTTTATATTTCATTTATTCTTTCGTTATTACACACTCCTTTCCAATCAAATGACTCGTAGGTGCAAGCATTCTCCACCTCCATCCAATTTAAATCATCGACCATCCAGACAAGACGATGATGCCGATAATGAGCTCTCAGAAATTCCTGATTCGTACGATTATCGCTGCCTTAACGGCCAAAATGCACAATTCTCCTCTCAAAGACATACTAGCAAGCGCTCTGCTCTTCGCCAACTAACTCCTCCTTGCGCCCAAACTCACACCCCGAGTCGACGAGAGGTCCATATTGAAATCAATGATGATTATGAGGAGGAGCAAAGGACTCCCGAGATTTCTCGCAAGAAAGTATGGACTCAGATAATGAGACGACGATTTTCGTATTCTAATCATTATTATAGCGCATGACACGTAAGGAAAGGGGTGATCACTGTGTGGTCTTGAAAGAGCTTTGGGAGGAGTGGAACCTATTGACGAGGTGACAGGACAAATAGTTGGAGCAGAAAACGGTATCCAACAGACGCTTTCCGGTGTCGAATCATTGGGTCATGCCGAAGTGAAGCCCATCGCCAGCAGATATGCAATGTTCATTAACCCTTTCGCTACTAATACTGTCAAGACTGCCCAGATCCACTCATGGTGGTATCATTATGTCACAAAAGTCGATCCGGCAATAAGAAACACTGACCCTCCTCGTGCATACATTTCAGTGGTATTTATTTCATCCTCTCTACCACGATTTTAGTCTGACAAGATATTAAGGCCCTCGGCAAGATTACCTCCTCACGCTCGGCAATGGTCTATAAGTACAATGAAAAGGTGAATTCCTTGTATGGCTTCAAAACAATGGACAAGGATGGAGTCAAACAACGCGTCACACTCCTCCTCGATCGAGACCGATTCATATGCCCTTAGCGGACAAGAACGGTATGTCTTTAAACAATGTCGAAATATGTCGTCTAATATATCTTTTTAGGATTGCAAGTATCGTTTCACAGTGACCGAAATCGTGGACCTACATTACGAGACATACTTTGCAGGAGTAAGACAATTGGGAATGAAAGGTCATAGAATGATCGATATGATCAATTCGATGTTCATTATACTTGCTGCGACCGCGATTCACCATTGCCTTGGAGCATGGAAAACTGGGGAATAGAAGGCACCAGCTGAGTTTGGCCCCAGTGGAGGTGCACATCGTGAGATTGCATTCAATCATATTTGCTTATGAATACTAACTGTCGCTGCATAGATGTATTTCGTCGTCTCGAAGCCGAGTTCCTTTCTACCTCACCTGAGATTCAAACCAAGACGATCGAAGACGTCAAAATGATGATTCGTCGAAGGCAGAGATGGACAGGAGTTGTCAAGGTGAATGCATCAATGCTGTACAATGACCAGGGAGTACATAAGGAGGAGTACCTGTCATATGTCTCTGAAGAGCTTGCTGATGTTTCCAACAACATATTTCATCGTATGACCGCCGAAGTTGAAGCTGCGCAATCTGTACTTCTACCAAGTTGCATGCGACATGATATCATATCCAGTACTGTTGATGTCAGCGGCACCAGCAACACCAACACCAACAACATCAACGACAATTGCAATGATGATATCAATGTTGCGGACACCGAAAAAGTTAGTTAAGAGGATTATGGGAGCTTTGACTTCAACATATCTGTCCTCAATGACTGTTGAGAGAGCAAGTGTGGGTATCTGACAGAGGGAATATACATAATGGAGAGGCGACACTTATTTTGGTCTTCGCGATATGGTTTTTTGGTTCTTAAGATCGTTGTATTTCTTTTTCACAATTATTGTACAGACGCTTGTAATCTTTTGTATCGTAATTGTCATCGGTCAGTAAGCACTATATAATATTAAGGGTTTACTAAAAACATATTTGCGACGACCATTTGTGATGTCAACTCGTGAGAATTAACAACAATTATTATCATGAGAATAGATACTAACTTAAATCAAATGAACAGCCTTATCAATTTGAGTAAGTTGAGGAAGACTACTATCGTGAGTTTAGAAAATTAAGAGAGCATAAGGGATGGCCATACAAAGTAAAAGGGGTTTGAATAAAGCCAATGAAGGTGTATTTCAAACATCTCGATGATGAAGACAAGATGATAGTTTTGAGCCCATAGTATTTGACTTCACCAAAGTGTTGATGAAAGTAGCATGGAGAGTTCGCAGAAATAAAAGCACAACCGGAGCTCATTCATTAAAGAATACCAAAAGCTTCAGAACATCGTCACTACGATGCAACTCGAAGGCCCATTCTCGCCAACACCTACATTGTATTTCGGCCTTCATGGATGCAGCACATTGAATAAGCTTAATCAACAAAAATCTGTTTTTGCTGATGTGGTGCTTGTATCATTCCGATCTAGTTATCATCAAGTGATCATAGATAACACCACCTCAAAAGTACCTAGTAGTGTATAACCTGTGAAGTGTGATACCAAGTGCACATACAAGATCAGGTACATTTATAAGCCAATTGCACCTGTACCACCATTATATTGATGAGGATCACAATGTACACATCTCATACTCACAAGAAAACAAAATCAATATTTCTGAACTCCCCAAGAAATGAAATATATTGACTATATCGACAACAGAGTTGGACTTCACCGTGTACAGCATGACAAAGTGGGTGAAGATGGTTTTCCACATGGTAGTATCCCAGACAATATCAGTGGAACAGTTGAAGGTGGCAGATACGGTACTCATGTCCATGCTGATAATATATCGGATATATCTCAGTATCAAGGTCTCCATGTATTCACAGGTTCAAGATCTTTCATACCTAACAAGAAGGATATTATAGATCTCACCAACAGTCGCCCTGTGCTGTCAGTATCGTTTACTGATAATCAATACCTCGGTCAAAATAAATAAACTGTCAACTGCCAGGCAGTAGCCATCACGAACAAATCAACACCAAAGTAGTCGATCTTGAATCAAATCACAAGAATCCAATTCGAATACTCTGCAAGTACATCTATCATCATGGCGAAAGCATTCTCATCAAAATCAACCAATGGCAATCCATTCCCTTGTTCAGAAGTCAAGAACAATCAACAACATCATAATTGAAGACAGACTATGAACGAAGAATCAGAATCAATTTTATTAAATGATACGTTCACAGCAGTAAACTCTCGAAAATCAACACAATTGCAAATGAAGCCAATTGGATCCATGTAGCTCTATGAAATGAAACATATTCCAGACAGATCGGTACAATACAAATCACACCTAGTTATTAGAAGCTATGAACAGGTTACTTTCTGTGAGACTTATGCTCCTGTTGGCAAGCTAACTACATTTCAATATCTCATCACCCATATTAAGAGAATAGGATAGAATATCAAACATTTGGATATAGTGATAGCTTTTCTCAACTCCAAAGTCAATTTCGATGACATCTATATGACACTGCCAGAATTCTGGCCACAAGAACTCTATGTACCAACGATCATTGTCAGAATAAAGAAATCACTCTATGTCATCAAGTAGGTATTGCCACTATCAAATCAAGATATCAATACTTTTCTGCTCTCCCTTGGATTGATATAATCCCTTGCAGACCATAATCTTTATAATAGCAGTGACGGAATTGTCTTAATTCTATATGTCGATAATATGTCTATGTTATATTTACGCTCTGAGAAAGAAGCCAAATCTACAATTAAGGTAAAGACAAAACTTTTAGAGAAGTATAAGCTTTCGAACTTCAGCCTAGCACTTCAGTTTCTAAGTATCGAAATACATTGCGACAGCAGCAACACATGTGTCGTCCATATAGCTTTCATTACCACTGAAGTAAAATGATTCAAAATGCAGAATGCTTGCAATACCATGTCTTCAATAGATCCTAATGTGAAATTGAATTAGGCTGAGGATAGGAGGAAGAATGAACTAACAATTATCAAACAGTATCAAGCCATCGCAGGGTTACTAATGTATGCAGTACTTGCAACATGGTCAGATTTATCATTTGCAGTTGCAAACCTCTGCTTGTACAGTTTTTGCGCATTGACAAGCTATATAACCACAGCAAAGAGAGTTTTCCGATATCTCAAAAATACTGCCGACTTCTGACTGCACATCAGTACTGACAATGATCAAACCACTTAAATCACAGATTCCGATTGGGTCAATGATAGTTCAGATCGAAAATCTTATGGTGTATATATTTTCCTTACATGCCATCATCCAATTTCTTGGCAATTTCAAAAACAAGATTTAATTGCCATGTCATCTTTCAAAGCCATGTATATTGACAGTTCAAAAGCTTCCCAAGAGGCCAAATAGCTACTTCAACTCCAAAAAGACATTTATGGTGACAAGCATACTGCATCACTGCCAATCAATTGTGACAATCAAGGTACTCTCACACACATTACTACTGGAATCATCAAGACCTGAACTAAACATATGAATATTTGCTACTACAACAGTAGAGATCTCCATATTCGAAAAGTAGCCTGAGTCGACTATTCTTATCTATATATAGACAAAAATGTAGTGGATATCTTCATCAAAGCTCTGGCCAAATATATGCATCCCAAATTCACAAAAGCTATGGGTCTATGGTAACAATCAACAATTGTGGTGGATTTATATATACTAGTCCACAAAGGGTAGGGTACCTTTCTTACATCCCACAAAGTCTGGATGTAAGCAGATCTATTATCAATTAGCACTCAAATTGGGAGAGTTGATGGAGATCAATCTCAGGACGTTTTCGGATGGATATGATGGATGTCATTATTTTCTTTGCCTCTTTATAGATGGCCATCCTCAGGCTACTGTGGTACTCTTCCCTGATCATATTGGCAGGGTTTTAAGGAAGCTACTATGGAATTTACTTGAAGCACATATATTGTAATGGCGGCTGGCCTATGGCAGGGTAACTGCCCGTCCGCCCAGTTTATAGTCAGCTCATGCGAGTGCTCTTACTCACCATCGATAACCTTACCAATTGAATCTACCTCATTCTTGAATCCTCATTTGCAACCGTATCTACCCTTATACTCTTATACGAGGCCGTACATGGACGTACGCCCTTACATATATGATGTTTTTGTTTTTATTCTTACTGCATAGAGTACAGCAAGAGAGGGCAGTATTACTATATAA
This sequence comes from Wilcoxina mikolae CBS 423.85, assembly GCA_014904905.1. Classification (NCBI taxonomy): domain Eukaryota; kingdom Fungi; phylum Ascomycota; class Pezizomycetes; order Pezizales; family Pyronemataceae; genus Wilcoxina; species Wilcoxina mikolae. Next base: position 366,016 of record MU122105.1, read on the forward strand.
TACTTGGCTCATGTCATTTAGTCATGACAATACAATCTGGCGTGCAGTTGATAGTTGTGCTTAAGAAATCGTAAGGGTACATGACATCATGACGTTCATACCTGAGCATCATGAATCTCAGCATGATCTCATGGTACCATACACACAAGTATATAAGAGAAGTCATTCTTTATGTATATAGACAATTAGACAACTCTAGAACTCCTAAGTTTAACAATTCCGAAAGTATGATCTCGAGTGACTGGGTTTTTCCGTGTGGGAGCGGCGAACTATTAAGGCGATGGTACAGAAAAAAAAATCACCACTACTGCCGTGAAGAGTGCATTCATGCTAAACGTGGACATGGTGATGTGCGTAGATAGTTACAGGCGAAAAGTTATTTGGTCGATGGTGCGGGGAAACAGCTGAAGAGAGAGACTTTATGGCAGATAAGGCCCCGGAGTTTCTTGAAATATGTGGTTGGTTGCACAGAATTTTCCCAAACTGATCAAGTTTGAGCCAATGACCTTCAACTTTCATATGAATCGAGGCCAATAGGACGCCATACATCGACGCGTCACCTTGACTGTGCTTTGAGAGTATGTGCTCGTGGTAGCCTAACCGGGTATATGGAAGCGCTGGCAGGTCTTGCAATTGTCGACATACATATGTACCCTAGTCGCGGGAGGCTAGGAACAAACAGCACGGGCGGTGTTAAGAATAATTTCTCACTATGCACTTCCACCTGGACCTGGTGCTCCTAGTGCTCCTAGAGTATGTACACGCAAATCTGCCTTCGAAAACTGCTTTTTCCAAAGCGACTGTAATGAAACCATCCGAGCCAGTTTAGAGGCGCGAAAACGTGTATGATTGATGTCCCTCAGTTCCAGCGTTGTTCATCATTGGTGCTGTTGTGTGTGCCTTTATGACGTATTTTCACTCCGACGGGAAAGAAAACGACGGGGAATTGGCATGAGCGGCTAGACTTAGTACTACCGTGGTGCTGCTTTCAGTCCGTTGTATGGTCCATTTTCACTGAAAATCGGTGGCTTGCATCACCATAGATCACTCACTCCATGGAAATTGCAATCTGTTGAATGTATATGTCAAAGCATAAGACGCACACTGCCCTTACAGTAGTGGTATTATGTGATGTCGTAGGTAAGAAACCAGAAATATCCTATACAGTGCTGCGGCGAACACCCATATCAGTTAACATCAAATCAACTCATAAGTACATAAGGAAACGCCCATCTGCAGCAACTACATACATCCAAACCGTTATGCTACCACCACTCATTATTTCGCACCTGGGGAGATTCTCTCTCCCGGTGTACCCTCTCTCGGGAATCTAACAAACACATCCCGCACCCGATCGATCGGCGCAGCCATCAGCCCAACAACGGTCTCCCACGGTGGTCTATCTGGAGCAGCAGGATGACTTCTAGTCGGCACCAACATCTTCGTCCTTTCGAAGCTCTTCGCCAAATCGCTACTCGTAGTACTACTATCCTTCAGCGCCTTCTCCAACTCTGGAAGGTCGTGCGCCTCCTCATCCTCGATGTGCTGTTTAAGTTCGGCCATGAGAGATTGAAGCGTGACGTCAAATCGAGTATCTCTGGGATTCATTTTTTGGAAGTCGCTGAGCATCTCTTTAATGGTGTGGTGAGATGCACGGTCTTTGTCCGCCATTTCTTGGCCGCGAGGGGTCGGGAGGTGGAATTCTAAGGCGGGATAAATGACCAATTCCTCTCCAATGGAATGTCTATGAAAAGACACGAGTTAATGACCGAAACACAGCGGAATCAAGAAGTGAGAAGCCAACCGAGCAAGTTCCCACACGAACTGATTTTGCCACCGAACCTTCGTGTCATGATCCGGGGCGTTAAGGCAGTTCTTGTAGTATGTCTCTAACTCTCGGTGATCATCCATAATAACATCCGACACCGTAGACTGATGAGAGGCAGCGAGGCCGCGGCTTAGTCTCATTGGGGTGAAGAAGCATGTTGGGCGCACATGCGATGTAACTCGGAGGGTTTTGAACGCTTGCATTGTTGCTGTTCGGTTGAAGGTGAGTGATGCTTGGTGGTATTTACAGAGCGAGTTTATAGGTACATATAAGGTACGTATCTTCGTCTTAGCCTAAGGGATTTGCAACGTTGGGATGAGGCTACATTGAGGTACCAACGACGATGAATTACCGGTAAAGAAGAACGTCATCGTGTCGTAGAGTATCACGCATTTCCACATGCCGACTTCCAGGCGGAATGAAGTTCCTGCAACCAATGGCTGTGCATTTGTTTCATCTATACATTACAGAAGGAGTGTTTTAGGCTCACGAAAGAGTAACGTCATACCACTACCGACCGCCTCCTGCGATCTAGGCTGTGTCTATTTTTCCGCCGGCGCGGCTACCCGCTAGCGGCTGTGTGTATGATCACGGGGAAACTATGCACAGAACCTGCATGATGTATGTTTTACGAAGTCCATGAACCCAGAGGTGCTAAACCCAACGACCAGCTGAGTGTAAAAGTTAAAAACCTAACCTTTGCGACTCCCCACAAATCGTAGCGAATCCGCCAGATCCTTAACACCTACGAAAACGACGGTGGAGTCTTATTACGAGGAAATACCAAGTTCAAAATCCTACACACATGGCACGGCCAGTAGTAACCAACCCCATGGAAGCGCAGGAAATGTTGATAGTACCAGCCCACACTCTCTGCGTCCGAGATTGGCGAGACTTTCAGATACGAGTGAATGGTATGGATACTGCCTAGTACTCAAGAACGGAATATCTTTGGCGATTATCTGAAGGCCTGTAGTTTGTCTGTTTATTATCTTGTACAAAGTCCATCCTCTTCTCCTTAACTCCTATCGTCAGTATCATTCGTGACTCCAGTCCACCGCCATCTCACACGGTTTGATCGTTCAGATTCCCGGGAATCCCCAAATAGGTATTCTAGCAGACCTGTACGACGTGTCACGTTTTTGACCCTAGGGCTATGCAATGGCTGAGACTGCAGTTTTGCTTCGTAATTTATGCATTCAGCCGCACTAATATTATATAATAGTATAGCTACGGATGTGATCATGCAATGTCTGCATGAAGCATCCTCATTGGTTGGTTTGCAGTATATCCCTGCAACAAAAACCTTCTTTCCCAGCAAAATCCGCCAATATTGATCAGAGAATTTAGAGTTTGGTATGTAAAATATGCAGCTTCATGCCACGCATCTTTTGGTGGTCTCCAATTTTTGATATCTTCAAAACTCAGTGAGTAGCTTTCAACTTGAACCCATTGTGAGCCAAAACACTGGCTTTTTTGATCAGTGCTCAATGAGTTTTAGAGCTATTAAACATCCGAGACAGCCAAAAGATGCGCCGTGTGAAGCTGCATATTTTACGTACCAAACTCTAAATTCTCTGATCTATACTCATGGACTTAATGCAATGGTTCACTTAAAAAATTGTCGATTTTTGATGGGGTAAGGTTGTTGCCACACAGACCTGGCCAGTTCCAAAACTGGGAGTATATCCCTGCAAAACAAAACCGAGGTGGCGGAGCCGCCTTCTTACCTAAAAAACCAAGGCGGCGAAGCCGCCTCCGGGCCTTGTAAAAATCTATAAAAGCCTTACATGTCAAGCACATAATCATCACTGCGCTTCCGACAACCACTCTACTGACAACTTAGAACTACTCCAATGAGTTTCGGCTTCGCCATCGGCGATTTTATAGCTGCGGGACAGTTGGTGGCGAATGTCATAGGGGCCCTCAACTCCAGCACAGGCAGCTCTGAGGACTATCAAGAGCTTCTCTCAGAGCTCTACAGCTATCAGCGAGCGTTGATTGAGGCAGAGCAGATATGCAGCATCCCCTCGTGCTCGTCGCAGTTCCACGTAGCAACCATTAACGCCATCGCCTACTCTGTGAGTCTAAGCAGGAAACCTATCGAAATATTTCTTTCGAAAATCAAGAGATATCGTGGTCGGTTGAAAAATAGCAGTTGGAGGAAGATTGGATGGGCATTATTTAAGGAGGATGAAGTTAGGGAGTTGAGGGACGTATTGAGGATGCACATTGATTGCATCAGCTTGTTGGTTGTAACAGCAGGAGCGTACGTCATATTTAGCTTCCGGCATTTTGGGTCAGTGCTAATTTCTACTTATGGCAGTAAATCGTCGTTACGCATCGAATCTAGACAGCAGGAGAACCAGAGTGCTATCATTGGTACAATTGCGGTGCAAAGGGCAGAATTAGAAAATCTGAGGTATGTAGGCTCCAACCCTGCTGAACAATATTGTACCGGTCCTCGTGGCTAATCTAGGCGGCCGAAGAACGGAAGTCATGAGTAGCATTGATATCCTTCGACAGTTACAAATTAACATTATGTCCAAGAACATTGGCTACTCTTGGGAATGGAGCGGCGAGGCGCCGATTCGCTTCGAAGATGCTCTGGGGAGACGTCTTCTTCTACCTTTACAGCTTGTTGGAACTTGGGATGTGGGTGACTTTCCGCCCCATGACTAGTTAACATTCCATGTTGAAACTGATGGTATTATTATACTAAGGTCTTTAAAGCCATCCTTCGTGCTCGGTTCAAAGAGTTCCCGGGAGAACGGCGAGTCCAAAGCGGACAATATAGGATATTAGATTCCTCAAATGAATGCAAAAGCCTTGATAAAGCTTCCTGGGTGACCTCGGCGCTCCCGGGAATGGATGTCTTTATGAGCATGGTTGTCGAACGAAATATCAGTTGCAAACAAGAGTACGAATGTCCACGTTCGGATTGCCGGGAATTAAACATGGCATTGGAGGGGGCAACAGGCGTGAATTGGTGAGTTGAATTCTCCCCGCATGCCTAAATCATAATACCTCTGGCACAGGAATAACGCCGCCTGTAGCAAGAAATGTAAACTTTGGTTCCACATCATCGACGGCAACAGGGTGGAGGACTATGAAGAGAGTCAGGAAAGTACGCAGCAGCTGGAAGGTCATGACGGAGAACGCATGCGCAGGAACAACACGGATCAAGAAAGCCAAAAAAGCGACGACGAAGATGAACTGCGACATTTTCGGCGAATCCATTTAATAAACCATATTACTGACGAAGTATGCAATACCAACGGTTTGTCTCACTGCATCGCAAGAGACCTGCGGCCACCACCACCGCTACGATCACCACCACGATCACCACCACCACCACCACCACCACCACCGCGGCCACTGCCTCCGCGTCTGCCGACCCCGGATTTGCCACCAAGACCACACCCTCTACAGGTACATACCCTGGTAATGGACGACGGAAAACAGTGGATGTTCGATTGAACTTTTAATCGGCAACTATTTGACCATAGTTGTAAGGTAAATACATCTTTATGCATCATGCAGCGTATTGCAAGCTGTTTCTCTGGTAATGTTTTGTGTGTACTGTAGTTAGGGCGATGGTTCGGACGGCCTTCCAGATGTTACGCTTTTTATTTTCTGACGAGTCTAGTGTGAAGAATATTTTTCTAACTTTGGGGGTATGTGACGGGGTATATGGGTTAGTACATACAAAAGCCTTGTAAGATATTTGGATATGAATTGGACACTAAAACTACGTCTAGAAGGGTCTGAGTTGGTATTGTAGAGGGTCAGGGGCCTCTGAGGTCGATTGTGACTCCAGCGCAGTAAATCCAGAAAGTTGAAGGGTTTTTGTTATGTGACATTAAATTCTACAGACATCGGCACCAAAGGACGACCATGCTGTGACGCGTGACGTCTGAACCATTGCGCTCGCTACGTACGGTATTCAGTGGACTGAGCGAGGTTAGAACTAAAGAACGTTTTATACTACAATGCCCATATACTTACGTTGCGAACTACGGTAGATTAGGATGCTCAGCTTGGTGATAATCCCTAATCCTAGATGTTGCCGAGACTTCTGACAAACATTGCCGTAGATTTCTTTTACAATGGTCCATAACATCTATCACCACCTACAGATATTCCCTCCTATATTTATCCCGCTAATTCCCTACACCTTCACTCTTCCAGTATCCTCCCTCCAATCCAGTAATATCAACACTGCCAGGGTCAAAACTCCTGTAGCTCCAAGATCCAGACCGCATATCTGTGCCATCGATAGACTACATCGTAGAGACGAATCAGTTATCCAATTGCCTCAATACTCCGGGACTAAAGATAATAACGAACATGAATTCCTGGCCTCAGCCATTGTCGATACTCGGATGCGGCATAGATACCGGACATGCACCGGCAGTAAGTGCAGCCAGAAGGGGAATCATAAGCCCTAGTGTGAAAATGCACGACATCTTGTCTACGGTCCGGATTTGCTACGGGGTGTCAAAGGGTATCAGAAACGCAACTGGGAGGGCCCTGACGGCTATTCAATGGAGATTTCTTCAGGATATCGTCGACGTCATGACCAGATCGAACGTTCTGTCGAACATGTTAACAGAACCTTATTTTTTCAGATGAATTGATTACAAATGGAACCGTGCACATCAATAACATGTAAAAGGCATGTCAAATGAACATGGGTAAGATACTCTGAGCCCCACCCTGTACGCTTCTTAGGCGAGTAACTGGCATTGATTTTCACTCGAGTGACGGATTGCGTGGTTGGGGCTCTGTGCGGTTGAGTTTTATTTAGACGTCCCATTACAATTTGAAAAAATTACACATGCACCTATTCCTCCTCTTTCTCAGCATATTTTGAGAACATGGACCCAGGCAATTGTCCCAAGACATCCTCACCCTTCTTGGCAGCTCGTAGCGGCTACAGTCTCATCATGCTATTGGTGCGGCGTTTCTTATCCTTCAGCGCATACAACTCCTTAGTGAGCATCCACCTATACTTCTACACAACTTTAGAGTTGATTGATTCGGGCAGGCCGGGTGGGAAAGCACATGGACACACATTACTGTGCTTGCCTAGCAGCTTGTCGGGCATGAAAGGCCTCGTTTTCAACCAAACACCACCGCCTTTCAATTTTTTATCTCATGAACCATCGGTACTCTTCCGGAATGCCCTTCTTGTCGGCTGAAACCTCAAGAGCGGCGAGGTCAGTAGCGGCCAAGGCGTCAATGCGCATGTGGTGGATGTGGCTGAAGTGCGGAAACTCCGCATACAGGTCAACCAGGATCGTCCAGTCGCATACTCTTCGTTCTGCCAACTGCTTCCAGGCAGATATCCGAGGCCCAATTCATTACATCCTTCCCTCTGCCAACAATTCTGACCACAATAAGCGCAGTGTCATTGGTTGTATCATCTCGGATGATAATGTCTTCGTCTGCTCAAACAACGTTCTTCTCTTTGGTAGCATCGCCGATGTTGGTGTCAAATGTCAATATCGGGTGTCGCTTATTCATATTGTCCACGACGAGAAGTTTCCAAGACACTTATCCCTTGGAGAACAACGGCTCGTGGTCTCGAGACATAGCGATTGTCTTGCCTGAACCGATCCATTATAGTCTCCAGGCTTGATGCGAGTAAAGGCTTGAAAACTGTTGCGGTACTCGAGTAATATGACTGACGAGAAGGTATGGAAAGTTAAAGTTTAGTTAGCTCTGCCATACACCTCGCCCTAGATGACAATGTGCAGCTGAAACCACTCGGTGGTGTCTTCTTTTATCCCTCGGAAGGCAAGCGGGTCTCCAATAAGTAAAGACGATCAGCTGCGGCGTGAATCGACTGTAACCACTCAACTAAGAGCTTAACCACTTCGTAGATCGATTGCATCCGTAGGGAAACCTCAACGGCGAAGACGAGTGGCTTGGGCGCTACAAGCCTCGTTTTTCAACCGCAGCCATCTCATATATGAATGTGGTTCCTTGAACTCTCCTCCAAGTTCCATCTACAGGTAAATTGTCCACAGTCCAGATAGTTGAAGTTCGCGATATTCGGTACCCAATTTAAGTGCCCTTAGTTTTTCCCTGTTTTTCACCAGTACAAAGATGCAATGGCGATCCGGACTGCGAGAATAGTGTTAGATCCTTAGCTTTTAACACTGCTTGCAATGTGATATAGGTCTGCAATTGTCCACCACACAGCTTGAACTTATTGTTGCCGTCAGAGTTTTCCGGTGAGGCCATTCGAGTAGTAGAAAAAGATCAGACTTGCGAAAGAGGTATTTACTGATAACGCTGGTTGGCAGGAAAACGGCCGTTGGAGCTCAGAATATTGGAGGGAGTTGCGGTCGAGCGAAGAAGGTACATAGTTTAGTACCTACTCCTGCTCAATTTGCCAGTCTTCGGCGTAGTCTCCACGCTCACAAAACTCGGGTTGAAGCACTTCAGTCTGACCTGTACCGGAATTCATGTTCATTTCGAGGTCGTTGCCGGAGTCCACAATACAGTGGCTAGGAATTTGACAGGTAGTGTCGAAGGGTGTATTGTCCAAATTCATCGCGGTTTCAAGACTGCCGATATCATGATTGCTGATGTCCCCGTCCGCTTACTCTTGCGGCATGCTGTCTTTATCTATACTCGGTTATAAGGCAGTGGATTAATGTGTGTAAGCCCCGCCGGAACCCGTGGCTCACGCACGAGAACCTCCCGCCGCCAGAGTGCCTTATTTAATTATCGAGTAGACTCTGTAGTACCGAGCAGGATCTTAGGATTCGAAAAGGGTGAGGACTCCTTCGAGAAGAGAAGCGGCGTAGGCGGATGACGGAAATGTATGTGCAGTGAGTGGAGTGTGAGGAACAGCGTGACGAAGGGTCATAAAAATGTGGGGGAGATGTAGTTTGAAAGGGCACCATACCAACTTGCAACAAACGACACCAACACAGCCAGTTCAATACACCAGTCTCATCCTGTCTTCTCATATCTATATACACCTCCCTTCACCCCCATCCCCAAAAACCCATCTAAAAAACCCAAGGTATTCCGATCTCTTCACTGCGCAAAAAAAAAGCACCCTACAAAAAATCCCAACCCCAAACACACATACGCATGCAAAAAATACGCCATCCCATGGCCACGCCACAAAAAAACGCCCGCACAATAACAAAATAAACAAAAACGCATCATAATCCTCCTTCCTACACTCCCACAACACCACCTCCCAAAGCCATAACCTCCTCTTCAATCTCTTCCAAACTCCTTCCCAACGCCTCCACTTCATCGAACCGTCGACGCTTCTTCGCATCCTCCATCATCTGGAGGAGCAAAAACTTCTGTTCCTCTAGCACCACGACTATTTCCCTGGCACTCGCATCCTCGGGTGGTTCCTCGACATGAATAACTGCAGGAGGGACGGGAGCACGGGTAGGGACCGGGGGAGGGGGGGGAGGAGGAGGTAGCGACTTCCCGAGACGAGCCGCAATCTCCTCTCTTGCGGTTGGCCGGGTTCTCGAGACGACAGCGTCCAGGACTGCAGCAGACGTTTTGACACGTAATCCGATTTCGCGGCCCCAGTTCGCGGTTGCGGTTGCGATGGCCCGGCGAAGCTTTCCTTCTGCTCCCCCTCCTCCTGTTCCTCCACCGCCCACCTTGGTTGGCCCAGCGATGGTCTTCGCTACACCATCTACCTTTGCTAGTGCCTCCACAATCCTCCGTTTCATCTTGACTACCTCCATGACTTTGTTCCTATCTGTGGGGTCTCTCTGGATTCCCTCCACCATCCGCTGGAATCTTGGAAGCTGCTCGCTAATCCCCGTCTGAAATGATACCAGTGTTGAGTAGGCCCGCACGTATGCCGGAGGTGGGGAGAGCAGGGAGAGCGCAAAGTCACGCTTTGAGAAGAGGGTTGTGGAACAAGGGGTGCAGATCCTGATATTTAGTGTTACCGTTCCCATGCCGGCACCAGGTTTCTCAGACGGCGGTGCAACGTCAAGGGGTATTTCCTTTGAGCACGAGGTTCTCGGGTCGCCGCAGACGACTTTCCCACATATCCGGCAGTGGTGCTTGGGTTGTGAGAAGCGTGAGAAGGTCTGTGCGCAGTTTGGGCAGTTGGAGACGGTGGCGTCGTCTTCCCAGGCGACGACGGATTGTTCCAGCGTCCGGCGCTGGTTTTGGAGTAGTGGTTTTGTAAGGCCTATGATGAAGCCGCTCTGCGGACTTGGTGTCGGTTCTGGCGGTGCGGTAAGGAGTTGTGTCAACTGTCCGGGTCAGCAGCAGTTCCCAGGATGCATGCATGGGGAAGATACCTTCGTCAGTCTCTTCTCAGCTCTCCTTACTTCCAAGCAATGGCGCTCCACCTTTGCTCTCCTCCGCTCGCGGAACATTTCCGTATGATCCCTTGTGACGCCGTGGTGATCGTTATACCCCTCTCTACTCTTGTAGCACGTTTCGCAGACGCGACTCCAGTAACCACGAACAGGCTCGTGCTGCGCGCTGCGCGAGAGCTTGATCTGGTACATTGTGTGTTCCTCGCAGAAGAGTCTTCCACACTTGCGGCAGTTGACGCATCCGTTGACGACGCCAAGGGGACGCTGGCATGTGGGGTCGAGACAGAAATCATCGCCATACGATTTCTGCCAGTGAGTGCGGGTGACATAGAAATCCGCGTCCTCGCGGGTTGTAGCGGTAGCGGCGGCGGCGGTGGGTGGTAAAGGGGGCTCGTTAGTTTCAAAGACGTCAAGTCCTTTAAGCTTCTGGTTTAGCACTGCGACCGGTTGGAAGGTTTTAGCTTTCAGCATTCGTTTGCGGAACCACGTGGAGATATCGTCTTTTTCGAGGGGCTCCACTTCCGCATGCGTGTCGTCCAAATGCCGGTTTAGTTGTAGCAGCGTCATCTTGCACTGTCAGCGTGCACAGGGGTGGATGAGAGCGGAGAGGAAGGACCATTTCTTCGGAGCAGATGGGACAGACGAGTCCCTCTGACCCCCGCGACATGTCGGATCGCGAGGTGAGCGAGATTTCGGAGGCGGAGGGCGATATGCGGCCATTAGGAACGCTGCCGTTTGTGGCGTGGGTGTTGGAGCGCGGGAGAAGGGTTGCAGAGCTGCCCAGGACTCGCCTGCTGATTCTTGCCGGAGCTGTAGCAGCTGGCGGGGCGGGGCGTGGAGACGCCATCCTCAGGTGGTGGGTGATTGTGGTTGGGGTTTCAAGCTTTGAGTCGTCGTCGTTGATGAGGCTGAGATGTTGTAGCTCGCCACAGCTACCCAGGCGGAGAGTTACTGAAGTGGCTGTCATGCAGCTGTAGTGAGCGACAATTGATTAATTCGGAGCGGATATATCAATTTAAAAATGCAGCTATCCGTTACAAACCCAATCGCCTGTTTAGCATCAAAAAGCTGGTGAGAATTGATGAGTGGCGGAATTGCGCGATCTGTCACCAGCCGAGTGATTCAAATGATGCCTCGGAGAAAATCTCCAAGAGTCGCCGGCTTATCTATCACCATCACCATCTCTTCCAAGTTCCAGCCTCATCACCACCCAACCACAACCACAACACCCGCCGTCAATGCGAACCACCGCAACCCACAAACAATAACAATGTCCACCACCGAAACACCCACAATGCCACCAACCACCTCCCTCTCTCCTCCACCCACTCCCAAATCCGAATTCCCCCCTTCTCCCTCGCCGCCACCACAATCTCCCTCTCCCTCTCCCTCTCCATCAGAACACACCTTCCCACCCGTGCAACCCGGCGGCTCCCTCCTCGTCGCCTACCAAGTCCGCAACAAACCCGTCCTCGTCGTGGGCGGGGGCAACGTCGCAGCCGGCCGTATCCTCTCCCTCCTAAACGCGGACGCGATCGTTCACCTCTGCTGCCCCCTCTCCGGGTGCTGCGCCGAAGTCCTCCACCGCCTCCGCACCTCCCCAATAATCCACCACAACATGCACTTTGACGCGTCTCTGCTACAAAAGATCTCACCCACGCTTGTACTAACCGCAATCGACTCACCCGCGGCATCCACCGAGATCTACAAACTCTGCCACCAACAGCGGATCCCCATCAATGTCGCCGACGTGCCTCCTGAGTGCGATTTCTATTTCGGCTCTGTGCATAGGGATGGGCCGTTACAGATTATGGTATCCACGAATGGGAATGGACCGAAGCTTGCGAATATCGTGCGGCGTCAAATCGCGGGTGTGTTGCCCGAGAACCTGGGGCAGGCGATTACGAGGGTGGGGGTGTTGAGGAAGCGGTTACGTAAGATTGCGGGTGCCCAGGAGGATGGGCCGAAGAGGATGGAGTGGATGAGTAGTGTGTGTGAGCGGTGGACTCTCGAGGAGCTGTGTGAGTTGGGGGAGCCGGAGATGGGCGCGCTGTTGGAGGGGTATAAGGATGGGCGGGTGGTGACGTTGAAGGTGATAAGGGGAGAGGTTGAGGAGGAGGATGTGTGGGAGAGTGCTGCCGAGGATGAGAGTGAGGATGAGGGGGACAAGGAGGTGTTCCATGAGGCGTTCGACGGGAGTTTTGGATGGTTTTGAGGCCGAACGGAATACGGGTTAATGTATGATGATGGATGATGATGAACCATGATCATGATGGAAATTGTATATTTATGTCTGCATTTGTACTGTATTGCTGCTGTATTTGTTTTGCAATACCTAGTTTAACTCCGATGAATAAAATTGTTTATCACGTTCATATATTATCACTCAGAAGCAGGACGATGCCAATACTAGTAAATACTTATCTGAATTCTACAAAACAAAACATCCCTTCCGTCGCAGTAAAGAAACACAACCCAAAAACAAGACAAAAGAGACGGACATCATTATGCATTGGCCCAACAAACGTAACACCACCAAAACAATCTCAATCACCATATCTCCATCACAACCGCCTAATAGTCAAACCGGTCTGGAAACAACCAAGGCGCCACCAGAGTCCAAACATAGATCGCATAACATGCCCACGCACTGACAATCTTAACCCAACTGGCCGCATAGGTCCTACCCACCGGCGTGAACCCCTCCTCGTCGCCCTTGCCTGGCTCAATGCTCATTGTCAACAGTGTGGCCGTCCATGCAGTAGCGAGAACAAAGATGATATGGAAGAAGGTGTAAGAGTACTGCGTGCCTCCCTTCTCGTCATCTCCCGTTCTACCGTCCGACTCGTCATCGGAATCTTCGTCCAGCGCCGAAGCCGGGAGCGCGCCAGACTCAACTGCAGATCGGAGGGCTTCCTGTCGCATCTGAGCACGCGTGGGCTCCTGGTCGATGAGGCCGTGTTCGTTGCTGTCAGAAAGCGCAGAGTAGCCACCATTCGAAGGAGAGGAGCTGCGGCCCAGTGCCGGGGACTGCGTAGCGGCGCGCGTGGTAGTATATGCGATGGTGAGGAGGGTTATGACGGCTCCAAGAACGATTGAGGCTGTGCGTGTACCTCTTGCGCGGAGAAGGGGGTTGCACTGCTTATCATCCGGCTCCATAGAGACAGCAGACATAGTGAGATATGTACAGTAGATAGCAACCATTGCCGATTGTGCGAGGCCGGCGGTGGGGTTGAATTCCTGGATTGTGGGGTGGACCGAGAGAAAGGAGACGATGAGGAGGAGGAGCAAATTGATCGTGATCGCAGCCTGGTTCATGCTGCAGCCGTGGTTGGCGAAGAAGACGTACATGACGATGGTGAGGATCAAGCTAGCGACGTACATCCCCAGGGTGCTACCGATCAAGATGCCGCGCCAGATCCGTGAGTCGTTCTCCATGATGTTGGCAAGACAGGTCTCCGCCCAACTATGGGCCAAGTCCACTAGGAGAACCAGGCCAAGTAGCAAAAACAGCATAGCACCGATCAAGGCAAAGTAGTTGCCCCAGACGATGAAGAACCTTTCGGGTATCAAAAAAGTGATAACAATAAGCGCCAACCACCCCATGATCTTAGGTCCCCAGTATCCATTCTGAATAGATGCTCTTCCGCTCCTAGTGTTCCGGACACCAAAGAGCAAAACAGCCAATATCATGTGGAAAACTCCGAGCGCAAAGTTGATGCGGTGCACGGAAACAAAACCCCAACATTGCTCGCCGAAACAGCTGATCGGTAAGGTGTCTAGTGTGAGATGTTCGATCTTTTTGATAGCCCAGGGCGTGAGCATAATCCATGATAAGATGCTGTTGACGAGGAATATCACTGTGCGACGACGTCAACGGAGGAGGGGGGTGAGGCGCAGAGGGGGTGAGGCGCACAGGCATAAGCGATCCTCGTAGCAGTACTGTCTAGTCGTCAGCCTCAAATCTACTATCTCGCGGAAGCTCTATATACCTGCTCTGGCACTTTCCACACATGCTACAGATGGCCGAACATGCAGCGGCACCGCAGCATGACGCGGCGAAGGAGCCGAGCTTCAAACAGGAGTTAGTGTGATTAACACTTTGCTGGGCGGAGAGAACGAACTGTGCTGATGCTGGGAACAGCTAAGAACGGAATAGAGAGCAAAGCTCCCATCGTAACGTTGTAGTTTAGGGTGTTGCAGTAAGTTGTGGTTGTTGATTTTTCGCGTGTAGGGTGGATGGGTGAGTGAAGGTGGCGGGTGAACTTGATTTGGGGAGGAGTGACAATGACGATCACAAGCTGACGTCTTCGGCGGGTAACAAACTGCCAAGAAACCAAGGCTTCGAGTGATGTCCTGTGAAAATATGTATTGTTGCCAGGACTCTATTAAATCGCGATATACCTCGTTTTATTTACGTTACTTGTACTCAAGTAGGCCAACTTGTAAAGGCAAGAAGTGTGCGAACCATTCCAAGTTATCAAGTGACAAAAATTGTTCCCAGCTTTAAGATTAAGCAAGATTGCCTTCCATCACCATCACACGGACACCATGAAGAACCAGAATAGTAACCCAAACTCAAAGCTCACTGAGACGAAAAAAACCTTGAGCAGACCGCACTTCACCTCTACCCACACAACCCTACCATGGACACCACAACCCCAACGAAAGCACAGAACGTGCCGATGGACGAAAACCGATCTTTACAACCGAACACTTACAGAATCTAGGATATAGGATATCTGCAAAACAAACAATGTACATGCCCATCTACTCTACCTCCTCTAGTAACCTTCCTTACCCCACTTGTTGTACCTCTCATGAAGCTCCTATCCACCACAAATCAGCATGCATCCAACCGCACTACCCATATCCATCGCAACAACAAACCTTTGGCAAGTTGACGTTTGGGATGACAACGGCGTGAAGAGCCGAGGGTGCATCCTTGGGGACGCCACCGGTGGAAGCATCAGAGTACTTGTACTTTGAGTCGGAGGAGCCAGCGCCCTGCCATGGCATCTGGTGGACGTTTACGCTCTTCTCCTCGGAGTTGGCAGAGGTTGGCGAGCGACCTACCACGACCGCACCATCAGCATCTCACTCGCCGTCCCCCGGAAAAACTTTTCTTACCGAAGTAGTAACCTGCAACACCAAAGATTCCAGACATCACGACGGCAAGGACCTATGCACCCGCGCCCCGCAGCAGTCGGTCAGTATTTGGCTCAATTGCATTGCAATGCTGATACGGGGTCGGGCATCATCGGGTGATCGGAAGTGGGCGGCGTACGTAGAGTTCTGGGTCGCGCTTTGCGCCCTGCTTCAGTGCTGCCTTGCCGGCGGCGTTGCGAAGGACGAGAGAGGGATGCATCGTGTGTGTATTGTATGTGGTGCCGCTGGGAGACTGAGTGGAGAGATGTCGATATGAGGAGAAGAAACCGGGAACAGTGGGCGTTAGCAGGGTAGGCCTGACTATATCCGGAAATCCCTGCAATTCGGCATGTATCACAAATGTGGCGGTGCAGAACAAGCCACCATATTGATCACCAGAAATCACACTCAGATTTTATCGCACTCCATCTGACAGCAATTACAATAGTACCTTAGAATATGTATTTTTTTTGTAATACATATAGATGGACTAGGCCAAACGTCATATACCCCCGATACAGAATGCCGCCGTAAAAACTGGCGGTGTTGGTCATGGTGGCTGTCCCGTGAGTCGGACCTCCTTCATTAATTCATTACTTGTACCTCACAGGACGGCTTATCCACGTGGAGTTTCTGTGCTCTACCCAACAATTGCTATCCAGGTCTATTCCGAATACTTGGTGCGATTTCTATGTGCGTCAGAGTCAGAAATTGGTCCTCCAATACCACTTTGGCGTCGATGCATCGCTGTATATTGTAGTTCTTGCTTCTTCTATAATTCATTCTTCCTGTCATTCGCATGACTATCACGCTGTGCGGGTGCAACTCAGATCAATGGCGGCATCATGACATGCAATCTTCCAGCGTGTGGGAACAAGTGCCATATTCAATGCCCCAGAACTGAGACTTACATCCTAAGCTTCTTTTTTTTCGCTGGCAGGCTAGAGTACTGGAGTGAAATCGATGCTGGGGAAGGGCGTATGGAGATTATGGCGGAGATATATGTGCTCAACTGGAAATGGATAAGAATACTCGGTAGATGGAGGAGATATTATCCCATGATATCACGAACATGAAGAAGACGTCGAACAAAAGTTATTTCTACTTCCTAAACTTCAAAGTCTGACTAGACAAAAACGGCTCCCAAATGAATCACATCAAACCAAAAATTAGACTGCTATATGCGTGCCATCAGGGGGGCTATGTACCCATTCTATGCAACCAAAACTCAACCCAACCAAACAGATTCCACATATGCGACGCTTCTCGGTAGAAATGAACACAATCGCCACTAACACCACGTAAAAACTGGGTTTCGGCTCTTGACCGTCTCCAATCTCTCCGCAATAACACGCCTCCTTGCTCCCTCACTCCCAGTCACTGCAGAATACCCCAAATCACCCTCCGCATCGTCATGGTAAAGGTTGGTCTGATGCCCGGCAGGTTGCGAGTTCCACCTTCCACCTCTCCTGATGTCCCATGGCCGCCCAAACTTGCCGTCCCTCGAGACCAGTCCAGCATCATAGCTAACACGGCTATGATGGTACGGCCGGGGACCTGCGTAGGAGTCAGACTTGATGCTCTGAGAGCCAGAACGGATTTCATTGCCGCGTAAGGACGAAGAGTCCGATTCATCGTCATTAACACCGTCGTGGCGCTCGACCATTGATGATGCACGATTCGGCACCACCCCAAGACGTGCGGCGCTTGGAAGTTGTGACCTTGGTGGAGAGAATCCAAGGAGGTCGTGCTCTTGAGAAACTGGCGCCGAGGCAACCATGGCTCCGATATCCATCTCGTCGTCGTTCAGCCCTCGCTCCAAGTCTACCTCGTGGCGACGCCTCTCCTCGGTGGATGGCATTCGCAATGGCACAGCGATGGGGACTTCCATTTCGTCGTCCTGCAGAAAATCAGTAAGCACACGCGTAATGCTTAATCGAAATCGGGGATGCCTACCCAAACATGCATCCTTGCCCGCCTTGTCAACTCCAAAGGTCCCTGATCTGGGGTTTTGAGGGTCTCGACGACGTTGAACGCCTGGCCTTTGAGAACAGCCAATTGCTTCTGGAACATTCTCTCCTTGAAATCCGAGTCTTGTTCAAACAGTCTGCGCAGCAAAGTTTGAGTTTCCGACCACCATTTCGTGGAAGTGAGTAATGGAATGAAATGATCCCGCGTTTTCTGGGAAAATGGCTGTCCTATAAGAGAAGCTGGAAGGAACAGCCACCCAAAAGGAAAGCTCCGCCACTGGTCTGGGTGCTTCCAGGGAAAGGCCAGAGAGTTATCGATGGCTCCAATCTTGATATTTGCTCTGGCTTGTGACGGAGTTGAAGACCGCGAGCCCGCCACCATTGGCTCTTGAACCCGATAGATAGGTGACGCGGTACGTTTCGAAATCGGATCGGCCGATGCGGGTCTGGACAACGGTGTTGGTGCGGGCGCATCGAGATTCAGGTTTACTGGTCTGGAGGTCACTGAAACCTCCTGGGTCTCGTAGTCCACCCGGATCATCCAGTTGTCTAGCCCTCGATCCGTGTTCCTCATGATATAGTCCAAGATTACCAGCTTCTCTAGCTCTTCTCTGAAGTTTTGTTTGAGTTGCTCGGTCCAGACGAATCTGCGCCCACCCTCAGGACTCGACGAGGAGACACCATCGGATTCATCGGATTCATCCTCATCTTCGTCGTCTCCGCTGGGTCTGCATGCGTAGTTCCAAGGAGTCCGTCGCTTGGGCGCAGCATCCGTGCGGAACCCAGTGTTGTAAGGATCCGGCCAAGGGTTCTTCCTTAAAAAGATGTTCGCATCTGACGAGACATGTGAGCAAAACTAAGCGAAGCCATGAAAGTGTTACAGCAGACCAACCTTGATAGCCCTGCAAGAATACTTGAAAGCTGCCGACCTTCGGCGGCAAAGGCTTACGGCGCCTATAGAATGCCCTTCGGTCCCAGTAATCGTAGTGAAATGCCTTGCTTGAGAGATGTACAACATCTGTATATGGCACCATATACGTCTTGAGTTGTCTGTCGAGAAGGCATGCAGCGGCTTCCGAGATATAGCTCAGATTAGGTATCAAGCTGCATGCATGTACAATTAGCTTCGTAGCTCATAAGCACCAAACCTAGGGGATATCGTACCATGAACGTCCAAAGAAACATGGAAACCTGAATGAAGTACTTATTAGCGGACTGTATCAAACAGAATGTGCCGAACGTGCAGGAAACCGACAGAGTGCGATGTAGCCACTGTATGTGTAAGCTTTGAGTACTGAGAGATGGTAGTAGAACAGCTTGCCTTCATTATCTTTGGATTCAACTTTCCATATCTGCGCCCGCGCTTAGTATTCGGCGCTAAAATCAAGTAAGGGTATTAATAGAAGCTCATACGGTTCTTCATCTTTAGGCTTGAAGACAGCTACAATCCTGCCTTCAATATCACGCATAAAATAACTTCCTGAGGACCCTTGCTTGATGAGCTTTGGATCTACTCCCTTGCTGATAGCAGTCCTCACGGATTCAACAATCTCATCAAACTGCTCATGCGTAAGATGCGCGGCCTCCGCGACCTCCGGAAATTCCACAGTGGCTGTGTCAACAACATACGACCGATACCCTTCCGGAGCAACAAACACCGAATGCAGAATCTCTAGAGGCGGGTGCTCGTGTTGCGATCGGTCCTTCTTAAACTTGAACTTGTTTGCAATCTCTCCCGCCCAGTGTTCCAGCCTCGCGTTGAGCTTCTTAATATCAACAGCGGAGTTACTCCGGGCGCGTGTACCCGGAGCACGTGAATATCGAGGTACTGAGCTTGCCGACTGTATAGACGTCGGGTGAGGTTGAATCGGGAGCCTGCCGGTGTGGTGGGAGAAGAGGGAGCTCGATTCATCGTTATCCGAGTCGGACAGCTCTTCGTCCTGCGTGATTCGTTCGTAGCCGGATGTAGGTGGACCCTTCCGCGGCATTGGAGACGGGAGTGAGCGATATGTTGGATGACGGTAGAAGGGGCTGGACCTGACAGCGGCGGGCAAGAAACGTGGGTGAACCTGGCGCGGGCGGGGCTGGATGGCGGGGATATAGAGGGGGATCGGGCTCTGATTCTGAAGCGGGCTGGGCGACGATGTCGTGAGTCGAAGTTTGTGCGGTTGAGTTTGAGGTTACATCGGAGTATCCGAAATCAAGGCTAGCCAGGAGTTAAAGCCAACACGTCACCGACATGTGAAACGAGCTTGCGAGCTTCCAGCTTCTCACTCGCTCGAGCATTTTCTCGCAGGATTTCTGTATAAGACGTTTTTGCCAGTATTCCATGTCCTGGGCGGTTTGAAGTCCCTCTCCTAGGTTCTTGTGTTTATATGGGAGCGTTGAAGGGATGTAGTTGATACAGCCTCAGCAAACCGTCTATTAATAATGGCTGCTCTATTGAAACCATGGGAAATGGAGTACAAGAGCCGCACCACTACAGTACCCGTACGTACCCGCGCAAGTAAGACGGCGCGGCTTCGATCCATCCCGTTCTCTAAATAGCGTGAAGTATAGAAGAGCTGACGTTCCCATATCTCCTCTCCCTCTGCTCTGTAGACACCGCTATACGTGAATAAAACCGCTCTCCGACAAATCGAACCACTTATCGCTGGCTGGTCGTACAGTCAGTTGGTCGATTAGATATTATCGATCGGTCCCGACATCGGCGAATTGTTTCCCCACAGCCTCCGACTCCCGCGGCCGGCCGCTTCATTGATTTGCTTATACAGCTGCCCAGGGCCAGCGTTGCAAACCAGTCAATCGATCTACATTGACGTCTTCATGCAACACGCGCACTCAGATAGAGTGAACCCCTTGGAACAATTTCATGTTCGTGTTCAGTGCCATGACCAAACGCTGCGATGCAAACTGCCTGCCATCCACCGGACACTCGACTAGTGGTTTTGGGGACCCCCAACCAAGTGGCTTCCATGCGTCCTTCTGGAAGCACCTTCTTTTCGCTTGTGGGTTCGAAAACGGCATCCTTTTGCGTAAGTGCGACATCGGAGACTGTCGTGAAACGTTCGTCGACGGCATACTCTAGTCCCTTACAGGCACCAGGATCGAATCTTACCACTTATCGGCGAATCTCATATCACCACCATGCACGATAAGTTTGGGGAATATAGGTACTTGGGGCCAGCTGAGCGTTCCATGACAAACGATTAAGTTGAATATAGGGGCACTGCCCCCAGAGTAATAATCTCCAGACTGCATGGTGAGATGCTTTGCCGGGATGGTATGGATTCGACAAAGTGGGCTTTCGATATCACCATCGTCGTCCACCAAATCACCATGAGGGTGTAGACAGATGGACAGCACTCTACATAAAGTGAAAAAAGTTCGTCCTGCTAGTATGCAGGCCAACAACTCTAAATTTATCCAATAGATGCAGAAAAGCGAGATTGGAAAGCGTGGTTGCACCCACGTAGGAAAGTAGGCAGAACAAATGTATGGAGTAATGTAGGAGCGCAGGCAGATTCCCATCATCATCACCATCATCATCACCATGTTCATCAACCTGCAGAGCATTTGTATCGATCGGTTTGTACCTTTTCTAGTTCTGCGGTGCCTGCAAGTGCAGACTGTCAGCTCCATCCTTATCTCCTTTGGCTCCACATCGTGCTTACCATCCACCACCGCAACCCCTTTCGCCCTGTGGTCCCCTTGCACCAATAAAAACAACAAGGTACTGGCCAATCTCTCGTCCTGGTCCACACATATCGCAGTTTATCACCCCCTCTCTCCCCACCCCATTTCCAGAGATCCCTCTCTGTCGCGTGAATCTTAGTGTTTGTTGTCCTCAAGGTCTGCTTGGTTTACCTGATTGTCGTCTCGTCTTATTGCGCTCACTCGCCGACATTTGTCTGTCGCTCGCCCCCTTTTTTTCTGTTCTATCGATCATATCGTCTTGTTATCGTCGCCGACGCCGCCTCCGCTCACTTTGTAATCGAATAATCAATCTCTCAATCACTCACTCTTTCTCCCGGTCAACATCTTCCTCCTCTCCCTTCACCATTCTCTGCTGTAACAGGCAGACATTGGTGATTTCAGATCGTAAACTGGCGCCCGCACTCTACTACTCGCCGCTCCCGGAAAGGCTTCCTTCACCACATCACCTGCTGCATCCCCCGAGTCCAAGTCCAAGCAATTGCAGCAGCAACGACGACAGTCCATTCCTCCCAGCGATATCACGACAGCCATCTAAATCTCCTCTACCGTCGCCTCTACCGTCGCTCAGCACGCTGGCTTCCGTAGCTCTCCCGTCTCCGTCATCGCGGTAAGTTGCCGACCTTTTCCCTTTCGAGTTTTAACCCGTCTTTTTTTCCTCGCTATCGGATTGCTATCGTCTATCATCGATGGTATCATCACCGATACCCCTTATCTGCACCACCACCACCACTACCACCACCACCACTCCAAAACAAGCGTTATAAAAAACTTTTTAAACTGATGGTCTCGAATTGCACAGGTTGAATGGAGGCGCATTCGCAATGACTTTTGCGACTTCATCGCCAGGCGCAAGCACAGCAGCTGGCCAGGGGACGACTCCTGTAAGTTTTTTTTTTTTTGTGTTTTCTCTAAAAAAAAATCTTCTTATCTCTAACGCCGCCGTTGCTGCCGCTATAGCCAATCTGCCAAAACTGCACCACATCCACCACACCGCTCTGGCGACGCGACGAAGCCGGGTCTGTTCTCTGCAATGCCTGTGGACTGTTCCTGAAGCTTCACGGTCGTCCTCGCCCGATATCTCTGAAGACCGACGTGATCAAGAGTCGCAACCGGGTCAAGAACTCTGGACAGCCACAGAAGAAGAAGGTCCATCATCTCTACCTCCCCCCAATTGATAGACAGATATACTAACATACAACCAGACCAGCCTCTTCGACGGCATCCCCAACAGCTCCCACCCCACCCCACGCTCAGAGAATGGCACGCCGCCACCCGGTCAGCGCAGCAATGCCCACAGCGTATCACCGCAATCCTCGCGCTCTGGAACGCCCACCTTGCCGCCACCATCCCACATCTTTGAACAGTCTCTCCTTAGCCACCACAACTCCAACAGCCCAACACTTCCCGCGCTCTCCACATTAAATCAGCCCTCACCCCCACCGTACCATCAACCGCCGACAATAGATGCCCTCATTGGCGACAACAACCGGCTTAAGACGCGGGTGGCTGAGCTAGAGTTGGTTAATGACCTCTTCCGCGGGCGAGTAGGGGAATTGGAACAAAGCGAGGCCAGCGCAAAGCGGGCCGAGATCTGCCGACGAGAAGTAGAGACGCAGTTACGACAGTATTTAGAAGCCGCCACGAAACGAGAAGAGGACCTGAAGCGGAAGCTCGATGAATGCGAGCGCGAGCTTGGAGAGTACAGAGGCCAGCGGAAGAAGGTCCGAGTGTCTGATCTGACACAATAACGCACGTTTACGGATATATCGGTTAGGAATTACAGCATGAATGATTACGGGGCGTTGGTTTCTTTTTCTTTGGTTGGTATGGGAATCTATTACTACTTCCTCTAATATCTAGCGTGTTTTGGGTGTGCCTTAATACTTTTTTTTCTTCTTCTTCGTCTAGTTATACTGTACTATTGGCGGCAAGAGTTTTTTTTTCGCGATTTCATTGGCTTGTTTTGGGGACGGCGGGGGGCTTCGTTGTATACACGGGCAAAAAAGGTTTTGTTGCGTTTGTTGTTGGAAGGGCGCTTTGTAGGATATGGCGAGCTTCTGGGGTGGTGGTTGGAGTATGGGTCTTGTCTGTCTGTGTGTCTATCTATGGGTTGCGCGTTTGTGGATTTGTCATTTGCTGGGTAAAATATTAAAAGGGCTGGATGGATGGTCGAAGGAGGAGGAGGACGGAGGATGATGAGGACGATGAAGGTTTACAGTAATTGACGGAACTCAACTTAAAGGAGGAGGATGGGGTAAGGTTTGGTGGGTGTAATTACTCCTGTCTTGTTGATACGATACGATACTACTACTCTAGATTTCTTGTTCTCTTCTCTTTACAATTAATGAATTAGATCTCTCTCTCTCTCTCTCCTACTCTTGTACAGTAGTACATCGTAATCATCATCATCGTCCCATTCTCTGGTTACCGATGAAATCGATCTCTCCTGGCTGCTAATCGGCAACCCAACCAACCATCTCACCGCTCTCGGGTGCACACCCAACCACAGTTGCCGCTATGCACAACACAACGTCAGCACTGACTGCGTGATGGCATGGGGGGCAGTGCGAGCCGGCGGGAAGAAAAGCTTCTCGAAGCATGTCACCTCTTCATCTATCTGTCTGTCTATCTGTAGAGTAGTCTTTCTGTCTGTCTGTATGCTGTCATCACCGCCCACCATCACACCACCAGTAACTCCATCCATCCCTCCCTTCCTCCCCCACGCTGCAGTTACGGAAACATATAACGTATATCCGGAGGCATCCGGTGCGATTTATGCACCCTCCGTAAATGGGGAAACAACGCATATTATATACCCATACAATATCTTTCACCACCACCACCATCGCGCGCCCGCCCGTGTGAAACATACGTGCGGTATTTCTGGAAACATATAAACAAAAAAAGCATCACCGATGCAAATAAGCTTTTCCTTTCCCTTCCTTTCCTTCCGTACCACAGCCTTGCAATTGAAAGAGAAGAAAAAAAAACGCCACGGAAAAACAAATATGTAAGGAGAACCCGAGGGGAACCATCAGGTGACAACTGCCATTGGAGCGCAGTGTAGGAAGCTTCGAAGAAAGTCTGCAGATAGTTTGTTTGTACCGCGGAGAAGGCTAGGAATGGGGTTTTGACCTTTGAGATGCCAACCAGACTTTACTCTCTTGCCTAGAAGTCGGTAGACGTCACATCCACCTACAGTTGCATACACGTCTCTCCGATAAAGTATCTAGAAGTATGATATATAAAAAATCTAGATGTCTCCCGACCAACTAGCAGTCCGAACCCCAGATCTCGCATTTGCACTGCCCCCTTGGGATATTCCACTGAAAAAAGCCCAGGTGGATGTAGTAGGTTATTAGGCTTCGAGTGACCGGACGTGCTTTGTGCTTCTGGGGGATTTGATAGAAGTGCGCATTGATATTGAGAAGACGGCGAGGGTCTAGAGTGCTCGATAGACAGCACAATGCAATCAATCCATGGAGAAAGTACACGAACACCGCACGAGAAGGCGTTGATCAAGCTTTGTCCACGCTTTGGCCATGCCCTCCTGCTCGATCAAGGTGGAGGACGCAATGCACCAACATGGCCCTAATGGAAATGCATCATCGCAACAATAACAAGGCCCGATATATGCAGGTTGGTCCGTCCTAACCGCGCTGACCGGCGGTTCCCCGACCGGCACCCAGCGGTTAACTATCAAGCCCGAAACTACTAAATTCAGCACGGAACTCAACTTGGCCCGGTGCAAAGTCCAACTTATGACCGGCGCCTAAAACGAGGGATGAACCCGTGCGAGTGCGATCTTATGTTTGTATACATGGGTATGATATCGATGATGGCTTGGAATCTCGAAACAGAAGCTCGGTAGTTTATTACTTTGTGCTGGATATTTACGGACCAATTCGATTGGATAAAGCATGAGAGTTTGAAATTTCAAGTAAGGGGAGAGAGATTTGGTGCACGTCATGACCACCGACCGGGTTTTTGTCGTCCGTGGAGTGCAGAAAGGGATTTCACCGGATTGGAATACTCCGAGATACGTATCAGGTCGCCGAATTACCTATGAGCATTGAGCACCCGGTGTAACGCTGTTGAGCTTCCTCCCTTGTACTTCAAAGTGCTGCCCTTTTTCTGAGACGCCAAATAGGGTGGTGCTTACGGATGGCGGAGGTCAAAGTTTTGACTGTAGTAAATGGCCGTGGGGATTGACTTATCCAGAATTACTCCGCGGGTTGACTGGCTAGCAGATTCTACAGTTTAACTTGAAGTGTAGTGGATTCGCCACCAATGCGGCAGCAAAAGATGCAGAACCCAGCCCTCCGTTGATTGTGAATGCCCCGAAGCTCGTACTTGAAAGTAGGGTCATGGTCCAATCCATCCTCCTGAACATCACATCACTGGTCCTCACCCTCTCCACCTCCTCCCCCGTGAGTCCACACACACCCATCAACTACCCCCCAGCTCCTCCAAGCTCCTCCCCAATATCCCCATCAATCTCCCGGTTCGCTTCCGAGCACATTTCTCGCCCACTTCCCAACCATAATCTCTAATCTCTTTTCCTCTAGTTCTCGCATCATCTGCGTAAGTAAATACATACTCCTCCGTAACAACTTCACCCTCTACTCCCTCCAGCGCCAGCAAAATCCCACTCCTGTCCTATCCCACGAGCAGGCCGCTCAAGCACGTGTCTGAAAACCCCGCCCCGAACGCAAGAAAGAAGGATATCTCGATACCCGCCATCGTGAACAGAAAGCGAGGGTGATAGTCCAACTAGAACCGCCAAAACAGAGACGAGATGGTCCCCGTGGAGCGTTGTAGATGGGGTTTTTGGAGAGCGGGGATGAGGCGGCGGACCTGGGTTGTGAGTGCGGATGAGAGGCGGGTGTGGTTGGAACGGGGAGGTGGGTTTCTGGGTGTGCATGGTGTGTCACTCGTGATGTCTGCGGGCAGGCGATTTTGGATATGCTTTTAAGGTGCCAAACGGTATGGATGTAAGCTTCTAGTCTGTCAGAACGTAGCTAGACTATCCCATACTCACAAATTCGCACTCTTATCAGACCAAAAATGACCTCACTCTCGCTGGCCCCTTCAACGCGCCAAGCCAACACACCCTAGGCGCGTAAAATATACCTTGCTTTCCCGCACGCAAGCCACCGAGATGAGCATGCGGTTCCTTCCAGCCAATGTTCCACTGCTACTCCAACGACGACGCGTCTCGCTCCTACTTCCCAATCGCGTCTTTCCCCAATTCCCCCACCACAACACCACCACAATAACTAACATCAACATCATCATGCCACCAAAGAAATCTTCCTCTCTCTCCACCGCCGCTGCAAAGAAGACCCCCGGAAAGCAGAGCACGCTTGGGTATGTGAAGCCGCAAACCACGCTGGGGTAGTAGTAGTTGTTGTCATTGTGGTCGTGTTGTTGGGTGCTGACATCGTTGTAGGAGCTTCTTTTCGCTGCCGAAGGGGATGAAGCCTCCTGTACTGCAGCAGACGAGATTGAAGCACGCGAAGCAGGAGGCACTTGTTTCTAGTGATGAAGAGGCGGGGAAGGATGATGATGCGGTGGATGAGGTGATGGGGGGGACTGAAGATGATGTAGAGGATGAGGAACCAAAAGCTACCGCACCACAGAAGAAGAAGAAGGGTATGGATGTTACATCTCTGCGGGGGGTGCAGTGTTGACGTTGTCACAGAATCAACCGCAACCAAAAAGCGAGCGCGAGATTCTGAGGAGCCCATAAAGAAGGAAGAAAAGACAGCCTCGGAAGCGGAAGAAGAAGAGGAAGAGGAACCAGTCACGAAACGAGGGAGGAAGAATAACGGAAAGGTTGCGTCGCCAAAACCCAAAAAGACGCCCGCGACCAAAAAGACGGCTGCCGCAGCGTCACCGAAGAAGGCTACAGCGAAGGCTAAAGGGAAAGTGCCCGCACCGGAAGCATCAGCATCGGCATCAGAGGCAGAGGCAGAGGCAGAATCTGCGGCATCAGAAGTCGAAGCCAGTGACACCGAAAAGCCCGCAATCAACAAAAAGGCACGCAAGGAAGTCCAAGAGAAACTTACCAAGGCGGGCAAGGACGTACATCCATACCCCGACTGGCCAGCCGGTTCACCAGTACCATACGCCGCTCTCGCAAAGACCTTCACCCTGATCGAAGCCACCACCAAGCGTCTGGAGAAGCTATCACATACCTCTCTGTTCCTGCGACAGGTTCTACGATTAACACCAGATGAGCTGCTACTCGTCATCCACCTAATGATCAACCGCCTCGCCGCAGATTACGAGGGCGTTGAGCTCGGTATCGGCGAGAGTCTGTTGATGAAAGCCATTTGCGAATCCTGCGGACGGACAATGGCAAAACTCAAAGAGGACCAGAAAGAAATTGGAGATCTGGGCGAGGTTGCAATGAAGAGTCGGAATACCCAGAAAACCCTATTCGCACCGAAGCCACTCACCGTCAAGAGCGTCCACGCTGGACTGAAAGACATTGCCACAACACAGGGATTCGGCGGGCAGGGGCGGAAAGTCGCCGGAATCAAAAAGCTTCTCTCAGCTGCCCAAGGAGACGAGGCGAAATACCTCGTCCGAGGACTAGAAGGAAAGCTGCGACTGGGATTGGCGGAAAAGACGGTGATCGTAGGACTCAGCCAGGCAGTAGTAGTCCATGAGGCCGCGAAGGCGGAAAAGAAGGCGCCCAGCCTGGACCAAATGCAGGCTGCAGAAGCAATGTTGAAAGAAGTCTACAGCGAGCTCCCCAACTACGAAATCATCATTCCCGAGATGATGAAAGGGGGGATCATGAACCTCAAAGACACCTGCAAACTTCAACCCGGCGTACCACTCAAACCCATGCTCGCAAAACCCACCAAAGCCATATCCGAAGTGCTTGACCGATTCGAAGGAAAGCGTTTCACCTGCGAATACAAATACGACGGAGAGCGTGTACAGATCCACTACGTCGCCCCCAACTCATCCATCCAATTCCCCACCATCGACCCAACCAAAGGAATCGCCAAGATCTTCTCCCGCAACTCTGAAGAGCTCTCCCCAAAATACCCCGACATCCTCGGCGCCCTCAACAACTGGGTGAAACCCGGGGTTGAAAGCTTCGTTCTCGACTGTGAAGCCGTAGCCTGGGACCGTGACGAGAAACGTGTCCTCCCATTCCAACAACTCATGACCCGCAAGAAAAAAGACGTCGCAATCGAAGATGTCAAAGTCCGTGTCTGCGTCTTCGGCTTCGACCTCCTCTTCCTCAACGGCAAAGTACCCCTTCCCCCCCCTTAACTCATCCCCCCACCCGCTAACCCCCCTATAGTCCCTCGTCCAAGAAACCCTCTCCACCCGCCGCGACCTAATGCACACCTCCTTCCTCTCTCTCCCTGGGGAATTCTCCTTCGCCACCTCCACGGACGGTCAAGAACTCTCCATGATCCAATCCTTCCTCGAAGAATCCATCAAAGCCTCCTGCGAGGGACTCATGGTAAAAATGCTCGACACATCAGAATCCTACTACGAACCCTCCAAGCGCTCCCGTAACTGGCTAAAAGTCAAAAAAGACTACCTCGCCGGCGCCGGAGACTCCCTAGACCTAGTAGTAATCGGAGCCTACCACGGAAAAGGCAAGCGTACCTCCGTCTATGGCGCATTCCTTCTCGCATGCTACAACCCCTCCTCCCAAAACTTCGAAACAATCTGTAACATCGGCACCGGGTTTTCAGAAGAAAACCTTTCCAATCTCCATTCGCAACTGGAACCTTTTGAAATCGAAAAACCAAAGCCATACTACCTCCACGCAACGGGGAATATGCAACAACCAGATGTATGGTTTGAGCCTAAAATCGTGTGGGAGGTTAAGACAGCGGATTTGAGTTTGAGTCCGACGTATATGGCTGCGAAGGGGTTGGCGGATACGGAAGGGAAGGGGAGGGGGGTGAGTTTAAGATTTCCGAGGTTTGTGAGGGAGAGGGAGGATAAGAAACCCGAGGATGCGACGAGTGCGCAGCAGGTGGCCGAGATGTATAGGAAGCAGGATGTGGTGGCTAATAATGCGAAGAAGTCGGCGGGGGGAGTGGATGATGATTTTGAGTACTAGGGGAGGAGGGGGGGAGGTGTACGCATAGGGAAATTAGTTATGAAGGGAAAGGGGGTATAGAAAATGGATTGTAATGCGTAAATACCGGAGATGTCACTTCTAATCAGAAAGGATGGGAGAGATTCCAGTGCATGAAGAATGACTGAGGAATCCACAACGAAATCAAATTAACAGACAGCAATCTACCGCTTACCAAGTGTATCACAAAACCAAAACAAATCCCACAAAAATTCTAATCCCCCCAAACCAAAAAATCTACCCCCTCGCCGCAGCCAACATTCTATTCCTCGCCATCGCCAGCACCGTCACACACCCCCCCAACAGCACCACCACCAGGGAAACAAAATACGCATCCCTATAACACTCTCTCCCGAGTGCACACTCTCTGCGTCCATCAACAATAACCGACTTCCCATCGAACACCCTTCCATAGATCAAATTGAGCATATTCCCACTAACCACCGCCGCAATCGTCATAGTCCCCCAATTCGTACTCAACCCGTGAATACCAAACGTCTCGCTAACAATCGTTGGACACACGCCAAAAAGCATGCCGTATGCCAGCCCGTTAAGGGTAGAGACGAGCCAGAGGTTGTATGGGTTTGTGATTGCGAGAGCTGAGATCTGGCCGAAGAAGAAGAAGATTGCGGAGGTGATGATAAGCCAGAGACGTTGGGTGCCGTAGCGTTTGATGAGGATGTCGGAGGAGATGCCTGGATGGGTTAGGGGGGGTGAGAGGGGAGGGAGAGGGGGGAGACGGACCGGAGAGCATGCGTCCGGAGAAAGAGCAGATGGAGAGGATGGAGACGTGGAGGCTTTGACGTTTTTGGACGAATTCGGGGGATTTGGAAGGGTCGAAGGAGGCCCAGAGGACTTGGGCGTTGTGGCCGATGTTGCTGTGTGGTGTTAGATTGATCCGTAGTTTGGGGGGGGGGGGGGAATACTTGATTGTCATTAATCCGACTCCTGTTAATGTCCCCAGCAGGGTAAACAGCAGCCAAAAGTCGATACTGCGGACCAGCGCCCATCCTCGAATATCTACATGATGAACCGGGTCACTACAACCGTCAAGTACAGCGCCCGAGGAGAGGAGTTGTTTAGAATCCCTCATATCATCCCCGCCCTCCTCCTCATCACTCGATCTCGAGAACAGCGAGGAGTTCTCATCCGGGTTGGGATCCGTATTGAGGACGACGACTGGGGATTGTAATGGGTTGTGGCTTTGCTCTCTGGTTGTAGTGCTCGTACCTAATTCATCACCATCATCATAACGCCCTGCCGAATGGCGGCTTTCCCCCGACTTTGTGCGGTGAAGCTTGTTGCTGTCTGGATCACTGGTTGGTACGGCGCCGTAGGATCCAGGGACCGGGACGACGCGGCAGAAGAAGAAAGCGATGAAGATGATACTGCTGGTTGCCACTGCCAGGACCAACAAGAATGACTCGGTGTTGCCGGGAAACAACCAGGACGAGAGAGAGGAGAAGAAAAACGCACTCAGCCCAAACGCGGCGAGTGGGATCGCTGTTGCCGTGCCGCGATGCATAGGCCAGTTCAGGGCCGCTGTATCACATCCCCATCAGCTCAAACCATCAACAACAGCATCTACCCAACTTACCCATCTTCAGCGCCCCTCCGAACGAGCAACAACTCCCAATCCCCGTCAGTGTGGAGAAGAAACAGAGCGCCCCAACACTCAAATAACCCTGACCATGTACCATCGCTATACCTTATCAGCACCTTTCACATTCCCCCTTCGCCGAAGTAGCTCTACCTAAATGAATCGGATAGTATCCCACAAACAAACACACAGCGCCGATCAACAGCGGCGGCCTGGGTCCTTTATTATCGACCAACAATCCACTCGGGATTCCTATCACACCATGTCAGAAGCCTCCCCTCATCTTCACACCACCGATTCCGCGCACCGCTAAGATACATTCCTACATCAGATCAGCAATCCGCACATGTACGCACGGGGTCGATCTTCGCGCGAACCAAGGTTTCCAAAAGTCCCCTACACCGTTTACATCAGCCCATCCCCTCTCTCCAACTGCACACAGGGGGGGGTAACCCACAATCAGATTCGTTTCCGTCGCCGACAAGTTCAGACGTTCCGACAACTGTGGAGCATATGCGGAGTACACATACTATTCCCCACACCACCACTCCCCGCATCAGCATTCCCCGCTCCGGATGTATTCGTGATAACGATGTTGGGAGAGAGATACATTTGTTCCTGCGGCTAGAGATATCACCGTAGACGCCACCAAGCTCACCACGCGTGCGATTTGTAGGTTCCTCTCTCGAGATGGCGACATTGTGGTTGTTGTGGTGCTGGTGGAGCTGAATAGGAGAGTGGGCGTATTGTGTGCGTTAGGGCCACGGCATCTAGAAAGGTCTTTCGGTCGGTGAAACGGAGAGGAGAGGAGTGGAGAGAGGAGAAGAGGAAAGGTGGTGGTTGCGCCGAAGTGTTCTAGATGTCCGTGTCAGTTTGGATATGAGCTGTTGTGATAGGTGAACAACGTTACGTAGACCATCGATGCAGGGCTGTGGAGATAAGCTGCTGATGCGGCGTTAAGTACCCGAAAGCTCCGTGTGCCCAACCCAAACTGCCTGCACGTAACCGCAAGTCGAGATGAATTGTATCTAAGGCAGTCTGTCACTTTCAAGCTGTGCGTTTCTATTTCCCCAACATCGAAATCCACATCGACATCTCATCTTCACCCAAACCCGAGAACAAAACAAAACAAAAAACCGCAGTTGCAGTCTGCTGATGGGGTTTGACGGCCGACAGCTACCGATCTCCGCATGCATCTCAAGAAAATCGGCAGATTTCATGTAACGATGTACCACGGCTATATCACGATTAGATATCAGACAAACGAACGCGGGGATATCGCCGGATCGGGGTGACGGTGCAACGTGAGTACATGAATATCACTCGAACCAACCCTTTTCAAACACGACCTGCGCTGTTGATCTCAGTAACATCATACACCGGCGCAACTTCCAACACCTCGCAAGAACCCTCTTAGCTACCGCAAGAACCCTCTTAACTACCACAATCCCCGGACGAATGAGATACATATTCCCTCAACCTCTCCACCGCCCACCCCCTCCTCTCTATGAGTCGGGGAATACAGTAATCTTATGTATCCAGCATTTCACCGCCTCTGTCTCGTGATCGGACCAGCCGCCTCGTGAATGCTGATGCTATCTGCGGATTGTGATTCCAATATCGCCGCAGTCGACCAGGAGCGGTAGGTAGGGAGGTGTTTATGTACTTTGCGGGCTG
This sequence comes from Wilcoxina mikolae CBS 423.85, assembly GCA_014904905.1. Taxonomy (NCBI): domain Eukaryota; kingdom Fungi; phylum Ascomycota; class Pezizomycetes; order Pezizales; family Pyronemataceae; genus Wilcoxina; species Wilcoxina mikolae. The sequence continues at coordinate 398,408 of MU122105.1, forward strand.
TGGGAGGTGGCGATGACGGCGATGTGGCTGGTTGGGAGATGGGTAAAAGCGTCGAGGATGGTAGTTAGGAGGGAGATGTACCTCGAAGTTAGAGGGGGCTGGGCAGCCTATTCTGCGGTATCATGCTAGTTAAAGAGGGCGGGCTTGGATACCGGTGAAGAGGTATGAGGGTGAGGGTGGGGTTTATATGGCATCCGCCTACCCACCTGGTGAAACTGTGAGACATTCCTTATTTGACTTCGTATACATGATGCAATCGTGGTTCAATGATATGGAGTGTTGTCGACGGCAAGTTCGGATGCACAAGTGAGGGAATCGTCATGTCTCCGGAGGATTGGAGGAGTTTCAGTCAAGAATCGACGAGTATCGGTATACTTCCACAACTAGTCTTCGTATCGGTTGGTACCGATGGAGTTATTTCACCTTTGCACGCCGCAAGAACGTATGGGTCTGTTTTGTGATGTGGAACAAATTGCGTACAGAAAACGCCGTGCCAATCCCTTAACGCCGTCCCAGATACACGCTTTGGAATAAAGGTTCGTAGCTTCCATTATCTAAAATGTACAGTCATAACCTTCACCCTTAATATTCAAGACCAAACTTTTCCGTGATCCCAACCGAACTCCCGAGACGAGTGTTTTAGTAGAAACTGTACAACAATCAGTAAACAGTTCGCAGCGTGCGGGCAAACCTCAAGGCAACTTACAAACCGATGATCTTTCCGGCTACGTGCTTTCTGCGGGCCTCGTCGTGGTCCATGATACCAGCAGAGGTGGTAAGGACGATGTGGCCGAACTGACGGGAAGGAAGTAACTTGGTGACCCACTTCTCGAGCTCGTTGAGCTTGACGTTGTAGCGGGGGGAGATGCAGCCAGTCTTGTTGATACGTCCGTTGAGCTGGATAACGATCTTGCCGGAACGGTGGTCGTCAACCTCCTCGAACTCGCCAATGTATCCTGAAAAAGTAAGATGTCAGCGTGGCTCCATTCGACTCGGTTTCAATTAAAAGTCCCGGAAATGAGAGATGAGACTGAGATTGGTAAAAACCACGATTGCTGTAATATCCCGGGCACTTAAAGGACCATCGCCGTGGAGAGGACGTAGCGGAAAGTCTAGTTATCAACCCGGATGCTCGGCTAGAGCATAATCGTGAATCGGTGTCGCGTGGTGTCTCTCCAAATCTCAAGTCTCATCTCCCCTTTTCCGAATCCCGCGAAACCGTAGAATATCCGAAAAAACTCACCATGCTTCTGCATCACATGGAGGAACTTGACGATGACCTTGGACGAAGGCCTGATGAGGACCTGTCTCTTCCCGGCCTTCTCGGCGTTGTTGATGGCGTTGAGGCAATCGTTGAGGACGGATGTCTTGACCATTTTTGCGGTTTTAAGAAGGGGTCTATCGGGCGCGGTGGCGCGACGGGTCAGTTTCCGAGAGCCATTTTGAGTGTCCGCCTTTCTTTTCTCAAGAGAAAGGTCTCCGGCAGAGAAAAGGTAAGGGGGATTCAAAAAGCTCGAGCATTTTGTCGACTTACCTGGCGGGAGAGGTGCAGGTCGGATTGGCTGGCGATTCGTTGGTCGGGAGTGGATTGTCGTGAAATTCGTTCGGTTAGCGATTGGAGATTTCGACAGTGCGTTGCGTTGAGGCGCGATTTGTGGGATTGTGGTGTGACTGCCAAGTTGCAGCCCTAACCAGACCCCTGATAGCTAGCGCCCTTCACTACATATCACCTAGATTCCTTGTCGTCAACAACGATCTACAGATTCTGTCAACGTCAACTTTCAAGGCGTGCTCATCGCTTACAGCGCCCATCGGAAACGATGTCTCTTCTCAGAGATCACGAGTTTGAAGACAAGGCCCTCCCTCTCATTCTCCAACAGCGTTTACAGCCCAATCGTAGCGCCCAGTTCCAACCAACATCAGGGAACAAACAACACGGCTCGCGCATAGCCTCGCTATGTAGGGCATCTGGGCTATCTAGGAGAAGATCGGCTACCAACTGTTGCATAACCACCCCGTTGCCCTTCAGCTGAACATTTGTCTCCCCTCCGGATTCACATCTGGAGGAAGCGGGCGCGGCGTTCTGGTGGCGCGCTAGAGACTCTAAGTGTGGATTTTGGTACTATTCTTGAACTGAAGCCGCCGCTTTTGCGGTGATGTCGATTGGCCACCACAGTTAGTGCCTTGAAAAGTCGAATCTGCGGACACATCGAGCTCTTTTCGCCCGCGGATACCACGGATTCAAACACGGGTTGTTCTCGTGGGAACCTTGTAGCGCTGACTGCCCCTAGTGGCGAACGTGGCACTCCGCACTCCGAGTGATCTGGCTTAGAAATGGTTTTGCGCAATGATCGGGCCTACAACATTGACAAAGGCCGTAGGACCATCAGAGCGTCGGAATTGATGTATCTGGAAAGTTTTGTGAGCTCGAGAGTGATTCTCTGTGATGATTAGATATCACCACACCTGACCTGTCAACTTCAACGGATAAACATTGAACCCCAACATTGGGAAAGCCACGCGGTGTCACACACACCAAAGCACTGAAAGCAGTCATCAATGAAGTCACCCATAACCCCGCGCTTGTCCGCCCCAAAGGGCTTTCGGCGACGCCCATCGGGTGTGGTGGCCTTGGCTCCGCCACCACACAGCGGCAACGAGCGATGTGGGTAGCCCCAGCTTCCTCAGTCCGGGCGTCAGACTTATATGGAACCGCATATGGTGATGTAACTGCGTCTAGTACCAGTTTCTGATGGCTTTTCGAGGGTCACGAAAAAAATGTGCGTAGAGGCAAAAAGCCCATAAGTACACCCAATGATCTGCCGCGAACATCGTCGGACTGGAGAATCGAGCTGCACCAAAGCTGCAGCGCGGGTTCGATCGGGCCGAAGGATCCAAGCATGCATATGCATGTTGGACTATTGGTGTGGCATCACCTCCGACAGGCTGAAACCGTCCAACTCCCCGAAGTACACTAGCGAACACTTGAAAGGTTGGAAGCGAAAAGGAGCGTTCCGGGAATGGGCTCTGCAGGAGACGACGTGCACAGGCTTTGAAGTGGGATGAAGCGTTGACAGGAGGGGCTGAGGCACTTAGGGGGAGACGGAATTCTAGGAAAGGGATGGGATATGTAATTGTTTGGGCGGGATCGAAACTTCATGAAAGACATCCGCAAGCCCACCCATCATCACCTTCGTTTGCTCCATCTCCACCTCAGCCGATAGCCTTGCATTCTCCAAGGTAGAGTACGCCTTCAATTCAATATAATGCACCTCTGACAAATCTCACTTTCTCCTTGTCTTACTGTCGGTCCTTCTCCACATCTCTTTATTTAGTTTTCCCCCGCGCCGAATGGGTGCCATTCACCATCCAACAAATTCCATCACATAATTCGTAGGCCACTTCTTCACCAACATTGGTCCATCCGTTTTGTTGTTTGCTGGCGGTTACGATTGAGTCCAGCGACTCTGCTGCACCTTGTTTACAACCTGCGCCGCTGGCTGGCTCTGATACCGAACAACAACAGCACCCACTCGCACCCCTCCATAACGCCCTCTTTATCGCAGACCACCCCGGGTTTTCGGTCATGGTTCTCTTGAGCGAGCGCCACCATGGACCCTCCAGAAACACAGGCATCCGCGCTTCAATAGACGGCTACGCTGCAGCGCTCTCTTCTCGAAAACGCACTTCAGTTGCAGCCACCCTTGCACCGCTCTCACCTTCAAAAAGCGCAGAACCCCGTCTAAACTGCGGGGGCGGCAACAGCAGTACCAACGACAGCAGTCCAAAGCAATCCAGAAACATCATGTCGTCCTTCTTCTCACGGTTCGGATCGAAAAACAAGTCCAAATTAACCGTCAACGTCGAATCGCCGCCGAAGCCGAGTTACAGTCGCAATAATTCGGTACCAAATTCACCTCTGACTCCAGGGAAACAGAATCTGTCGATACCGATCGTGGATCCGTTGCCGTCGCCGAGCGCATTCAAGACATTGGAGCAATTCCCGCTATGCGTCGCGTACGTGCAGGCAATCAAAACTTCGTCGCTTCCCGCATGCACGCTTTCTTCCGAGAAAATCCTACGCCAAGAGGTAGCGAGAGGGAAGGCTCTTGGGACCGCATCGAAACGTGGGCGCACTCTGCACCGTCACCACATCTCCACGAAATCGGCGGATCTAGACTGGACTAAAAAGCTATTTGTGTTGGTGCCTGGTATTCTGTTGCAATACTCGGGCGATGGCATGGATGATCGCCTTCCTGAGAAGGTTTTGGAGTTGACGGCTACATCGCTGGCATTTGCGAGCGACGCAATACCAGGAAGGCCCTGGGTACTCCAGGTTTACAGGAGCGCAGGTGTCGATGGAGGATTTCTTCCAGAACGGAAAAATGCCTTTATCGCGAAAGTTACTTTTAGGGGAGGAATGAGGAACAGTGCTTCAGCGCTCTTACTGGTCTTTGAGTGTGCGGAGGAGATGGATAGTTGGATGGTGATTCTGCGGGCAGAGGCTACGAGATTGGGTGGGGGTGTAAAACGGAAAGCGTCACCGAAGCCAGCAAACAGAGGGGAATTGGAGGACAGTGATCCTGGCGACAGCGAGGATTGGAAAAAGGATGTCTACGGCGACGACAGGAAGGAGTCAGACAAAGAGGCCGAACCGGATCTGAACTCCCGCTTCTCAAGACGCATCGTCATCAACCGCGACGACCACTCGAAAAACGAATGGTCGTCTTCGGATGAAAACGCATCCAAACGAGCCTCAACTCAATACCGCAATTCTACCGATGGCGATAGATCCATCATTTCCAATGATCAGATCATTCTCGATGGACTGCGCGAGCCATCCCGTTTGTCACTGCATTCTGGAGGAGACAAGACCCGGATCGTCACCATCTCGCCGGACACGTCACCCGAGCGCTATTCGACCAAGAACAATACAACCTACAAACGATCATCGCTTCAGCTGTCTCCACGCTCACGGTCTTCGGTGGAGTTGCGACCGCAAACGCAGGCACTAAGTGCGATCGGCAAAGACGGATATCTCTACTGGATTCCGTCAAGTCGAACGCCGTCTCCTCCAATCAACAACTTCACCGTGCCACGCCGACAATCCTCCATGCCACCTCTTCCCCCCGCAGCTTCGAGTCCGCGCGCAAGCTACCTCGGTCTCACTACCGTCAACTCCTCCGAGGAACTCGAAACGCCACGTCGGCCCCGCCCAGTCTCAACACAGGCCTCACCCGCTACCTCACCACATTTGACGTCGTCAAAATCACGCCCCATCTCCATGGCTGACTACTATACCACGCACCGCACACCCAAATCCTCAAACGAGCTACTATTATGTTCCGCTCCAGACCCAGCGACCCTACGAAGGACCGCCCTACCCTTGCCGCCACTCCCAGGCGCCTCCCCGATCCGCACTCGCTCACTCCGAAGAAGGTCACTCAGCGCCCTTAGCATATCGGAGTCACAGCTAGCACGAAATTCTCCAGGCTCACCACCGAGCATGCCACTTCCAAAAGTCCCCAGCCCGGTGGCCGAGAACATGTCAATGGGATTATCGCAGAGCATGCCCAGGAGCAGTGGAGGAAACTGGGCGGCTATGGAGAAGCGCCGGGAACGTAGGAGGAGCAGTCGGCATAACCAGGAGAATCGTGGGCTGGGGATCAGTATACCCACCTCGGAAATAGTGTTGTAAGCGACGAGTTTAGTGGTAGTTGGGGCGGTGAGGGTGGGATTTCTATTTCTTTTTTCTTGGATGCGGCACGAAGGGGGGGAGTTTCTGGCGTTTTTTTTTCATTTTTTCCCCTGTTTTTTTTTCCTTTGAGGGTCGGAGTTTTTTTTTCATGAGCGATGGAATATGTACAATAGCTTGATGCTTTTTCATTTTCCTTTGTTCTTGTCGGGATGATTTTTTTTCCTCTCCGTACTCGAGGTATAACCCCCACCTTTTTCCCGTCAGGCGTTTTCTGTTTTTAGATTAAAAATTACTTTCACAAATATATATACCCCGTCCCGGGCCTGCTGAGAAGGCCGATGTGTGGGTGGGGCCAGCCGATCAGATGGGTATCGATGCGATGATGCTTGGTTTCTGTAGTTGTCAATTTGGAACATGCCGAGGGATGTGTGTGTTACTTTGAGTGATGTACGAATAGATGCTTGATTGACATGTATCCAGCGAGGCTATCAAGGCCTGTATATATACATCAAAGTAGGTTCATCTTACATCTGAGTGACGTACCACGTTCCTCGGATCTAGAAGACCTCGGAACTCACGTATGCCCAGAGGCGAATCCTCTAAGTATACACGTAACAGTGTGCGGTGTGGGATATCGAACGGGTTGTGGTGATGTAACCCTTAACCTGGTTGAGGATTGTTTTGTCTAGCAGGGTGTATCCACGGAGGTTTTCAAATAGGCCATTGATACTCTCCTAAGTGTATTCATTGTACCACCAAGACGTGAGAGTGGGTCATCAGATTTCCCCAGAATATATACCTCGAGTGATCATGAATGAACCCGTCATACTGCTTCACCATATCCTCTCCAATTATCCATCCGGCAGACTCTCTCAACAACCTTCTCACTTGCTATTTACCTCTGTCTGTTGTGTACTCAGAAGATATAATGAAAAATAAACTTTCCCTCCACAACTACACTTTTTCCCCCACGTTGTGCCTCATCCAAACCATAAAATCCATTCAACAAACCAACAAACTTCTGCGTATATAACCAAACCCCACAGCATTTCCCCTCCTTCTTCATCTCATCTCCAGATCTGATTAATGCCGTCCTCCACCACCGCAGCAACCATGGACTCATCATCCAGCCACCACCACCAAGACCTAGAATCCAACTCCCCCCCTCCCCCAATCCTCCAAACCGGCGTAGCCAGAGCCAAAGCCGTTTCCAAAACCTGGACCCGGCGCTCCCTCTGGATTGCATACGGCGGGTATGTCTCCCCCTTCCCATCACCAACCCCTCTAACCCCCCCAAAACAGCATATTCCTAATGTGCTGCGCAACCTCACTAGACCAACAAACCACCAACAACCTGGCGTCCTTCGCGACCTCCTCCTTCTCCGCGCACTCCCTCCTCTCCACCGTCGCGGTGATCAGCAACATCCTCAACGCGGTGATGCAACCTCCAATCGCCAAATTCGCCGACGTCTTTGGCCGCACCGAGGCCTTCACAGCAGCAATATTTTTCTACGTAATCGGCCTTGTGATGACCGCGGGGGCCCACAATATCGGGGTGTATACATTTGCAAAGATCTTTGATGCGGCGGGAAACACGAGTCTGCGGATGCTGCAGCAGGTGTTTATTGCGGATACGAGTGATTTGATGAATCGGGCGTTGATGAGTAGTGTTCCTGATGTGCCGTTTTTGGCGACGGTATGGATTGGGCCGTTTATTGGGGGGCCGCTGGGGGTGATGGGGAAGTGGAGGTGGGGGTTTGGGATGTGGTATGTATACCTAAGTTTCCGATTATCTTCTGCGGTGGTTGATGAAAGGGGGGAAAAGGGCGATTATTACCCCGGTGTTTTCGATCCCGTTGTTTTGGAGCTTGTGGAGTAATTCCAGGAAGGCGAAGAGGTTGGGGTTGTTCCCTGAGTATCCGTGGAAAGGGAAGGGGGTGGTGGAAACGGTGAGGAGTTTGTGTGTTGAGCTTGATGCGGTGGGGATGGTGCTGCTCACCGCGGGGTTTGCGTTATTACTGGCGCCATTGACGCTGGGGAATCATGTAGCTGGAGGATGGGGGAGTTCTGGACTCATCACCTGCTTCGGTAAGTATCCCCCCCGCTTCCTGGTACTAGAATGATATTAACTTAGAGAAACACAGTAATCGGCGGAGTCTGTCTCATCCTATTCCCACTATGGGAAATCTCCAGATACACCCCCACCCCTATCGTCTCCTTCGCACTATTCAAAAACCGCACCGTGGTTTCGGGGTGCATCTTGGGTTTCTTCTACTTCATGGCCTTCTTCCTCTCCGTACAACCATACTTCTTCTCCTACCTCGTTGTAGCACGGAACCTCTCCCCCACCGCCGCAGGCCACATCGTCCAGATCTTTTCCTTCGCGTGCACGGTAACGGTACTCTGCGTGGGGACGCTGATAAAATACACAAAGGTCTACAGGACATACATGATAATCGGGGTGATTCTGTACACCCTCGGAATCCTCCTAATGTTGTTCTACCGCAATCTTAGTACGCCCGTGGCCGTGATTGTGGTTACACAGCTGATAGTGGGTGTTGGCGGGGGGTTCATTAATGTTCCGACGCAACTTGGGATTCAAGCGTCAGTGTCACAGCAGGACGTGGGGTGTGCGACGGCGGTGTTTTTGACGACGTTGTCGTTGGGTGGGGCGGTGGGGTCGGCGGTGAGTGGTGCGGTGTGGAGTACGCTTGTGAAGCGGAAACTAGGGGCGTATCTTCCCCCTGAGTCGCTGCCTACGCTGGAGGAGATCTTTGGGGATTTTTTGAAGGCGGCGAGTTATGAGCTTGGGAGTGAGACTAGGGAGGCAGTAAGGAAGAGCTACGATGAGACTATGCGGACGCTATTGATTATTGCGCTGTGTACGTGTATCCCGTTGTTCCCGACGGCGATGGCGATGAAGGCTTTGAAGTTAGATAAGGTTGAGACAGAGGATAAGGGGGTTATTATTGGGGGGTCGTCTAAGAGGAAAGAGGAGGAGGAGAAGGGAGAAGGAGATGAGGGGTCTGGAATGCAGAGGAGGGCAAGTGATGTTGAGGACGTGGATGCCATTATCCCGGCGAAGTAATGAATCGAGTTGGAATTTGTAGGTATTTGGAGTTTAGCAAGCGGGGGGAAAGTTTTGTTTATTGGTGGGGAGATGATGGGGATGAGAAATGTAGAAATAGATACTTGTTGTGAAGTATTCAAAAGTTCATTCTTGCCAAAGCCAGAGGCCAGCGAGTGCTCATTCATGATAACCAACCTAATCCTCAATCCACAAAGCGCATCACCACAGGTCGGTCTGAACCAAGTACTCAGGCAAGAAGCCGAAGGCAGGAGCTTTGAACTGTGGCGAGGATGCGACAAGACGGAACTACCGAATATATGGCGGTGATATTGAGGTCAAAATAGCACGGCTAGAGTCTATAGTTCCATCCATATATCTGCTGGATTTTCCAAGTATTATATGTGCTAACGCACAAGCAGTGGCAAGCTGGAATTTTGGTTATTCCAATCGTTGAGAGCCTGGGAGAATTTGAGTATCGACGCATGTCGTATATTTAAAGTCACTTTCAGGCATGGTTGTGGTATATAAATACTTTACATATAGTCAGCCTATGGCCACTTGACAAACGTCCACGGGTGTTCATGTACCTCTGACAAGTTAGTTACATACTCCGAACCTCCGTGGCGTACTGAACGAAGCGGAAGTCGCTGCCGTGTAGATTCTCCGTCACCGGTCACCACCTAGGAATTATCCCGTCGATAAGAAAAACTCATCCGTCGGCTTCCTCAGAGCAACCTAGTATTTGCTATGTTGAATTTTTAAATGTTGAGAACTTCGGATGAGGGATCCAATTGCGTTCGGTGTCGGCAGGAGATGCCCCATGGAGAATAAGAAAACGTTGAAGTGCATTGGTGGAGTTGACAACTCATGGGGCTTTAAGCCTCTTTTCTGGGGAGTAGCACCAGATCCGATGAGATATGGACCTCAGAATTTCATGCGAGATTCGATGAGGAGATAACTATTGGATGGATAATTCAGATTTATTGCTGCATTTCCAGTTTCCACGGCAACAGGTAAACGGCGGTTGGTGATTCGATGGAGTCTGAAATTTTGTTTGCCGGTTTTCCCTTTCCATAAAGGTGCATTTTAAAATACCGTTTTTTTCTCGCGTGAGTGGCCGACAAGGTCTGCACGGGCCCTGGATTTTAGCTCGTCTTGGCACTTCAGGGTTTGTGGTTCATGCAAGTTGGATGTCGATTCGACGAAGAGCGACGAGATCGAGAGTATAGAGAGAAGAGAAGAGAAGAGAAGAGAAGAGGAAATCTCACAAAGATGCTTAACTACAATGTTAGGACCAACCACGCCGTGCCCCATGATGGGATGTACAAGTACAACCTGTAGGATGTCGACTTTGGGCGAGCGGTGTTGCGAGGAGGAGGAGGGATGATAAGTAAAGCGAAACGGGGCAGTTCCCCGACAAAGATGATTTGCAATTCCGAGATTGGCGCTGTCGTCCACGTCAGTGGTCCGAGTTTGAGCTCGAGGAAGGCAGGTGATGCGAATTGGTGCAGGATGGTACTGCCGTTGAAACACCACTGAGCAATTGGCTGGGGGATGTGACTCGATGTTTGTGATGGCGATGATGTCAATTGAGTTTTGCTCGTTCAACCTCGTTTATTGGATCGCAATGCCTCTCTCTTTATGAGGCAAGTAGAAGCAAAAAAATGTCTATGGAAAGGCGCAAAGTGGCTCGAGTAGGAGTAGAGGCACACCTGGAGTTTTCCGGCGCCAGAAAGTGGGCTCGGTTCCTGTCGCTGGACTGTGCTTGCTTGTTTTGTTTCACCCGACCACCTCCTCTTTGTCTCCGGTCACGCACGCTTTCATTGCTGCAGAAACAAAACATCACAATCTGCAAGTCATAGCACACACCAACTCCTCCACCTCCACCGCCGCTCTCCTCCTCCTCCTCCTCCTCCTCCTCCTCCTCCTCCAACCGCCGATTAATTCTTCTCTCTCTGTTGCAGTTTGCAGCTCATCCCTCGCATGGTCCCGTACATAAGTCCGTAATATCGCAGACCCTGCGTTCCTGCTCTACTCCCACTTGCTTGCGTAGGGTATGTCCGTCCCATATCGTACTGAGTAGGCGACGACGGGGGTGTGCTGCTGCTACTGCTTGCTTGCTTGCTTGCTTGCTTGCTTGCGTGCTGTTCGACCTGCCACTCGGCTCTGCTCGTCTCTTTCTCTTCTTCCCACCTCTCGCATTTCCCCATCTGAGTCCGCCGGACGGGGAAATATTTTATCTTGTCTGAGGATCGCTGCCGATTGACTGAGTGAATCAAGCATCATCGCTAGTCTGCTGTCTCTGCGTGGTGGGTTGCATTTGCGTTACTGCTCCCACTACGGTCTGCCGGGCACTCGTTCGTCTTCTGCTCACGAACAACACTTACCCGCTAACCGTCATTCGATCTAGTCGCTGTGTTTTTTGCAACTTCCATCCGTCCCCACCTTTTACGACCTGTAACGACCAAACCACCAACCAACCAACTCCAACTCGGGGCGCCGGGAAAAAGCGAGACTCTAGCATCGTTCCTCCTCCTCCTCCCAATTGTCCTCCTCCACTCTCCATACTACCGCCTCCACCACCAGCCACCTCACTCCATTCCACCACCACTCTGCCCAAAACCTCTCGGTAGATACGATACCCTCCACCACCACCACCACCATCACCACAGCCCCACACCCCAGGTCCAATTGTTAATATACCCTGCTGCAACATGTCGTCTGTTGCCGACCCTGTCACCGTCTCTTCTCCCGAAAAGGTATGATCCTGTGCTGCTACTGCTGTGGATTCCCGTACTTGACTCACCGGGATGCAGCCCGTCCCATCACCTATCGATACCACCAGTCTACCCACTCCCGATCCTTCTGCCACGTCGACTTCTGCAAAGAAGCAAAAAAAGAAAAAGAAGAAGAAGAAGAAGGCTAGCAGCGATGGTGCCGCATCACCCACATCGTCTACGGCACCCGGTACACCAACTTCTCCTGCTACATCTATCCTGGACACCCTAGAGGAAGACGATGATGCGTCCGCACCCCCAACATCAGACGGAGAAAAATCCCCCAACAACCTACCTCCTACACCGTTATCTGCCAGTGGTATCCTCCCTTTGACAGAAGAGCCGCCAGTCCCCGCAGCATCTCCTCCTCCTGTCCAAGAAGAAGAACCGATTACACCTGCTGTCGAAGAGTCAAAACCGGAAGCCGAGCCGGATAAAATGGGTGCGGCCCCTCCGATGGAAGAAGCACAGCAGGAACAGCACGCCGACAAGCCTACGACGGAACCAATACCGGTAATCGAGGAAAAGATTTCTGAGCCCGAGAATTCTCCAGTTACTGTTGAAGGGGGAAAAGAAACGGAGAGTGACACAGAGACTCACGAACCTGTTAAGCCAGAAGAACCTCACGATGATATTCCTCCAACCGATATTTCCGTACCTACTACTGAGGAGTCGTCAACCGACAATGTTCCACAGACAAACGATGCAGAGTCGACCGAACCGGAAATAACACAGGAACCAATCACAGCAGAGCCTCCGATTGAAGACGTTTCAGCAGTGCCTGAACCGGTGGCTGAACCGGAAGCCGTTGCCGAGGAAGCCAAGACAGAGACCGAGTCAACCATCCAGCCTTTGGTGCTCACCAACGAGCCAGAGTCTCAGCCTGAACCAGAAAAGGACGACGCATCAGAACACCCTCCTACGGCGGATCCCGCAGTTGAGGATGTTGCTGCTGTTGTCGAAGAAACTAAGGTCGACGAAGTGGCTGGGGAAGTGGCTGAGGCTGTCCCGGAGGCAACAGAGCAAGAAACGCCAGCTCTCATTGAGCCCGAGAAGGCTGAGGTCGATGAGACTTCCACAACTACGGAACCCGAATTAGCGCCTGAAGAGACAACGGAATCTAAGCTCGAGCTTGAGGTCACAGACGACACCCCTGCTGTAGAGGATGAGCAAGCAGCCCCTGTCGAGACAAATCAGGGAGACGTCTCACCAACAAAAGACGAGCCCGAAGCGCCTGTTCCCACTATTGACGACAATGAGGTTGCTCCGGTTGTTGAGGAGACCGTCCAATCCACAGAGGAGGAGGATGAATCTAAGGTTGAAGAGGCCGAGCCGTCGGTAGAAGAAGTTAAAGAGGCCAATGCGGAAGAGACGCCTGCTGCAGAGGCTGTTCACGACTCACAAAAGGCAGAGGAGGAGTCTGTGTCGGAGAATACAGCAGAGCCTGTCGAAGAGCCTGAAGCCGAGAAACCGACTGCGGACCTCGTCGCTGAATCTGCTCCAGTTGCCGAGGAAGCTCCCGAAGCCGCCGAGGAGGAATCCCTTAAGGTTGAAGAAACTCCAAAGGTTGAAGAAACTCCAGAGGTCGCAGAAGAGGAATCCCCCAAGGTTGAGGAAACTCCAGAAGTCGCAGAGGAGGAGACTCCGAAAGTTGTCGAAGAAGTCGCTCCCGAGGTCGATGATGTCCCCCAAGTTGAGGAAGAAACCCCAATCGTTCAGGAGACTCCCAACACCGATGGAGAGACTCCGAAGGCTGAAGAGGAAGCCGCAGCTCCACAGTTAGAGACGCCTGAGACCGAGGAAACTGAACCAACTAAGGTACTCGACGAGCCTGTCACAGAAGAGACTGAGCCGGTAGCTGTACCAACCGAGCCCGAAGAGGCTACTCCAGAGCCATCCGATGCCGCCGCCGACGTCCCGGAATCGGAAGAAAATATCGAGGCTGCTCAAGATCCCGAGGTAATCTCTGAACCGGTAGCTATGGAGGAAATTCAACCAATGAAGGAGGCCGAGGTCGCGGATGGACCTAAAGAAGAGGATAAGCCGGTGGCCGCTGTGGAGGAGGAAACTACCCCCGCACTGGAGGAAAATTCGCAAGGTATATCTAAAAAGTTTATTCAAAAGTTTATAATTAACAGTCAGCAGATGCCGAGGCTCCCGTACCCGCCATCGAAAAGCCGGAGGAGATTGCTTCGGAAGCAGGGGAACCTGTACCGGTGGAGGAGCAGAATACACCTGCTGCGACAGACGAGCCGGAAACTGTTTCAACGGAAGAGTCACCGGCGCCCGAGGGTGCTTCAGAACCTATTGAGGAAGAGGTTGCACAGGTAGCCGTTGATGAGGAGACACCAATTACACCCGTTGAAGAGTCTCCTGCACCTGCGCCCATAGAAGAAACCACGGCGCCTGTAGAGGAAACCCCTGTGACTGTCGAACAATCTCCAGAACCTACGGAAGAGAAGGCTGAGGATGCTCCCGTACCTGCCGAAACTTCTGCGACTATAGAAGAAGGGCAGGATTCCGAGACTGTTGAAGAAACGCCTACACCCATCGAGACTTCTGAGCCAATCGAAGAAACACCGGCACCTGTTGAAGAAGCTGCAGCACCTGTGGAAGAGACTGTTGTGGAACCTACCGAAGACAAGCCCGAAGATACCCCTGAAACTGTCGAGACGTCCGCACCTGCCGACGAGACTCCCGCACCCGTAGAGACCGAGGGTGAAGTTCCAGAAGAAAAAGCGGAGGAATCAGTGTCGGCAGAGCCCGTAAAGGAAGAAGAGGACGATGTTGTTCTTGTCGACCACGATGAGGCCAAGCCCGAGGACGTTGCTGCGGCAGAGGCAGCCGTTGTTATACCCGAGCCGGAGGAGGCTGTTCCCGAAAAGGTTGAAGACGCACCGGTTTCTGTCGAGGAGAAGGAGACCGAGGTAGTTTCGACCGCGGACGATCAACTGCCAGAAGAGTCCGAGGTTCACACAGCCGAATCTTCCGATGTTGTTGCCATTGAGTCGACAGAAGACCTCTCGAAGGAGGTGAACGTGGACCCCGTTCCAGTCGTTGACGCAGAATCGATTCACGACCATGTCAAACTTGACCAAGAAGCATATGAAAGCACTGAACCAACCGTGCCATTGGAGTTGCTCGAAGAGAGGAAGTCCGATACACCAATTGAACAAGTTGCCGACACGGCCGTCGAGGTTGCAGATGTGGCACAGGAGCTGGACGAGCCTACTTCCACCGAGGAGACCCAAGCACCCGAAGTTCTAGAGACTGAGGAAGAAGTGAAGGTCGATCCAGTTCCAGTTGTTGATGCTGAATCGATTCACGATCACGTCAAACTCGATCAGGAAGCATACGAAAGCACCGAACTAACTGTCCCTCTGGAGTTACTTGAAGAAGAGAGGAAATCGGATACGCCGATCGAACAGGTCGCTGAAACTGCTGCAGAAGTTGCAGACGTGGCACAGGAGCTGGACCAACCTACTTCCACTGAGGAGGCCGAGGCTCCGGAAATTTCAGAGGCTACGGAGGATCTTTCACAGGAGGTGACGGTCGATCCAGTTCCAGTGGTTGATACAGAGTCGTTTCACGATCACGTCAAACTCGACCAGGAAGCCTACGAAAGTACCGAACCAACTATACCGGTGGAGTTACTGGAAGAGGAGAGGAAATCGGATACACCGATTCAGGAAGTTGCCGATACGGCCGCTGAGGTTGCAGACGTGGCACAGGAGCTCGATCAGCCCGAGGATGCCAACACCGAAGCTCCAGAGGCTGTGGAAGATCTCTCGCAAGAGGTCAAGATTGACCCACTTCCCGCCTCCGAGAGCGCCGAGAACCCGATACAGCTTCAGCCTGGCGACGAAGTTCCAAGAGATTTCACCGCCGAATCTCTCACCGAGCATGTCAAATTGGACCAGGAGGCATATGAGAGCTCAGAACCAACGGTGCCAGCTTTTCCTACAGAGCTTACTGAGGACAAGGAGGAAGAAGCATCCTCTGAACTTCCAGCGAAAGACCTCTCCCAAGAAGTCAAGATTGACCCACTTCCCGCATCTGAGAGTGCCGAAAACCCTATAGAGCTACAGCCAGGGGACGAAGTTCCAAGAGATTTTACCGCCGAATCTCTCACTGAACATGTCAAGTTGGATCAGGAGGCGTACGAGAGCTCGGAACCAACGGTGCCGGCTTTCCCGACGGAGCTTGCCGAGGACAAGGATGGGTCTTCTGAAATTCCAACGGAAAATTTGTCGGAGGAGGTTGGGATTTCACCGCTTCCTGCATCGGAAAGTGCCGAAAACCCGATTCACCTTAAACCTGGTGAGCCCATTCCTGAAGATGTCCGCGCTGCCTCCATCGACAAAGACGTCAAACTTGACCAAGAGTCATACGAGAGCACCGAGCCAACAGTACCGGCTTTCCCGACGGAGCTTGCTGAGGACAAGGAGGTATCTTCTGAAGTTCCTGCCGAGGATTTGTCGGAGACCGTTGGGATTTCACCCCTTCCCGCATCCGAAAGCGCTGAAAACCCGATCCACCTCGAGCCCGGCGAGCCCATTCCCGAAGATCTCCGTACTGTCTCTATCGACAAAGATGTCAAGCTCGACAAGGAGTCATACGAGAGTACGGAGCCAACTGTTCCCATTGCACCGAAGGAGCTCGCGGAGGAGACTTCCCCAGAGGCCGTCAAGGAAGATCTAGACCAAGAATTTGAAGTCTCTCCTCTCCCCGCTTATGAGAATGCCGAAAATCCAATCCAGCTCCAACCTGGCGAGCCAATCCCCAAAGACGTCACCAGCGCCACAATTCATGACAATGTTACACTCGACCGGGAGTCTTATGAGAGCGCCGCGCCGATTGTGCCTTTGAAGGTTGTCGAGCTAGAAAGGAACTCGGATACGCCGATCCAGGAAGTTGCGGAGACAGCTGCAGAGGTCGCAGACGTTGCCCAGAAATTGGATGAACCAGAGGAGATTGCAGCCACAGGTATAATACTCACCCCTCCAGTTATTGCTCTTCTTTGGGTGGAAACTGATATCCAGGAAGACGCTGTCGAATCGACTCGGAAGGTTGAGGAGCAGCCAGTCACCGCGGGTGAGGTTGAGCCAGTTGTTGCCCCGGAGAAAACGCATGGTAGGCTCCACATGAACTTTCCGACAGTAATATATTAATACTCCTTTAGATGCCCCCACAGAAGACAAATCTGTCGAGGACCTTGGCAACAGCTTCAATAAGACCGATTTGATTGTTCCCGCTGCTGTCCTCGCTGCCGGTGCTGCCGGTGCTGCGGCCGTAGTCGTGGGACATGTTGCACACTCTGACACACCCGTTGCCACGAAATCGGAAGGCGCTCCCGACGGAACTAAGGTCACCGAGTTTGTTGATGAGTCCACCGCTCATCGCAAGGCCGACGAGGAGATGATCACCGAACCTGCACCTCAGATCAAGCCCTCGCCCGTTCACGGCGAGACTGTCCCCGGGGCAGAGGTTTCCGCGCTCATTGTGGACTCCAACGTTTCGGAAGAGGCACCCACTGTCATTGTTTCTTCCCCAACTGAGGAATCCGCAGGGAAACCGGGTCGCACGGTAGAGATCGTCAAGCCTACCCCTCCAGGTGAGATCTTCTCACATTCGGTGTGGAATGAGTCTGTAAGTCCTCTCTTACAATATTCTCTAGAAAATTCGCCCGAGGGCATTAGAAAAAGGAAGGTTCCTGGCGAGTCGACACCGCAACATCGCCCTACTAGTTCGGGTAGCGATATTGTGTCTGCCAGGGCCCACCGCAACATCATGCACACCTTCTGGCAGGTGTTTTTCTTTGGCTGGTTTGGAGGTGTGGGACGGTTCTTTGGGGGTATGTTTAACAGGAAGAAGAGGGGTGGTGCTGCTATGGGGTCTTCATAATTGGTGGAGATGGCAGCAGACTCGAGTAAATAAATTGTACGCTATTGATGATGATTGATGATGGGCGGTCACAGTGGAAAACGGGAACGTAATGACACAGTAGGCACGGCGGCTGTTTTTTCTTCCTTCCTCTCTGTTTTCCCTTTGGCCTTTGTGTGGTTTCACGATGTGATGTTTTTTTTTTTTCTCTTTCCGTTTGCGGTTGTTATGCGAGTTAATTCCCTTGCGTTTATGAGATGAGGTTTCCATCATGATTTTTTATTTTTTTTTCGTTTTATGCATGGCTACAGCTGTGCATATGCTAGTTAGCAATCGGAGGGTGGCTCTCTGTGTCTTAAGCAATCGCAGGTGGGAGTTTGAGTGGTTCTAAATCGAAGGGTTAGGGTCGTTTCTTCAAGCGGCTAATGAAGGCTTCAAATTTGCTACTGTGTCAAGGAGAACCGACGTGATGTGTCATGGGATTGAAAGGGACCCAACAGTCAATGGATGTGTTGGAAGTGTTTCATGACTGTCGCCTCACGTAGAGTGCACCGCGGATTTAAGAAGGGGAGGATGGAACGGCATTCTCGAATGGAGATGGAAGAAGTGCTCAGGTGGCGCCAAGGATCACCGGCTTCGGACCCTTCTTCCACGCACCCCCAGAGGGAAGGACAGTCAGCGAAGGAGCGTATCGCCAACTGCCGACAGTGTGGAATTCGGGGATTAGATTGCGGCGATGTTATCGATTGTTGCTCTATCACTTGTATGTTTCTTTTGTCATCGACGTTGAGGAGAGACAGAGGGAGAGAGGGATGAGGGATGGAGGGACAATCAGCGGGTTGCAAGCGGCGGGGGGCTATCCAATTGATAGCAGCGTCGTCCCCTTTTCCTGGTCTCTCTCTCGCCTGCTCCCTCCCTCCCTCTCCCTTCCTCCCTCCCTCCCACTCCCTTCCTCCCTCCCTCTCCCTTCCTCCCTCCGTCAATCACTCAACCTCTGCTCGTCTAGACGTTGCGATATATTTCTAAAAGGCTTGACTAAATTAGAGCTCTCTGTGCTGCTGCTGCTGTGCTGCAAGGGAGGCGGGTCTTTGCTTCTTCGTAGCTCGCAGTCTGACATCGTGGAAACTTGGGGTGAAGCGGCTGCTCAATCAAGTGTTGTGTTCCTTGACCTGTCATCACCGTCCAGCCAGCATCCAGCACCACGCCAGCCAGACCGCCTTCCCAAACGGAGCCCCCTTAACCGTTGACACCACCACTTCTCCTCAACGCCTCGAACAGAATCATTTGCGTGTCGCGGTTCGTCAAGTCAAGTCTTTCGCCTCTGTCGCCCGAGCGCCTCGCTACACCTAACTCGCCTGCGACATATCACCAAGCTTGCTGCTACCTACGCCTGTCGTCTATCTGTATTCCCTGCAACAAAGCAGCAGCAGCAATCGACAACCGTCGCTTCCCCCCCCCGACCACCACCTCCTCCTCCACAACCTTCGCCTCTCCACCACAACTACCTCCACCACCTCCTCCACCTCCTCCACCTCCACCACCTCCACCACCACCGCGCCATCATCTCCAACACCATACACTCCGCTACCACCATCTCCACCACTGCCCTCAGCACGCACTACACACTTCTACCGTCGTCATCAGTACCACCTGCGCGTTAGACGATAGAGCTCGTTGAACCCTCCCGCTGACACCCTCGCTCAATCGACAGCCGGAAATAGAACAAAGGTACCGCCCGTTCTCCCTTGTGTTCGGTTGCTTCCTATCTACCGGCGCGCGCACCTGGAATTAACCTTAATTCTTTTTTAAAAGTCGCCTCCACCTTGAGGCTCTTCTGGTACGTAACGTCCGAGGAGCAACAGCATTCATGCTCACATACCCTCCACCACCCCTTGCTGTTGCTGTCGCTGCTGCCTTGAACATGATAATAGTCCCCTATCAGCCCTCCCCTGCTTCTCTCTCTCGAGCTGTGCTGGTTGACACGTCACTTGTGCTTCCTTCTCCTCGCACTACGGCGTCGCGTCCGATATCCGACGGCTGGCTGACTTCTCCATTGTACGTGCAGCAGATAACGAACGCCCCGACAACACACCGACGCATACTCTCTACCCGACGCTTTACGACAAGACAACGAGAATCTACCGACGAGCAAAATGGTGGTTGCAACTATCAAGTACGTCTGCAGGAGAACCCGTGATCTGCTGCGTGCACGTGGGAACCGAGTCTGGGACTGGCCAGCTAACCGGCGATGTATAGGTGTGTCGTAGTCGGTGACGGAGCCGTGGGGAAGACATGTCTCCTGATCAGTTACACGACCAACAAGTTTCCGAGCGAATATGTTCCAACTGTTTTTGACAACTATGCCGTAACCGTCATGTAAGGCTCTCAATTCCTTCCCGCGTTTTATTACAGCCTACATCGTGGGGTGCTCGACACTGGAGAGCCATGGCTGGGATCTTTGCATCTGAGCGTGCGGGGCTGGCGTTCAATGGATTTGTTTGGGATGGAAACCCAGCAACCGATTGGCTCGTCTATTCGTCTTGCAGGTGCCAAGCAGCGCGCAACTCATCCAATTGATTCGGTCGTGTTTCACGTTGTGATGCAGAGAGGGATTGTGCACCCGGTTATCGGATCCTAGGCTGATTGTCGATCTCGTAGGATTGGAGACGAGCCGTATACTCTGGGTCTTTTTGATACTGCCGGTCAGGAGGATTACGACCGTCTTCGACCCCTGAGCTACCCGCAAACCGACGTCTTTTTGATCTGTTTCAGCGTCAATTCGCCTGCAAGCTTCGAGAACGTCAAGGTATATTCGTCTCGGCCGGTGTTTCATTTATCTGTGCTTACTATATACAGGAAAAATGGCTACCCGAAGTCCGCCACCACTGTCCCGGTGTTCCGTGCTTGATCGTTGGTCAGTCTTATGTCAATAAATCTACGCCTGTTCCGTAGTCCTGACAGTCGACAGGTACGCAGATTGATTTGCGCGATGACCCGGCGGTAATAGAGAAGCTTTCGAAGCAGCGCCAGTCGCCTATCACGCCCAAGCAGGGAGAACAGCTGGCGAAAGATCTTAATGCGGTCAAGTACGTGTGGTAGCATTCCCTTTTGTGTGGATTATGATTGCTAATCGAGAGTGGCTAGATACGTCGAGTGCTCGGCACTTACCCAAAGAGGCCTGAAGAATGTCTTTGATGAGGTTTGCAATCACCCTCCTAACTTCGTACTACGACTAATATGGAAACGTATAGGCAATCGTCGCAGCGCTGGAGCCACCTCAGGACAAAAAGAAGAAGCGGTGTGTCTTGTTGTAAAGAAAGGTATGGAAATAATTTTGATGGGGGGGATGTTGTTGCTTTGTCAACAGTAGAAGTCGTCGTCGGGTCATATATGTAATGGAGACTGATGAAAATATGTCACATAGTGCAAAGCCAATTTGTCCCCAGAGTTTCCGTTTGTCCGATGTCTAGATCAATGTTGATGAGATTGTTGTCTGTTGGGTACGGGTTAATGTTGCGAGGAGTCATCATCATACCTACATTTGGTGTGATGGTGTGGGAGGTATGGGAAGGGAGTGTCTATTTGTACTTTTTTTTCCCACTTGGAGATTTTAATGTTCTTTTCTTCTTTTTTTCGTTGGGGTGATTGAATTGTAGTTAAGCAGGTTTGGAGTGTTGTTGCAATTGGGGGGAGGGTTTCTTTGTTCTTTTTCTCTTTTTTCTTTCATGATCTTTACCCACCCTTTTACCTTTTACCTACCTTTTTTTTCTTTTTGGATTTTGATGGAGGGAGGGAGGGAGGGGAAGGGGAGGTGGAAGATGGAGGGGGAGGGGAAGATGAAGGGGGAAGGGGAAGATGGGGGGTTATATATATCGGCCTTTTTTTGTGGTTTGGTTTGGTTTGCATTCACGGGTGGGTGAAGGATAGAGATGGTGTGCGTGCTTCGGGGTATGGAAGGAGGATGTGGATGTGAGGAAGGGGAGAAGATGGAATGAGGAGAAGGGATGGGAGGGAGAGAGGGGGGGAGGGGGGGGAGGGGAGGGAGAGGGGGGTGTATCAATTGGTATTGGTTTGGTGATGATGGAAATTTTTTGATGTTGGACGTGTTGGGTTCGAGTGCGTTTTTGTGATCTTCCAATCTCCCTCCTTCCACCGGGTGGTATTTTGTCGTAGACCAGGTTTGCTTGGATATCTAAAATACACCTGGCGTTCTGTTCCAATGTACTCTAGACTCTGGCGTCCACAGAGTGAAGTTATCTATCAGTCAGTCAGTGTCATTTACCTCGGCCGGTCGGCCTTTTAAATTTCCGATTTTCCGATATCGATATCATAGTCATTTCGGAAGAGAGCGTAACTTACGACTTACGCAGCCACAATCTCTTTTGTAATCATGGTACTCTATAGCTGATAAGGTAAATCTCGGTGGATTCGCCGATGTTTAGTGATTTAGAGGGGGGCAATTTAGGGGGGAGGCATGGAGTGTCACTCGTGGGAAACTTTATCCTCTATCGCCGTGTCACTTTTGACCGTACTCTACATGTGCTTGATTATATCGTTTATTTTAGTGGTGTAAATGGAATTTTCTGAATTCTGAAATCAGATGGACGCAATGTTGCTGCTTAATAACAGTATGCACTCTTATCCCCTGTCTCAACCATATCCCATGACAAGGCCACCTTCAACCTCAGGAGCTGAAGTTGCAGATGGAGCGAGGAGGACGCCCCCACGAGAATCTAGAAGCTTCGAAGTGCAATAATTTCCATGCCTCCTTCCTCAATCCCTAAATCCACCAGTAGATAGTTACTAGCAAAACGATACAAAACTATAGTACCAGGGATTCCCGTTGCAGAACTAACTAGGCGATGTTATGCTTAGATATGGCTCAGCGGACGGGAAGCCTCGTTTTCATACATAACTCTAATAATGACTGTAGCTGGTAGGATATGAACTTCTGCATCTTTATTAGGCGCCAGCTACAAGTGACGGTCAGAAGTGACATCTAGACGGAGGATTTATCTGACAGAATCATCGTTCGCTTGATGGTGGATAGGAAGAAAATAAGGATACCGTGAACCATATTATAACAGCGGGGAGTAGGGATTAATATATCTATATGCACATTGGGTCGATCAGCCTTCTTCCGTAGCTGACTGTGGTTCTGTGGAGAATTATATCCCGCAACCATGACATCTGTACTTGGTATGAAGTTTCCGCTGTCTACACTATGTACCAATAAAGACTTGCCAAAGACCCTAGATCGCTGCAAAGAACAGTCCACACCCGCGGGGATAAGGGTAACATCTTCAAAGTGTGTTGATGATAGGTCTCGCGCGATTAGGGTTGGTTTGGGGACAGGTAGGTGCTCACGAACCGATGGAGTTGCCATTTCACCTGGTCTTCATGAAGGGGACTGAGGGAATTAAGGTATATGCCCGCGAACTGCACAAAAGAACTACGGTATCACAAAAGAGCAAAAAGACAAGCTCTGACCCCGATTTGAACGAGGGACCTGTCGATCTGCAATCGACCGCTCTAACCCCTGAGCTACCAGAGCTGGTTGATGGTGGCAAACCATATTCAAGCAATATAATAGCACTGTAAAGTACTGCGAGTCTCAGTCCTGCCGCACTTTGTAGCCGAGGCTTAGAAATGCATGTAAGAATAGATAGAGTAGATCCTAAAGTTAGCTTAATTGCTTGATTCTTCAAGACCCTGAATCCAACGCAAAAGTTTATCCACAATGACGAACCTCTGCGCAGCTGCTGTTCTTCCCCACAGTTCTTCCTTCAAAGGCGATGGTGCCCGGCAAACACGGCCCATCGGGTCTCCGCATTTGTCGGCGGCCGTTCTTGCCTTGCTGCATATCCCTGTTCATGCCCGACCACATGTTACCGGACGCTCTTTGAAACTCTCTCCACAAACACTCCCTCCATCTCCAGCTCCTTCCACCACAACCCACAACAATGATGTCTTCAGCTCCACAACCCGATGAATTCGAGCTTCACCCTCGCCCGCGACACTCCTCCTCATCATCACCACAGCCTCCACCGCCCCCCGATGTCTTCGACCTCTCCTCCGCCGACGAATACTCCGACGACGACGCACACTCTTCAGCCTCCGAAGATCCCTCGCCCACCGCCGCCCTCCTCGAACACGGTCGGCGCCCTCGCGCAAAACGGAAACGGAAGCTACAAACACCACATACTCCACCTTGGTGGGCGCGCTGGCTCTTCAGCTACCCGCGCACCTCCCCGGCGAAGCAGAGACCCGTCCGGCGCTCGTTGGTGGGAAGGCTGCGAAGGAGATGTTGTCAGCTCATAGGGTTCCTGTTGATGGCTGTTGGGGCGCTGCTGGTGTTTACTGCTATCTTCGGCCCGTCGTATACTCACGCGCAGTACCCAGAGTCGTGGAGGAAGCTGGATGAGAGTGTTAGGAAGGGAGGTGGACTGAACCCGCCGGGGTACTGGATGCATCTACCGGGGGAAGGGGGGAGGAAGAAGACTACCGCTACAGGAAGAGGGAATCCAAACAACGAGAGGATCTTTATCGCGGCGAATATTGTCAACGCAGAGTTGATTGGTAAGGAGTGGGGAGAGAGGGTGATGGAGCTGATAGATCTTCTCGGCGAAGAGAATGTGTTCCTCAGTATCTTCGAAAACGACTCTGGCCTTGAAACCAGAAAGGCCTTGGGGACACTAAGCAACAGGATAAAAGCGCACATGCCAAAAGCAGGACAGAGCATCATTTCCACCACCCTCCCATTCTCGGGGGTGCCCCGCGTCAAAGTCCCAGGAGGAGAAACCTACGTCAAACGCATCACCTACCTCGCCGAAGTGCGCAACCGGGCTCTCCTCCCCCTCATCGGCTCCATCCCCTCCCTCACCCGCTGGAACCAAACCTCGCACCCCCCCTCCCCCCCCCCCCCCCCCCTCCCCCTCAGCTTATGGGAAACCCTTCCCCCCCTCCCCCCCTCCGACCTCCCCCTCGCCCCCGCCATGCCCACCTCCTGGGTCCCAAACCCCCAAAACGTCACCCGCATCCTCTTCCTCAACGACGTCATCTTCTCTCCCCTAGAACTCCTGCACCTCCTCTTCTCTACCAACTCCGGTTCCTACGCCGCCGCATGCGCAATCGACTACATCAACCCCTTCAAATACTACGACACCTTTGCAACCCGAGATCCCGACGGCTACCCGCTCGGCCTCCCCTTCTTCCCGTACTTTGCCACCGCCACCCCACTATCCCAAATCCTCTCCACCTCCCCGGAAGTCTCCGTCCGCTCCTGCTGGGGCGGCGTCATAGCCCTAAACGCAACCTTCTTCACACGAGAAAAGGACCCAATCCTTTTCCGCTCTGAGCCAGAGCCGTATTGGGACTCTTCCGAGTGCTGTTTGATAAACGCGGATATCGACCAGCCTGAAAAGACGTTTATTAACCCCTTCGTGAGGTGCGCGTATGATAGGGGCACGTTTGATTGGTTGCCGTTTGTGAGGAGGATTGAAAAGACGTTTGTGATCCCGCATAGGGTTATGAGTTGGCTTCTTGGGATGCCGTGGAGTGGGGATAGGAGGGGGGAGAAGGAGGGGGAGAGGGTGAAGGAGGTTAGGTGGGATGGAAAGAAGTGGGTGGATGCGGAGAGGATTGCTGGGAAGGGGGGGTGGTGTGGGGGACGGAAGTTGTTGGTTATGAATGAGGAGAGGAGGGTGGGGGAGAGGGGGTGGAGGAATGTCGAGGTGCCTGTGGTGCCGGTGAGGTGATGTAACGATTGGATTGCGGGGTTTGGTTTTTGCTTGTTGGAGATTCTGGGAGCTTGATACCTATCTTACTTAATTTTGCCATCTATTTCTGTATCTGCTATGATTATGGGTTTCGTTTCGAATTTCGGGATGCGCTTGGTTGTATGGAGTTTTGTACTGCTACTGATTTTGTGTATTTGTTGCACGTTGATGGTCTAGTCACACGAGATATATTCTAGCAATAATGATACCATTGTCATTGAGAATGTTGGCGGAGAGACACGTTACTGGAGACAGCAGAAGTTCATACCATCGATGTATTTGAAACTAGTCTACAGACGGCTCTGGCGGCGGTATGTCAAATTGATTAAAGCTATACAAAGTGCAATAAAATACACACCACAGTCAGCTGCGTAAGACGGCTGATCGACCCAAGGTAGAATACTCCCACACGACCATAAGCAAAAGCTTAGATGTTGGGGATGGGCAAGTCTAGAAATATCCGAGAGCAAGGTGTGCGGGAGGTTTGTTTGTAATCATTCTGCATTCGGCCGCTTGCGGCCATGGCATAAATATACACATTTTTCCCCCGGGTACTTCAGCGGTGTGAACCTCTTGTGTCTGCAAAGCCCTCCTGCCTCCAAGTCGTACCCTCCCAACCCACTTACCCAGGTGGCGGGAGGTGAGGCCGTGAATAGTGTGAAGTCCAGGAAGTTGACCTCAATAACCAAATCACGTGACAACCATATATACTCACTCGCTTCGTTTACTCTTCAAAGTCGCGGTGTGGCTCCGGACAGTCATTTTTGACCGTCACTTCTATGCCGTCACCTCTGAATGTCCGAACATTGTTCTCTTTTTTTTTTTGGTTGAGGAGGCGTGGAATAAATTCACTAGTAGAATATATATACAATTACTTTGAAGCTTCTCCACAACTACCTGCCAACCGACGACCGCCGGTTGAGACAACGGTGGCTGGGTGTTTCCCTCCTCGCTCTGCTCCTAGCTCCAACTTCTCTGAATTGGGCGAGGGGATAGCTACCGGTCAGTCATAACCCAGTATTGTATGTGGTTGAAAAGGTGCCTTTCGAGAAATGTATGTTCATGCAACGAATTGTCACGGGATAGTTATGGGCAAGAATGTATTCTTGCGCGGCACTATTCTTAGAGAACAGCCACTACGACAGAACCCCCATCAAACCTGTTGATATATAATGACTGCGATATTGGTCTCTGGCTGAGTTCGGACTTCAGCATATCCACAGCATCACTCTCAAATGGCATGCATGATAAAGTACATAGAATGGCGTGCTTATTGGCACCTAAAATAAGTGACCAATATTCGGACAGTCAGAAGTGACGGCATAGAAGTGACGGTCAAAAATGACTGTCCGGAGTCATGCCGTCAAAGTCGGCTTTAGTGCTCATCTTTTTGCACAATTCTACATTGGGTTTGTTGGACCTTCCTCTCGCACATATGGTCCATCTCTAACTTTTGTTGTTGGTGTAAGTACCATCCCCCCCCCCCGCTATATGCGTACACACGTCTCCCGGCTATATACAACCCTCTTCTTTTCCCCTTCACCCATCGCCCGTAAATATCCGACACAACCGGCTCGGATTCACCGGCGACTTCGCGGCCTGGTGTAGAGTCGGAACATACGCCGGGGTAGCCACGTTACCTGGGTAAGTGATTGTATCCCTCTTCGTACTATGACCATTACTACTCTCCGCACTTCTTTTCATCAGCGCATACTCATCCCCCCCCACATCTCTCTCGGGGGTGTAACATACCTCTCCACCTGCAACAACTCCACCACCACCTGCTCCCCCATCACCTCCCTAACAACCTTCAAAAACCCCTCCTCAACACTCTTCAACCTCCGTTGCTTCACAAGACTCCACTTCTCCCTTACATCCCACCCTGCTATCCTCACCCCCCACGCAACCACCCCGAAAACGGCGTCCCAAACCCACTCCCCTGATCCAAATCCGCGCCGGCGAGTAGTAACGCCTCTAACGCTTCCCCTGCACATCCCTTCACCGCGTAGTGTAACGGCATCAATCCCACGCCATCTCTCACATCCACCGCCGCGCCGTACTCAAGGAGCAACTCAACGAGGGCAACACGGTTCCGTTCTGCAGCGCGGTGGAGGAGTGTGGTGGGTTGGTCAGGGGTGATAGCGTTTGGATCTGCGCCGGAGGCGAGGAGGATGCGTGCGATGTTGGGGGAGTTTAGGGTGACGGCTTTTGCGAGGGCTTCTTGGAGGCGTTCACGCGGGGGGGTGGTGTGGTCTAGGATCCATTGACATGTTTGGGTGCGGCGTTCGGAGACGGCGTGGAGGAGGGCGCGGCCGATTGCGTCTGTGACCTGGTTGGGGGGATAGCGCAGGTGGAGGGAGGAGAGGAGGAGGGAGACGGTGGTGGTGTGCCCGGATTTGGAGGCGAGGTCGAGGGGGGAGAAGAGCGGGTAGGGTTGCCGCGTGCCTTTGTGGATTTCGAGGACGGCGTGGAAGGAGAGGAGGGTGCTGATTATGGAGTTATGGCCGAGGCGGGAGGCGTGGTCGAGGGGCGTGAGGCCGTGGGGATCGGGGGTGTTGGGGTTTGCGCCGTGGGCGAGGAGGTGGGTGAGCAGGGCGGGGGAGGGGGGGGGGGCGGCGTGGAGGAGCGCGGAGGGGAAGGAGGCGGAGAGACGGTGGTAGGCTGGGAGGAGGAAGCGGTGGAGGTGGCGGCTGGTGAGGAGGAGGGAGAGGAGGGAGTGCGGCGGGAGATGGGAGGCGATGGAGAGAAGCAGGTCGGCGGGGAGGAGCAGCAGCGGTGGAATCGGTTGCTGCGGCGGTGTCGGCGGCGGTGGTGGTCGCATGCTGGATGACTGGACTGGTGCGACAGCAGCAATTGAAGGATGGTGTTTGTCTTTAAAGCTGTCGCTCTCCCCCCGCTCGTCCCTCAAGTGCAAACATTGTCGTCTCGATGGCTTCAACGTGTTTAGAAATGCTGGAGCGTGAAGGTTTAGCCACCCAACCACTGAGCACCGTCCACACCCCTCCAAGCGCCTGCGCTAAGAATAGCAACTACCCCACATTGCTGCTGCTGCTGCTGCTGCTTGCTGCTGTTGTGGCCCCGCGTCAGGAATAGCAGACCGTCGACGCTGCTCACTCAGTCGAAAACTTGTCTCTTACCGACACTCTGGACACGAGGGGGATCGTCGTGTTGCAGCTGCAGAGGAGAGTAGGGCCGACGGAGCCTACTCTACGTGAGACGCAGAGGTGGGAATGAAAGAGGTATCTCGTGTTGCAAACTGACTGTGCTGTCTTTGTGCGCTGGTCGACGATGGTGGGAGGTTGCTGAGTGCCGTTTATCTGGGTTTTGCGTAACTGTTAGCTCCTGGGACAAGCCGCGAGGCAGACTGACGTCGAAGAAGAGTTCATGGTGGCGGTGGCGGACCGGGTGCAAACGGAGTTGAACCGAATGGGTGAGTGTGTGTGGCTGGCAAAAAGAAACGAGCTCTGACCCCGATTTGAACGAGGGACCTGTCGATCTGCAATCGACCGCTCTAACCCCTGAGCTACCAGAGCTGGTATATACTTCTGCCGTTATCCGTGCATTCATAATGCATTTCAAGCCTAAGTTCATGCGGTAGCTTGAACTTCAAGCCCCAACTATTTGCTGCGAAGAGGCATAGGAAAAGTTGTAGATTATCAGACGCAAATTCCACCCCACAACTTTTCGTGGCAAACCCATGTAACCTGCAAACGTTTTCAAAACAAATATATCCATCGCTCCATGCGGCCGGCCTGTCAGCCAACAACCAGGGCTTGCATACATATCCTGCGGTGTAACACTTCTGCATGCTAAGTATATATATTTCCGATCAGCGGAGTATCTATCAAGGGCGAAGCGCTGTAACCTTTTTCCGCGCAAATCACCGGCATCAACTGTGGAGTGGACCAACCTGAGTATTAAAGTAGGTTCGCGGCGGTTGAAGCGGTAAACATAGGCGGCGTAGACTCGGTTTCTCAATCGTTGGGTCATCGTATCACCATGTACATGCGTTAGATACGCGAAATGCATGTGTGGTTCGGAGAAAGGCTGCAACTGCCTGGCGGATGATCCCGGTACAATCTGGGGTTCGTCTTGAATCCCTCATTGAATCCCTCATCCTTGCTTGGCTGTGAGAGGTGAGTACGGAATACAAGTAGGCTCCCTGTTGCTTTGAGTTTTTGGAGGCGCGAGTTTCGTCGTGTCCTCGTGGACGGTGTCTTGCATGTGCAGTTGCTGCGATACTTAGTAGTTGATTGGGTATGGTGGTAGTGCTGGTGCTGCTACTGGTGCTGCGACTTTGAGGATAGGCGGACAGGTTTGGGGTCGATGTGTGTGCTTTGAATTAAAGCCCTTCTGGTGAGGGGCTGTTGAGATTGAGTCCAGCAGTGTGTAGCTCAGCTCAGGTTGTGTTGTGTTACTCAGGACACACCCGTTGCAGCTGACGCCAAGCCACGTGGAATGAGGTACTTAGTACTTAGCATTTGCCACTCCTCGTCGTGCTCCTCGGATTCACCCCCCAATACTATCTTCCCCACGATTTCTCTCGCCTCCTTACTTGTTCTCGTCTGCACTCCACTCTCTTCCCCAGAGCTTCTACTTAGACTCTAGCCAGTGAATAATCGTCCTCGCTGCACAACTCCGGCTTTCAGATAGTGCCACGTCAGTGCAGGCGACTTACATCTTCTCAACTACACAGCGTCTGCATCTTCTCCCGCTTCGGAAGACGACAACAACGCAT
Source organism: Wilcoxina mikolae CBS 423.85 (assembly GCA_014904905.1). NCBI lineage: Eukaryota > Fungi > Ascomycota > Pezizomycetes > Pezizales > Pyronemataceae > Wilcoxina > Wilcoxina mikolae. The sequence goes on from MU122105.1 coordinate 428,352, forward strand.
CCGTTAGATTGCCCAGCTTGTGCTCTGCTTCGAAGTCGTCGGTGTCGGCTCCCTCCCCAGCACGGCACCCGTTTGAGAGGGAAGCTGGTAAAAGCTCGACAGATTGTGCAGAGTTTTGGGAAAAGGGAAGAACGGAGCTTAACCAAGGATAAAAAACGAGGTCTACAATTGTCAGGGTACCCTGTGCATGGTTTTGCTGCACGAAAAGGTGTGTGCAGCTCTCTTTACACATCAACTGCAGAATTCAATCTATTATTTTTGGATCTGGTGTTGCACCACGACGGAAACCTGTTGTGTGCGTTTCTTCGCTGCCTTGATCGGGCTGGTATCTCGCTCTGATGGGTTAAATGGAATCCACCTCAAGAAAAATCCAGGACAAGGCGGGAAGACAGCTTATGTTGAATTCCCCGGATTTGTGGGGTGGGGAGATTGCCTCCTAACGAGCAGTATCTTGATTTGATACCGAATACACCTGCCAACAAAGCAAGAGGTCCAGGCGTTGGAGCGGCCGGATTCCCGACGGATTTGTTTTGCTGTTATTTTTTGTCTTTGGATACCTCCAATATTCTCCAAAATTGCATCAACTAACAAATTTCCCAAGATTTGACACCAATATCCCGGGCCCTCGGTCACCCCAAACCTGACCTTCGGAACAGCTACTCGAGTACAAAGCAGACATTCTGTCGTTTCTACAACTTTCTCGCACCCACTCCATCGCGGGCCGGATTATGAGCAGATCTTGTCGATCACGCCGTCCAAAACCTCCTTACTCTCATTTTCCGAACCTCCGTCGACTTGCAGGATAAGACTTTCTCGTATCTGTCGCCGTCCGCGATTTTTCACTTTCTGTCAACGAATTCACCTGTGCAGAAGTTAGGACGAAGATCGCCCGCCTTGGACATTGTTTCAGCTAGAGACATCATCCAGCCACCAAATATTCAGATACCGGCCCGAAAGTAATTGGTTGCAGCCACTGCTCTTGAACCTACATCTATCCCACTTGCCCTCATTGAGTCGAAGCTGCAACCCTCTCCCCCCTCCATCAAGAAATATGCCTCCCGACAGCACCAACTTTCGTTACTTCAACACGCCAGCCAACACGCCGATACCCCCTTGGTTAGGCAACTTTGTGTTGAAAGCGCAGTACGTACCATACCCCATTAATCGTCCCGTTATGACTTCCGCTCACCACTAACTCGGGATTTCCAGTTGCGGGACTGATCTCTGGCGAAAACCTGCGCGCGATACCTTCACAGCCCCTGTCCTCTACACCTCCTCGCCCAACCACTTCTTCCGCGCCGAAGTCACCGTTCACATCCGGCTCACCTCCGCTTTCGAATGGGACCAAGGCGGCCTCGTGATCTTTGCCGGCCCACCACCCGTCAACACCTCCGCCACCGCGCTCCCGGTATACGACCAGCCCCCTGCGGGGAAATGGGTGAAAGCGGGGATTGAATACTACGACGGGCGAACGACGGCATCATCGGTATCTGCGAGCTCGGACGGCGCGGACTGGAGTTTGATGGAGCTGCCGATGGGGGTTAACGAGTTGAAGGTTCGGTTTGAGCGCGTGGACCAGGCACTGTGGGTTTGGTTTGATGATGGGTGTGAATGGAAGAAGCTTCGAGAGGTGACTTGGTTCTTTTATGGCGTCGACGAGAAGAATGTAAGGATTGGCGTGTATGCGTCCAGACCGGCGAACTTTGTGAGTGGTGGTCCATTGGAGGAGTTGGTGGTTGAGTTTGAAGGGTTGGAGATTTATTAGTGCTGTTTGTTTGCTTTTTTTTTTGTTGATACCCCTTTGGTTTTCTGCTTGCTTGCATTACGGGGACAGCGTATATATTAAATTGTCCTTTCTTCTCATTATCTTACTTTCGATTCGGGGTTGGGCATGAGGTTCATGTGGTGCACGTGGGGTGTTTGGTTTGGGGGTTCATATTGCTCTCGTTCGTGCCCAGACTTTTTTTCTTCTGGTATAACGAGAGCAGGTTATACGCATATCATGTGTTTAAGGAATTAAAGAATTAGAATGATACTAACCAATATCTTTCAATAGTCTTGAGAGTAAAAGGGGGGATTAATATACTTCAGTTTGTGGTTTCCTTCATCTCTTCATGCTGGGTGCATGCGCTGAAGTAAAGGGTATCTGTTTCGTTTCAGTGGATTGAAAACACGAGTTTGGGATGGCAGGAGCTCGAGTGATTTTGAGAAGAAGGAACTCACTGGCTTTGTCAAAACTTTTGGCCAACGTTAACGTGTGGGAAATCCTACTTCCCGCGACCTCCGGAACCGCACTAAGAAACGTGCCGCTGTGGACCGTATACATACATATAACGGAAAACGTGATGAGGCTGGGTAGGGGTGAGAATTCATGCGTTAAAACAACTCTAGATGTATAAAATAAATTCTGTAGCTTTAGGTATAGGGAGGAAGTCATGAAGTTGGTGAAGATTTGTGAGGTTGGTTCTGGTTGTGCATCCGTGATGTGCAAAAAGGTTTTGCTTGATTTCTAGATTTCTTTCTTGTGTTGTTTTATCTATGACGGGTGGTGACCTGGACGAGGCCGATAGATAGGGTTCAGGGTACCGGTTTATTTTGACGGAGATTTTGTTTTGTTTGTAATCATATTGCATTCGATTATGACGGAGATGCGAGGTAGTGATTTCAGCATATCAACGCCACTATCCCGAAATCCCAGGCCAGGTACCGGTATTGTGCATGAAAAAGTAATGAAAAAAACACCTCGCACGAAGGAGTTCGAACTGGCGGCTGGAATATCAGACACCCAGTCCCGGCCCCCACATCATATTCCATCCAACTCTGTGAATGCATGTCAGTCCGTGAATGTACGTGTTGTAATCCAAGTTGCTGGACAAGGGGCTTGGGATTTCTCCACATCAGTGAGTGTATCTGCGAAAACCATTTTCATGATCATAGCACCCGGGGAGATACTACTCCGGTGCCGCCTGAGCAAGCGTGCATGATATCTGTACCCTCAAGCAGCTGGTATAAAGTTCCGCTGTCTCCGCTATGTACCAGTGTAAAGACTCGCAAAGGGGGTAAGGGCGTTATTGTTTAACATTTCTCCAAAGTGGTGTGATGGATTTAAAGGGGGTTACGATCCGCCCGCTGGTCTTCGTGAAAAGGACTTCGGATTTTCTCCGTTAATCCACCCCAGACCGTCCTATTTAACGAGTTTGTGGAGGTTCGACACAGTATTGTGATACCAGCTGCAGGGGAATACCTGACTGAGAGGATTGGGATGGTGGTGGTATTGAACCTGTATAGTACAGCACAAATTTGTCCACAAACTGCTCAAAAGAACTGTATCACAAAAGAGCAAAGAGTAAAAGACAAGCCCCTGACCCCGATTTATTCACAAGGCGTGGTGTAGTGTAAACCCTTCACGAAATAGCTGCATCTCCATTTCAGGGTACATCATGCTCTATAGTTTTTTCTACCTGTTAGGAGCGGTATTGGCCGGCTTTATATGTTAAAACTGAGAGTTCCTAAAAAGCTACCTCACGTTGAGTTTCCGTCGAGCGTGTTCATGGAACTTCTGGTAGTGAGGCAAGGCCTCGAGTGCAATCTGGTGTATCGATGCTACGCACGTGGCCTGAATCAACTGCGTTACACGATCGAGGCGGCGCGGAGTGATCTCTCAATGCCTTTTTTTGTCACACAGGACAAAGTCTCACCCTCTTATGCACTTAAGCATTCGGCAAGCCCGTGGGGCATTTCTGGTTGGGTAGGTACAACCCAGCACTTCCGGGGAGAAGAGCGGAGTTGCGGTTCTAATATCGTGGAGTATGTGTACAGTTTCGTCGTCGTTGTACATGTGTTGCACTTTTTGTTCTGTGAATCAAAACTTAAGGTGTAGAATCCCGGGATCCCTTTCCCCGGCAAAATACCTATGATTGTGGGGCTTCCCCATGATAGCAGGTCCATATTGCGTAGTTGTATCAATCTAGACCTGCCTTTGACATTTCGTAGGAACATATGCCCTCAATTGGGCCCTGGATTGGCTCGGCTCCACGCATCATGTCCCGACGTCCATCTTCACTCCCATGCCCCCGTACGAAGAACCGTCCCATCCGCGGAATTCCGTGCATGACATGCCTCATGACACCCAATCCATGGATAGGGCATCTATCGTTTTCATGGACACCCCATATGCGGAGTCTGGATACTGTACCGGGCCGGGCCGTGGCGTGCTATTCTAGTGAACATGTTTTTACTGTACTCGGATTAGGGGAAGGACCTGGGACATATCCGCGGAACTAAGGCACACACGTTTCTTCGATGATAGAGTATGTTCATAGAAAATCCCAACATGGAAGTCTAGAACGCAGTTACGACCACCCCACCAGGGGATTCCACATGTATGGCACCCGTCAGTGGGAATTGCCCACCCACGGATGCGGTGTACTATCTGGGGGCGAGTGGTGTAACGACCCCGCAAGGACACTTTGGGAACATGAATTATCGCCACTCGGGTCACATCTGTGATTGCCACGCGACATCAGGACCCCTATGGATTCCATGCTGTCAAATCTGGACTTAGAGGCATATTATCTGGTCCAACTCGTTGTGAGTGCAGGGTTCACAGGAAACTGAATCACTTTTATCGCCGGCTACAATCGACAGAAACTCGCCGTGAAGTGATCTAATGGACAGAAGAAAGGAGTTGCTTACGTTGTACCTATGTACTCCTACTATAATGTAACACAAAAGTAATAGAACGCGCAAACTTCGGTTCCTTCAGAAGTGACCTGCATTCAACAAAGACGCCCAATACAGCGCAGAAAACAATAGAATAAGTTCCTTTGATGTCATTTTCATATTACGTCCACCACTCAATTCAGAATTCCTGGTCGTATTGGTAATATCGTGGCGCTCCCGAACTTGGTGGTTCCCATACATACCTCACTTAATATTCAACGCCCCAGCATATCCCAACATCTAGAAGTCCTTCCACTCCTTCTCTGCTGCCCACCACTTCGCAACCCAACTGGAATACTCACTCCCTGGCAACATCAACATCACATTCGCTCTGCCTAATTTAGCAAAGTTGTGAACGGCCTCAAACTCGAACCTTAGCGCAGCCTCCTCATGTCTATGCTGCTGTAGCATAGCACGGGTGTTTTCGTCATTCTGGGTGAATTGTAGCCGTGCTACTATTGACAGTGGACAGCGACGCTCTCTGTAGAGTCGATAGAGACAGCTCACTGCGTACGCATGGAGTTGGTTTTCTTCATCGTAATGCCTGGCCCTGAGATTGCGGATGGCCTCGGAATAATAGCGATCGATGATCTCGAGATCGGCAGAGGGATCTCTAGTGCATGGACTTTGAGCGGCGATGTTGGTGTCCCTGTGCATGCAGAATACGTCCATATTGTCCAACATGGTGGAGGTGGGAATAGAGTGGAGATGGTGGTTGTTGTGGTGCAAGGTAGGTATAGGCTTTTGTACGTCCCTGCATATTGCCGTTATATAGAATGGCAGGAGTTCCTTACACGTGGCAGATTTCGTTTGTTTAAACTGGTCACGATTGTGGTGGAAGATTATTCGTTGGGTTGGTGTTGATCAGACTTAACGGCCGAGCAATATCTGATGATCGATCAAAACCATACAGTCACGAACCCGAGTGATGGGATGTAGACGGGTCACGGATCTGGTTTATGTTTGGCGAGGGAAGATGTTCTGTGTCTTTGAGACCCGATCTGATTCATCGTGGATCATTCGATGTAACCAATTGAGACACGCAACTGCTTCCCCTAAAGTTCCCTCCTCAATTAAGTCCTAGCTGGTTTCGACTTCAAAGCCCCCGGCGAGCATATGTGGTGTCTCCAATCCACCGGTTTTCTGGTGAAACACATTTAAATGGTAGCACCATACCCCCGTCGGCCATATGCACACACATGCTCTGAAGCGGTATTAGGCGCAGGTTTGAAGCCGAGGATGTTGAGCACGCTCATGGCGTCAAATGCGGATTGAGAAGAGAAGGCCAAGTCCTGTAAGGAGCGGTGGCAGCGCCGCACCCCCGTGTTGAAGCACAAGACGCATGCACGTGTTCCGACGAGTGAAGCGAAGTCATTCATCCAAGACGTCTCAAAGCGTCTCTGTCCCATCAAGCCAAGGAGGTAAATAGTCTCGGACGTGATGTCCGATGGCAATCTTGAGCTATTCTTAACCGGCTCGTCAGTCAACCATCACCACGGTACCCCGCATCCGCCGGCGGCATAACTTTCTGCCGTTGCACTTGCAAGGAAGGGTTTTTTTTTTTATAGAAAAAAAAAAAGGCGTACCTGCATCCTTTAAATAGCCGCAAGATTCCAGACTCTTATCCAAACATCACCCCATCTCTCCAACCAGACCAACCCCATGCATGGCATGACCTCTGGTGATTAACATAACTAACTACGGCAGGAGAGATAGATGGATACTGCAGAATTTATCAATCTAGCAGCAAGCTAGTGTGCTGAGCGTGAAATTTGCGAGCAACCAGAATCCGGTTAACGGAAGGTAACGGGCATTCCAGAGTCCCGGGTAACTTGGGGGATAAGAATTTTGCCCTTTGTGATATCCGTCCGTAATTTGGGATGCATCTGGCTCAAACGGGGCTTCAGATGCGACTTGTGTTCTACCATTAGATAGGCTTCTGGGATACCCTAATAAACATGCTGCTTTTGGACCGGGCGTTGAGACAGAGTTTCCTATTAGGCTGTCCGGACGTTCTGGTGGCCCCATATGACTTCTCCCCATCACACAGATTCACACTTTTTGTGACTTCTAGAGTACCTGGCGGGTGTTACAAACGTGACCAACTACCTGGTGACAGAAACCCTATATCGCTCGCCGAGACAGATCGACAAACGTCAAATGTCACACCGAGATTTTGCCAAATTTGGGGGGTATAACTCTAGAAACAGCCCCCATCCAGCAACCGCAACGAGGCGGTCATGATTCAACTCTGGCGTATTTTTAGCTTGTATATCGCACGATAGCAGACGGTTCTCGGCTCCGAAGATATACCCCTGCGTGCGTTGACATTCGACTCCAGGTGAAGAAAACTCTCTTCTGATTCATCGATCGGGTGTTTTTTTTTGGTAGTCTATACAACAACGGAAATGTCAGAATTTCTCCCGGAACTAAACTTGTCTGTACTATTACGCCCAGACGTTGTCCCCACGACAGCAACGACGTAGACATTGCGTTCCCCACGACCCCACCAACCCATCTCTGAATGCAAGTTGTAGTTGCAGAACGTTGCATGGGAATCCTAAGTTCTCTGTGGCCCCAATATTACAAGCAACGACATTGGATATCTCGAGTTCCGGGGATTATACGGTAATTCCCGCGTTCGTTCGATCCCGATCGCGTGCACGGTTGCAAGAGACCGTTTGGGTTCCCCCCCCATGGCCAGCGAAGATCAAAGATGCCGACTGGACCAAAACGGGGAGATGATATCAATGTTCCGTAAGTCTCCGAGAAACTGAATACGGGGAGTGAGTGTGTGCTGCAAAACCTGAGCTGGCTTTCAACGGTCCCCACCAAAGGGCCAAATGCATGAACCTCTCCTTATGGTCAAAACGCGGTGTTGCAGCTGGTGCAGGACGTATTGATACAACGTCCATGAATTGTGTGGATGGAAAATCGATCCGCGGGATCCGGCACATTCATTCGGCGCTCCTGCACGTCCTGGGAGGATGGGGACATCATAAACCGTGTGTGCATCGTGATAACTGATCCGTGGGGGGAAGGGGGGATCCGGAATGGCCGATCATCTTCCCTGAAACCCAACAAATATTACACTTCGCCGTTATAATACGGAGAGAGTGCTATCACAGATGTAAGCAATGCTGTACAAAGAGTCGAAAACAGATTTCACCAAAGCGTTGCTGCGGAATGTCTTGACTCACGTCCCTAGTACGTTTTCCTGATGCACGAGGGTGCCAATTCCTGTGATTGCAGCCTGCTGTTGCATTCGGTCGCATTCTTCAATACATCTGAGATGCTCTGCAGCAGCGGCGGGCCAGTACTGTAGGCCGTGGGATATATCGACCCGGTCCGATACAATTTGCAGCTACATACAGTAAGCATCTTCAGTTCATGATAGCCATTCCCATCTACATCTTTAAGATGCTCTGTTTTATCCCATAAGTCCAATCTTGATTTCGCGGGCCCTCGGCGTCAAATTCCCAAACTTCCCCCTACTGCAATTTTTTTGTTTCAACCCACGTTATCTTGGCATTCTTCACCACCACCACCACCACCACCACTCGTATTCCCGTAAAACCAATTACCAAAGAAAAACTCCGTTACGTTCCCAGCCAGCTGCGCCGATGCATCGATGATCAATACATAACAATGTTGGGATTCGTTGGCGTTGAGAGATTGGGGTTCGGGTGTTGTTGGTGGTGGTATATCAGACGTCCGGCGTCGGTATCCGGTATTTAGTTTCTTTGACGGCTTCATCAAACTATGTAGCTAGTCTCTGACGGCTGGCATGCGTCCGAGACTAAAGTGGTATGTCGTCTTCATTTTTGATGTGGGACGTAATTGAAACCAATGTTTTGAAACGTTCGAGCATTCCACTAATCACTCGGCATGACGTGAGAGAACTTGGTCTCTAAAATCATCGTATACGAAGGGGACATCACTGGCATAGACACACATCCGGTATCCGACTTGATGAGACTAACTATGAAAGTCTGACATATGCTTTCTTTCTTTCAACTAACCAAGCAAAAAATAACATAAGGAAAACTCCATGTCACATACCACGCCAGACCATGCATGCATCTCCTCCACAAAAAAGAAAACGTGACTAGAGCAAGAGAAATACCAACGCCCTGGAGCGCCCACACCCAAACAAACATAAAACCAAAAAACGTCCACAAATCCCCTGACCGCAAAGTAAAACCTTACTTGACGAATGCAGGAAAAAGAATGTTGAAGATTGATCATTAGTATGTCCAAACGTAACTGACGGGATGGAGCGCAACAAATATCGCCAGGAAGGTTGCAAAGACAAAAATATTTAGAGTAGCTTTTTCGGCGCCATCGTGTATCATGCCGAGAGGTAAGATGATGAAAGGAAATCAAGAAGGACGCCTCTGAGCATCCGAAATTATTGACAAATGGGAATCGTTAAGGTTGCATGCATACGAAGCACTCCGATGTTGGCTGGACTTAGAGTGGGCTAAGTTACTCTCCTAAAGAAAGCTTCATACTCTTCTCTGCTTCGAAGCGGATACTTGGGTGGAGCTGAAGGCTGATGATCCATAGGAGTATTTCCCATTCTGACCTCCCGAGAGGTTGTTGGCGAAATTGGGACAGGATGTTGATTCGCATAATGAGGATAGGGCACGGCTTGCTGCAGCTGCATTCCATTCGACATGTTGAACCTGGTATTGGCCGGAGGAGTATAGAGGAATCGATAGTGCTCCGAGAAGTTGCCGGCGCCTCCTGCCGAGAAAAAATCCTGGTCAATGATAGTAGACTCACCCCCATACGGCGCCTTCAAAAGTTCCAAGATGTGATCCAGCATAACCTCGTTCGCCGGATAGGTTTCGGACACGGGGTCCCCGAATGGACCTGTGAAGGGGTCTCTGTAGAGGCGGGCACGCTTGGCGGCGACGCTTGACTCTGGGATCAATAGGGTTCGGTATATACGCAGGAGAATATTCAGGTAGCCCTGCGACACGGCATCGAAAGTTGCGCAGTGCTGCAGGGTGGTTATGCATTTCGATATGAGGTCGAGGCTTTCGTTGAAAGCGGATTCCAGCATCGGCCGGCCACGATGGCGCGAGACGTCGAGACAGATAACAATGGCCGCTGTGTAGGCGGATTGGCTATAGCGCAACAAGAGACGGTAAGCATCTTGCTTGTCAAGACATACCCGGCCAGCAGGGAGCGGACAAATATATCCGCCGCCACCAACAACGGTTACGTATACAGGTACAGCTGCTGGAAGAATTCATGGATTCTAATGGATTGGGTGGAGGGGCCTACATTATGAGCCAGCATCTTCTAGTTAGTCTGTTTTCTGCACGGAGCATCCCAACGACCTAAGGTAGGTGATCATCAGCATCTCATCAATCACTCATGTAAATATCAGACCACTTTTTTTTTTGTTTAGACAAACAGAGCCAATGGGAATGGGTGGCTGCATACCGTCGCTAGTTGCCTAGCAGCCGACACACACATATTAGAGAATTCTTCGGCTGTCGCATTGGCTTCGGCTAACGCTCCACCACCTCCATTTCGACCACCACCACCGCGTCCATTGTTCAAATGAACACCACCACCACCACCTATCGGGGTCCCTACGAGCTGCGCTGCAACCGTCTCCACAAGCAGGCGACGGGTGAGCTGCGCGATGGATCCAAGATAGGCACAGTGGATCAGCAGCGTCGAGTTCTTTTGCGGGCTCTCGTACTGGTCGCGTACGGCGGTCGACAGTGTCAGGCCCTCGGGCAGGTTGGCGTGCCAGGCCTTGAGGCGCTCGGAATAGACTCGCACGGTGTTCAGCTGCACGGTCTCAGGCTGTATCACGTCCTTGGTGATGGCTCCCATCAGCACGCCCAAGGATTCCAGCTCGGCGTGAAGGTCAAATTCCAGGTCGCTGCTGTTGCCGCCACCACCACCACCACCACCACCACCACCACTCGCAGCGTGGCTTCCGCCCCCTTCTGCCGGTTGCAGGCGCCCACAGTCCTGTAGCGAGCAACACTCTGTTCGTTAGCCAGCTGCCAGGGAGCGCGATCGAGATCGGGTGTGGTGCGCACGATCGATGCGTTTGCAAAAAGTCGATGCTCGATCAGTCAAAGTTGGGGGTTCCGGTCTGTCCTACCTCGAAGATCGGTTCGAACGTCTTGAACATCTGCGGTACGCTGCCCACTGAAGTGGATAGCCACCTGTTTGCCTCCATAGTAGTGTTAGACCCCGAGATTACTTCTCCGTTGAGTAAAATGATCCCATGAAATGTTCAAAAGAACGACAAAAAACCAGTGATTGAGGAATCGCAGAATTACGGAGGCCAGCACTGTCCATAAATTCGGGTCAGGGGGTTGCTGAAACCCCCGAAAACAGGAAATCGACGAAAACCGCCAACTTTCTAGCCAGTAGTTGCATTGGCTTGCGTCATGCTTAGATAAACAAACAGGGACGAGGAGACGCACCCGTCTATAAACACCAAAGATCGCCAGGTGCGTTTCCACGCTACCCAATGGTCGCTGACTTCGACGTCGATATCGACGACATTGCTCCTGTTTGAGCTTGCGGCTGCAGGTGCTGGCTGGGCATGCGTAGTCGTCGTTGCTGTCGAGGGCGTCTGCGACGGGGGACCGTGTCGGTGAAGTCCTCGCGCCAGTCCAATAGCAATTGCCCGGTCTGGAGAGATGCCCCAACAGAGGCGGCCCGATGTTAGGAGAAGATTGAGAAAAAAATAATTCAGATGACCTGGGTTAGGGTTACATACTCAGGTACTCCGTTGTGACGATTCTCTTTTCGAAAATCAAATAAAGCCCGACAAGTATGTTCGCTCGAAACCGCTGCAGGTCGTTCGCATCCTTCCCGAAGGCCATGTCCAGATACCACTTTCCGCTCGTAAACAGTGCCGTTCGGGCTTCATTTGTCACCGAGTCGAGATACTGCGAGCCCAGGGCAGACATCAGCAGCACTTGGCACAGGCGGTAATTCATGTTCGTTGTTCGTGAAACCCGAGTCGCTGGGCTGTTATTAATAGCGTTGTAAATACTCTGAAACATTTCCAAGGCCTCGCTTTCCGGTATCGGACACAGCAGGTTCGATATGCCGCGACCCCCGTAAAATGCATCTATGCATCCTCGCACAATATTTTGAGGCGGAAGATTCTCCCACGTGTAAAACTCGGTGGGAGGCTTTTTAGCTTTGTGTGTTGCTGCAGACTCGGAATTCATATCGACTATAGGCGCCATAGTGAGCAATAGCGTCCGCATGGGTGAGGCCAAGGCCGTCTGATCCAAATGTGCTGCTGATGCAGGTGCCCCTGAGCCCTGCACTCTGTCCGGCGCCGAAGAAGAAGAAGGTAGGTATCGCGGTGCTGAAGACGAATCAAAATTCGATGATCCACGCCCCGCTGTACTCGAGTGTCTTCCAGTACCAGAGGATTGGGTTGACACGGAACTTCTCGACGGTGAGCCTGAAGCATCGGAATCCATTCGTGTCGCAACAGGTCGTAGTCGGTGGTAGTTGCTGGTCGGTGGTGAAACAGAGGACATATCGATGACCATCCTATCTGATGCTTGTGCTCGCGGACGTTCCTCTGACCAAAAAGATGCGGAACCCCCGCGGGCATGCCGGCCTTTTATACGAGGTGTCGCATAAGATTTGTTGACTCTGCTAGCTTTTTTCTCGACAGAATGGCACGAAGCCCGATTGCTCCCAGCCCAGTGGCGCGGGTGTGTCCTATCCACTACCAACTGTTCCATGCTCCCCCTCAGATCAGAATCACGTTATATTCACTCGTTCTTCTCCGTGTTCACCCCTAAACTGACAGTGTTGTGCTGCCAACGGTCCAGACTACTCCGGTCAGTGGGAAGGGTGTTTGTCAAAATTTCAATGTATATCCGAGGGACCGTTTTGGATATCCGCGCAGGCGAATAATAGGCACAAAAGTTCAATGTGGTTGTAAACGAAACCTTTAAATCTGTCAGTTGGTACCGTCAGTGAAGTAATAATACACATCACAAACGGAACGCTGATTGAAATAAAATTCCCAAAAACAAATGTGCAGGAAAACGTAGGCAATCCTTACTGAGTCTAGAGCTTCTTTTAAACCCATGCCGCAGCTGTGACGCATGTCACAGTTCCCAATTCCGCAGCATGGTTATTCCCAGTAGACATATACTCGGAACCAGAAAGGAGGACGATGATCTAGACCGCAAGGGTTGCAGATCGTTGAAGACTTCCAAATGGCTCGGGCAAACATCCCGCGATGCAACCTTAAAACTAGGGCGCCAACTTTCTCTAGATCACCACCCTGCAACGACGCATATTACCGCCAAAGTCCGCGAGGCCGCCGCCGGCGCCGCCGCCGGCGCGGCGCCTTTTTGCTTCCTGCTTCCGCGGTTTAACGACACGTTCCCCACGGCTCGCGGGAAGCGTCGAGTGATCTGCATTTCATAGCCTGATGTTATACGTTAACATGTTTCGATTAATCCTTTCACCGGATGTATAAACCGATTGTCTCAAAAATCGCGAATTGAACTATTGTTTTTCTCAGCTCATGCACCATATCTGTGTACTAGTAGGGCTGAACAACCTACTGGCTCCGGAATTCCATTGTTTCTAGAGGTGTCGCCATGTGGTCAACTGTAATGCAGGGATATGAGATCCAATCCCTTGATGAATCGATCTCACAATTGCACTAATGGCGTTGGAGTTTCCTTTCCAAATGTCAGGCCAATCGCCACTTCAGCGAATCGGGAGATGCTATTAACCTATATCTCGTGGTCCGCGTGGGATGTTCGTTCCCGAAGCGTGAGGGTGCATTGGCCGCATGCATGGATGTCCGGACATCATGTCCGTAATTTCAGGGTTAGGGTTGAGAAAAGAGTGGCGTAAGTGACAACCTGGAAAAACAACAGGTGCGTTAAGAGGTGGAACTGAACTGCCGCCCCTGCTGCCAAATCTGCAGCCAGCGCCAGAGGGCTCTGGGACCCAAACTGAAGGTGTTGTAGTGTGGTAGACGTTCGGGGAAGAGGTCCACCAAGTTCTCCACCAAACGGGACGTTCATCAATTGACCATTGTAGTCAAATGTAGTCCCGAAATCCCATTTCCAACTCGCAGTAGCGTGTTTGTATCCGTGACCCAAATCCGAATGCTTTCTAGAGTTCCAAAACTCTTCCTCAGTAAACAGACACCGAATTCCACTGAATTAGCATTCCGTCCGTCCACGCTTTCTGAAAATCCCATGATTTGGGACTTGAGAGATGGGGTTCAAGGCTCCAGGCGCGTCGAGGGGCTCCCCGCACCAACGTATGTCGACGCGGTTTGCCAGCTGCGTTATATTAATCCGTTTGTCGTTTGCTGCAAGAATGAACCGTGCGAATGAACACCATTCAGTGACTACAAAGCAAATAACTGACATAGAACCATCAGCTAACGAGTCCAGTGATCGCTCGCTATAGCTGAAGAGGGGTTGTACATACCATTGCTGCTGCTCGAGCGGAAACGGACCCCATTCTGATAAAAAATTTCGACGTTTCGTTCCCATTGAATCCTGAGGAGCTCAAACCGGCCCAAAATACGATGTCGTAGTAATGTTGATATCCGAATTGCAGCAAGGACAAATCCAAACATTGCGCTGTTTAATCTTGAAGTGTATATAAATCGTTCTATAGCCGGTGTGTGGAAAGGCGCGCGTCCAGACGGTCGACCGGCGGTGATGTTCCCTACTATTCTTTATTAATATCACGATGTTTCAAAGTTTTCTGCAGGAGGATGATTACTCGAAACTGCGAAAAGCACAGCTGTTCAGGTTCTAGACATGTACAGCATTCTGCGCAAAGGTTCCTGACTTCTGGTTTAGCCGGTTTTCGTTGAACTTCTGTTGATGACACAGTCGCTAGATCTGTTTGGAGAGTTGGTGAGGCTGAAACCGATGGGTGGCGAAATGGCAGAGGTGATGGTCAGTTTTCAGTCTCGTCTCGGGGTCTCAAAGTCTCACTCGATGCAGATCGTTTCCAGTACAATAATCGGCAGCTTATTTCTCCTTGGAGCACTTACTTGCACTAAATAACTTCTCTGAGGAAACTACAACCAGCTCCAGACTACTCGAAACCTTCAACACAACGAAATCCTCAGTCATGAGAAGCTGGGATAGCAGTATGGGACTCACTGAAGGATTTACCAGGCCTTACGCGAGTACCGAGGGTGAAGTCACTCGATTCAGTGGAAGGAATGAGACGGATGAACCAAGGGTCAACGCCACAACTTGCTCACTCCAATGAACCAGGCCTAGCGTACACATGGAATTATCTATTTGTTTGTGCAATGGAAAATTGTGGGGATTCAAAGTGCGGAGATACATATATATCGGATATTGACAACTGTGAATTCGAAGATGCAAAGCGAAGTAGCGATGACGAAATCGAGTTCATCACCAACATCCTGCAAGCAAGTGGCCCAAAGGAATCCGAGATCATGTGCGGCTGAAAGGTCTAGGTACGTGGTCCCAAAGTGGGGTTTATTGGGCCCAGTGTTGTGGCTCAACTTATCGTAGCTAGTTCCGCATGCGTTACGCACCTACGATGGCAATCTCCTTGAGGTAACACTCCCTGCGAGCGCTGCGAGCCCTGGTCAGGAAATTAAGGTTTAAGACACTGCTGCTGCTTTGCACAGTAGCGTCGCAAAATGCAGTAGATCTCACTACATATGGAGATCTATGATTCTGTCAAAATTGTCCTCACCAATCGCAACGTTAACGCCCAAGTCTGTAGAGCAAATCACAGATTAAGTTCCTTCGAGGATCTTTCCAAAATTCACCCACTTTTAATCCAGAATTCGTGGTTTGCATTAGTAAAATTGAACTTTGTGGCTGACACGCGTTCCCTGTACACCAATCTTATAGATGTCCAATGGTTCGGCGTTGCACCAAAAACTCGTGGTGGAGACCCCAATCTCGTTTCTCCTTCAAGTGGGGCTTGTGTTATCGGATGTTCCTGGTCGTAGAGGCAGATAATGCTGAGAAGTATTGGACAGGAGCTGATGTTGACCCCGCAACCTGCAGTACCCACTAAAATACCGCTCTGCAGCCACGGATCTGGTTCTGCTACTCGTGGTGGGGACATCTGATCTGGCGTCTCCTCTTATCTCTGGTCGTTTTAGTGCGGTGCTTACGGGTCGGGCCGTGGTATTGAGCCAGCCCCGCAGTTGTTTTTCCGCAGTTCCGGTCCACAAATAGCCAGCCCATTCAAGGGTCCTCGAATGGACCTGGGCTGCTGCACATGCAGCTACTAATATTTGTGTGTGACGGCTACGAAAAATCCACACACATCGTGAGACTCGTATGTCCGGAGGATAAAGGAGAATGGGATGATGTTGCGCAGGCGATGGCTCTAAAAATTGTTCAGGAACTTGCGGCGGCTTGAGGGGTAGTATGTACCCTTGCCAAAGGCTGAAAAATTCATGGTGGCTTGAAGGCCGGAGATTGTCAATAATCTCCTATTCTCACGCCACCATCGATGCATCATCACACCGCAGAGGAGTCAACCAACCGAACATCTTAAAATGCAGATAGTATTTGGGACGATGATTTATAACACTTTACTTACAATAGTCCCAGTATCACTTTAAATGCGTTAGTGTAAATAAGCCAGAAGTGCGATTTACAATTACCTGTAGACAGGTCAGATAAACATCCATAGATTTGTACACCTGTCGGATTAGAATTTTAAGGCCGTTGCTAGGATGCTAAGAACATTCATCATCCTAGGCCATTAGAAGATCCTGGGGAAGCCTGGGTTCTGCGGTAGTTTGCGGGGAAGCTGGTCATGAGGTAGAGGAGCCAGGGCGGTGTCTTCAGTCATAGACTTCCGTAACGTCCTTGGTGGCTCTTCTGACTGCATAGGGTATAACTTGTCTTCAGCTTATATATGTGAATACGAGATTGCATACTGGTATATACGTATACCATACTTACATACTCGGCACCAGAATACCTACCGGACACACGTGAATAAGCCACAACGGGAGCCCGTGGCTCACGCATGAGGACCCGCGGCCCAGTCACTTCGCCACGATTTTAGCCTGTTGAGTACACATGGTATTGTCAGAGTCTCATCTCTACCTGAAGCGTTGGTTTTTCAGTTTCCTAGTTCACAGGCCACAATCTCATGCAAACCGCGCATGTATAAAATCCGTGTCTCCGCTGTTATCTCAGCCCACTTCCAAAAGCGTTCCATCCAAACCCTGGCTGTCGTCGCTGCGCACTTTCGCCAAGGATCTGCAAACTCATGCATTTCTCTTCTTTCAGATTTAGGCGCTAGGCGCAGCTCCTTCGTTGCCAAACTTAAGGCTGAAGCGCAGTGTCGATCTGCGGAGACCTCATGCCAGCTCTTGATATTTGTGGAATAGGGTTGGTACGTCAGTGGGGAACTCGACGTATGTACTCGAGTACGTACCCGTAGGTAGATCTATAGATACATCACCGCTACGTATACCCCTCGCGATTGAGAAAATGACCTCACCCCTCGTCAAGAATCCGGGTGGAAAAATCAGTAAAATGACGGCACAACACGGCCCAAAGCCCGTTGAAAAGATAGTACAGGTCCCAATTGATCTGCTGAAGCGAAGTCTCGATCGCGAATCCAATGCGGTACAGATATCCGGAGTGAGATTAAAATGACATCGACTGATGATGATGAGCTGCAGAGCTCGGACCCTGAACTATATACAGACGAAGAGAATAAAAGGAACTTGAAAAAACGGAGATAGCTCCTGATCGATATTTGAAAAGAAAAAACAAAATTAACGAGTGAGAAAATATGAATCTCCGTAGTACTAGTACAATGGCCAAAAATATTTTAGTCTCAGTGGCGTATATCACGGTCACTTTTTGAATCATCCCCCGTACTCGGGTATGGGTGCAAAAATCGGAAAACGATCTGGAACGTTATTTAAGCAGCTCGAAACAAGTCCAGCATCTACCATTTAAAGGAATGAGTGAAATGGTGGACTTGTATGGGAGCATTGACCAACAAGATCGTATTTTCCATCTTTTTGTCTCCTAGCACTCCTCCCTCTGTCGCAGACACGCGTGGGTTTTCCGATTTTTGCACCCATGCCCGAGTATATATATACCCCCGGGAGACTCCCACCTTCCCTCCTCCTCCCCACCTTCCCTCCTCCTCCCCATCCTTCAATCCCTCAATCCCCCAATTCTTCTACCCTTCACCCTGTTGCTATCCAAGTAAGTTCTACAAATCAAAAACCAAAGAAGCAATCCATCCAAATACCCCCGAAAACAAGTACCGACCGAAGCTCCTGATCAATTCCATCTCCTTGATCGCGATGGGCACTACGTGTAGGGGTAGCCATGCTCCGAGAAAATCCACTCATCTACTTTGCAGCACAAGCCGAATGGGTAGCGCTAGTTACTTCTCTTGATCCCATCCAATCGAGGAGCCAAGAAATGGCGTGATGGAGCTGCCAAAAAATACAAACTACATGGACCTCTGCGATTGTAATTGGAGCTCTGGGAAAATAGAGTAGAAAGTCTTTCTGCCTCTTAAGAGAGTGGGATTTCTGTGAAACCTCACTACCATGAGGTTTCTAGGAGACTCGAGTCAGTGCAAAGTTAGATTTATAATAACATGGCTTTGCTGTAGGAAATTTGAAACCTCCCTAAGTAGACAGCTATCCCCCCGATCGCAGAAAGCTCTTTCCGTCGCGCGATGCGATGCAACGACTAGGGATGCCGGATGTCAGTCACGGCTGATTTGCGACAGACATTTTTTGTCATGAATGTCACGAACTAACTGCTGACACGTACTCGCGTATAGAGATGGAAACTCGTGTAATTGACTTAGTGTACAAAGTAAGAGAGAACTATTTGTGACGGTAAATGACAAGACTTGTGACAAGACATGACATGACGGTCAAGATGGATGCGGCATCCCTAGCAACGTCATGTCGACATAAGTAACATGAAATTTGAGCACCACCACAATGGACGTATTTGCAAACAAGGGAGAATCGAGAACAAGTTCAGTTTTCTCTTGTAGGGCCCTTGCAACTCACGAGAAAATTCCGAAGAAATTTCAGTGATTTGATGGCTGTGGCAACCTCAATGTTAATGTACTTAGTTTTAGCGTCGCGAGGTAAGTCGTAGCCGCTACGATCGGGAAGATAGGGTTCGGAGCGCCGCTTAGGGCTAATTTTCTTAAGTGGCGCCAGGGGCGCTTGCCCTACACCCGCACATCGTTGAACTTTATATTTAGAGAGGATAGAAGTCTCGAGATCTCGAGAACATCCTCGATTCACGCCACATTTAATGTCGGAAGCCTTCGTGCTCTCAGTTCACGTTCCACGTAACTATGTATGTACATATTGGGAAGTCTAATATGTATATGCCACGCTAAACCTCAACCAAGGTTAAGTAGCTCTAGAGCTATACAGAGCTCGAGATATCGATATGAATGTAGCACAAATGAGGCAATCGTACCTGCACATCTGGGGAGAGATGAAAATGAGATTTTCTGATCAAGAGCTCCAGAGCTCAGAGAAAAAGGGACTCGAAAACTAACGACGACAAGTCTAGATCTCAAAGAAAAATAAAAGCAACGAGTGATAAAATATGAGGCTCCCAGCCCGCACACTGTACCCCACAAAGGGCTAACTAAATTTCGTAGATACGAAAGAACGACTGTGCTGTGAGAACATTATACATCAGCAAACCTCTGCAATACCAACATCCTCCTCCAGACTCTCCAATCCCTTGTCACGCTCTCTCCCCCAACTTGAATCCCTTCACAAACTATGTCCCTCCCCATTTCCTATACACAAGAAACCTAAACTGCTCCTTCCCCAATATCAGAAATGCGGCCAATATTCCGAGATGGACACAGTCTCATAAGCCCCATCAGGAAGGTTTCTGATACTAATAAAACTCTCGACGACCACGTATATCCGTGCACAGAAGTAGACCAGCAGCACAGGATGCAGCAGCACATGCACCGCGATGTGCACGTAGTAGTCCACATGCCATCTCTTTGGTAGTTTTTGGGTGATGAGCTTAGCTGTGGTGACGATGGCGGGAAGTGAAAGGGTTAAACAAGAGACTCGCCATAGCCACATCTCCAACTGGGTGGGAAAGTGACCATTCCACGCGCTGGCGTGTGCACCTCCGTACATGATGTTGAGGAGTGACAGAAGGATGTGGGGATCTTTGAGGCCGTCGATATCATTCAGCACAATGTCCATGTCAAAGTGCAAATTTTTGATTCGATGCGTCCGGAGTTCCTCGTCCTGATGCTGACTCCAAAGGTACCCTCTTCTGTGGCTGAAAGCATCATAATCTTCCTTCAATTTCGCATTTTTCGGATTGGAAAGTGCTTTCGCCGCGGCAAACAATATCTGAATCTCTATCTCTGTGAGGGTGACGGTTTTGTCTGGGTTCCCTTGGATCAGAGCCCGAGTTTTCTTCTCGCTTGCCTCGACACGGATTCCATCCTTCTCATCGCCTAAGGACCGGTCTTCCGTTGAAATCTCGTTGTCATCGTTCGCAGGTTCTTTGATCGATTGCGTAGGAAGAAGCATTATGACGTCTTTGCGATCTTTATTTCGTCGTTGCGCTCGCACCAAGTCCCACAGTGCCCACTTGCGGTTACCTTGGGCCTTCCAATTTTCAGGTGGTGCGCCGGCGATTTTGAAGCGATTAGCGAATTTATCTAGAACAGCGAAAGGGTTGAGGGCGGTGTAGCGTATGTAGAGCGTCTCTGATTCTCTTTGGAGCTCTTCGGGTTCGAAGTCTGGTAGGGCCTCCTCCTCGTTTTCACCCATTAGTCGCACCTTGATGCCTTGCTGGCGTCTCATCTCTGCTGCGACGAGGATGCATGCCAGATCCGGATTTTTGTAGACTTGGATTGCCTTTCCGATGTTCAATGGCTTCTTCCACCCTGATCGCATGTTAGCTTCAGTGTTAGCTTAGGCGAAAGGATGAGTTCACTTACAAAACCAGTACATTGTAAGCGCAATGATCACATGGAGTAATACATTGAGCTCAATCAGGGTGACGGGCAGGCCCTTCAATTTCCTTAGGATGCATTGCAAAACCATCCATGCCGCTTGAACACACACTAAGAATTTGGCGAGAAAGTCCGCTTTGCCTTTATCCAGTATCGTCGCAGTATCCACGCAGCTGGACTCCAATACACCTAAGTCTAGAAGGTATTCAAAGCCCTCAGGTGTTAAGGTATACTGCTTACCTTAGAAAGGAAAGTAAGCAAGTTGAGCAGAACGTAGAGGAACATCAATAACTAACGGTTTTTGTTTTCAAAATCATCTTTAGCAATCGTTATACCACCCATGACGATGAAAAAGCTGCACTATTTTCCCATGCTCTGTCAGCCGGTACTAGGTATATTTTGAGAATTGAAGTGACATGTACGAACAGTCATTGAGAATGCACGTTCCTGTCGTGATTTTCGCCATCTTTTAACGAGGGACCTCCACTGTTCGCTTCCGGTCAGCTTTTGGCCCCGAAGAATCCATATCTGGTTCAAACGGAATACATACCATACGTCCCCTCGCGGATGGTGGCGCCTCATCCTCCTCCTTCTCTTGGTCGAAAGAATCTTCGGCTGTGCAATCTCGACCTTTAACTCTCTGGTGCAGTTCGTGGCTTTTCTGCCATTGTTCGTATGATGAGGCCAATACGATCTCCGGACAAAAGAGCCCTATGAAAACCCACAGGAGTTTGCGCCGAAATATTCTGGTCGGATTGGCGTCCGGATCGACATTAAGGTGCACGGCTGTGGGGCTCAATGTCAGTCGAATCATGTCCAGAGTCCCGACTCAGATCAGTACTCACCTGTCCAGACGCAAAGACCCAGGGTCAAGACGCAAGAGAGCATAAGACCGACCGTTCCTCTACCATTTGGATCACGGACCCAGGAAGGTTCAGCATCGATTTTGCTATTATTCAAAGGGGTGATGATAGATGGTAACCCCGATACGGGACCGACTACCAAAAAAAACAGTAGAAGGTAGTTGAGATGACAATCCATGAGGAATTGCTCGCGCTAGTGGGATGTAAATTCTTACGGCATGGCTCTGGGCAATTTATCGAGTATTAAGAAAATTCCCAGCCTAGTTGTCTCATCGAATCCGCAAAAAATTGTCGATACCTACAAGGTGCCAGTTGTGTTGATGTCGAACTGTCTCCAATAGGAGCTGCAGATGCGTTCGCCAACGAACTTGCGGACGGCACGACTAGCACTGATCTGCCTTTTCGGGTGTCTGCTATTTCTTTTTCCATGTTGTCGAGTGGATTAACGTGGATATGTGACGATCGCGCTTTGTACAAATCCGGGGCAGCAACAGCTGGTTTTGCAACTTCATAGGAATACCTAGTCTGTGCTGGCTCCAGTACTTCGAATTTTTTCCACAGCCTTAATTTTGATTCTCGTTAAAACTGATAGAGCGAGAAACTATGGAGATTGTTTCAAAATCCATCGACTGAAGATCTGCGGTGAGGCACAGTAGGTTGCACAAAACATCGAGCAAACGGATAAAATATGTAGATGCATGAGAAGAAAAATACCGCAAATCAGTATGGTGGTTGAGGTGAGACATCTCGTAACGAGTAAGGCTGAGTCTCGAACCTCCGCGACAACAATTGCAAACCAGGCTGATGCTCAGCCTTAATAATAGAAGAGGAGAATGAAGACTTGGAGTTTTTGGCTTTCAAACTTATAGTAGCAACAAGGTACTAGTTAACTCGCGTAAGTTACCACGGGCCCAGATCTGAGTCGCTTCGCTACGGTTTTAATTCAGCACTTTCCATCGAGTAGATAGACGCGGTATATGGGGAGAGCAGGGGTTCTAGTGAGAGAAAATCGAGAGGAACTCTTTGACAACATAAAACGGCTAGGCACATCTTGGTGGTATGTGCAGATCTGTACTAGTATGTATTAGTGATTGATTCGGACTTTGGTGGTAGGAGGTTATGATTTCGATACTGCTACCCTTTTTTGCTATAAGAGCCCCAGGAATGAGGAACAACAGATTATCTTTGGGCGTTTTCATGCCTGTCCCTCAGATCGAGACACGGATTAATGCTAACCTCAAAGCCACGTTTCATCTCACAGATCTTCTGCATTTGAAGTAATATTGGTGATGAGTCTGTGGCAAATCAGCACTTCTTACAGCACATACAAAATCCCACCCTACTCGGCAAAGCCCCCCACATGCACCACATTACATACCAGTCTCTGTGCGGTGCGGAATGTATCAAGTCTCCACTCATGTTTTCAAAACCGAAGGTAACTCCCATTCGGTGTCTTGCACCACACAACAAGTTATCTTTTCTGATGAGCGCGGTCATCGTAAGAGGGGTTGACTATGAGACAATCCGTCATTTTAACCCTATCTCGTAGAGCCCTTAAGTGCTATGCTCTCGAAAACCGTCCGTCAAACCGAGCTTGTGAACGACGGGAAAATCAGAGAACGGGAGCATCGCTAGTGTGACAGGGTGTGCAGAGGATTTTCGCGGTCAGAGGAAGTTAATTTTGCAATGAGATTTGGGGATTGGGCTGAAGAATTTGCGCTGAGAGGTGGAGGTAGGGCTTGATTGAGTTGGCAATGGTGATAGCTCTGTGTAGGCGAGTGGAGAAGTCAAATCTACTTTCGAGAAAAGGGCACACATATAATGGGTTCCTTCATTTTATTCGATTCCGTGAAACAATGTTTCGAGCTGTTGAGGTGGTGATAGGTCCAGATCAGAAAACAATGATCTGGGGTAAGGTCGGAATGAATAAATAAAGAATGCTATGACCCCTAACCCAATGCGGACGTGCTTCTCTCAGTATGCAGAGATCCTTTACCATCAATGTATCTAGAAATGCACTCGAAGCTACATCAGACAAGGTTCAGAAAGCCGGTACTGCCCGAAATTTATTGAGGGAAAGGTCAATTCGTGGTCACGTGATAGTCACGTTCAAATCATGTGACTTTGTTTTTGTAAGCGATTGTGAGATGGATATGGATAAGATAGGTGATCGGCGATAGATAAGATCGCGTGCGGTTGCGTCTCTTCAGTGTGGCAGAGACAGCCTCTCCCTCTCCCTCTTCCTGTTCCTCCTCCTCTTACTCTTCGGTCTCTACTTAAATATGTACTTTGAAGACAAATAGGTAACCAAATTTCGGGCCTTTGACTGAGCGGAGCGAAGCCCATGTATGTGTTGTCTCGCACCAGACCCTTCACCTGATGCGGCTCCAGTCGTACCTCCTTACAACCACCACACGAAAATAGGTGGGGATTTAAGCGCTTACCAGCTGGTGCGAGGCAATACTATGTGGTCAAACCTATCTATAAACATAAAAAACACAAGACAGCAGTTAATTAGTCTGTCAGCCGCTTTCTGAATCCGCTCACGCGGAAGCTTCTTCCGCGTGCAGATTAAAAAGCGTCGAAACAGACTAAGCAGTTAATACTTACTCTTCTGCTGCCACACAAACACCATGCGACATCACTCGCTCGCCACAGCCATATGCGACGATGCGCTTCCTTGCCTTGATATCTACCGCACACGTTACTTAGAATCATTGCAGCTCAAGGTGCTCAAGAATAACCTCCAGGAAGCATGGCAAATAACAGGTCAGCTCCCCTCCGCCTGTAAGCCTTGCCTTTAAGGCGAGAGCTTGGGATGCGGCTCGTGGGTCTTCCCTCACAAGAACTCAGACCTTGTTGCGTCTTGGTTTACGGGATTCATGTGGTGCTTCTGACCGCCGAAGGATTTTAGTAACTTCCAACTCCGGCGCTGATGGGTGTTGGTAATGTGCACTCTTACATGTACACAAAAAACAGTAAGAATCCCGAAGTAGAAGACTTCTGCACCTGCCAAGACATCAGTCAACACGACAACTTCAACTTCAAACTTGATTGCTAACTACCACCACCTCTGCTCCATCACCAATAGCTGCTCCCCCCCTCCTTCAACTCTATCATCAATAGCGACTCTAAATCTGCCAGGAAATCAAACAAGCCGAAGGTGTGTTTACTTAGAATTTATTATTTACTCAAGTGGATAAACAAACGATAACGCGAACAGCAACCACTTGTATCATAGTCAATCAATTCTTACGATGAATAACAACATGACTCGAGCCTGTGAAAATAAAATTTCCAAGCCGGTTCCCAGCCCCAAGGGCGTTTTCGATCCGACCAAATATGGAAGACCCACCAGCCAGCCTTCTCGTGTCTTTTCCGGTCCCCGTCCAGTTGTAGCTAACTCTCTTACTCCAACTACTCCTGCAACAACCCATACTGAAGTCTCTGCCTCTCATTCACCTCCCCACCCTGTTGAGGACAATCCCGAAACTACTGCTTCTGCCGCATCTACCGTCTATGCAACCCGTTCTACTCTACCTACCAGTACTGTCGAAAACAGCACACCCCCTGCTACCACTTCCATTGTTCATGCGGCCCGTCCTGTTCCTCGCTTGGCTCAAAATGTCAATACTTCCGGATTGAAGTTTTCAGCCTGGCCTGTTGCTGAGACTCGAGCTCGCGCCCCCAGCCAGAAGCGCACTGTCATTCTCAGCGGCCTTCCTCCTTCGGCCTCACTTGCCAATCTTTCTGGAATCTGCGCAAAGACTGGGGTCATCGAGCGTTTCGAGTTCAAGGATAACGGAAAAGCGCTTGTGCACTTTATCGATCAGCAGCAGGCGGATCAATTCCTTGCACGCACTGCGAACGGTCTCGAGTACAAGAAAAAAGTCATCTTTGTCGATCCGTCCAATCATGTCGATGTTCTCTCGGGAAGGATCCGCGAGGATGTCGAGCGTGGAGCTCGTCGGATCATTCGCATCGTCGGAATCGAAGACATTAAGCAGCTCAAAATGGCACTCAAGGAGCTCGAGCCTTCTACTGATCTGGGTTCGCTGCAAAACAAGAGCGAGGACCAAGTGTTGCACGAGATGGCCGTTAGCTTTGGCGCGTTCGATGTGCAGTTGGCGGCGGTTCGGAAGAATGCTGCCGGATACAAGGAAGGTCGAATGGTGTTTGGAAAAATTGATACTGCCATGAGGGCTTATAATGCCATCCGGCAGTTGGTCGCGACCGAGGGATGCAATATTACCTTTGGCGACGATCCGTTAGTTCCTCATTGGCTTTCCCTTCTCGGAAATATGACTGACGACTTGCTTGTCAATTGCAGGTGTGAGACTTAAGACTAGCTACTGGGCAGCTCAGAACTTCTTTGGGAGGGTGGTCTATAAGCTTCCTCCCCATCTCTTTCCTCGCATCTTTCAGGACGTCCTATCGGCGATTCACAGGCACGGTTTCTGACAAGACTAGCAGATCAAAACTTGTTCTGGATGTCCTTTGTATGTGTACGATTCACACCCGGGCGTGTGTTTGGAGTTCATTCCACTACCTTTTAGACTCCCACATCTGCTTTTGTGAGTGAAGGGTTTCTCTGTTCAAAGTTATGCGCTTCTATATCTGTACGCCTTCGTTTTTTCGCATGAATATAATAATATAATACGTACGCCTGAGTGTGATCAAGTCTACACAGCTAGATGTTTGGTTGAGCAGGTAGAGCGATCACAGAGCGGTGACACCCTACGTGAAAGTATCATATGATAGTATACTCTACACATGGCGCATTTAAAGCTGGCGGCGCAGCCGCCAAGCGAAGAACATGTGAGTATTCCCAGATTTGTAGTCCCATGTATGTGGCGGGCAGACGAGTGACGTTGGGTAGAAACAAACTTGTACCCTCATTTCGCCTCACCACCTCAAACACCATAACAGCAACAACGTCAGAGTACCACCATTATCCTCGCCCCCTCCGCCATCACAACCACTGCCAGTACACCAAACCGAACCTATCCCCAGCATTATAAATTCGCAACTCGTTCGAGATCCTCCACCGAACCAATCGTTGAGCACAGCGCACCACCGAATAGCCTTCTAGTCCACATAGGCTGTTGGGTTCAATTTCTCGTCGGAATAATGAGCCTATGATACCTCTGATTTGGTTTGCAAACAATCACTTTGATTCGGCTCCAAATCAGTAGCTAAAAATTTCAATCGGAAGGGCTGAGTTGTTTCATGTTCCAACCACCATCCACCACATGTGTGCATATCCAGGAAAATGCGAACGGTGGCCTACGTTGGAACGGGCACACCACGACTCCCCCATCCTTACTTCACATCTTCTAACAAACTGCACATCGGGGTTTTCCCGTCTTGTTCCGCGGTACGCTCACCGGCCACTGATCAGGAGTTTTGAGATGATTGACGGTAGGACTCAGGCCCTACTGCGGACTCCTAGTTTGCTTAATCTGGCATATTGTTAGAACGACTCTATTAGAGCTAAAGTTCGAAGATTGGTGCAATCATGTTGGACATGCAGTACAGAGGAAGTCATTGGCCAAATGGGTGCATGTGAGAAGACAGCTTCAAAGGTGAGGATTCTCTGAGATCGTCACCCCTACATGTTAGAACTTGCGGAGGGCTGATGGAGGGTGATATATTATCGATCCATAGATTATGAAAGGCCGTACGTTTTGCAAACAACTTCGCTCCCACCGCTCTCTGATGTAGCATTGCTAGAGGTCGAGGTATATTTACATATTCCCGTCACTCCGTGGATCGCCCAATTGCTTACAACCCTCCCGGGTTTATCGGACATCACAAATACCGTTGGAATAACAACCACAGCTGGAGAGGCAACAATACTGGTGCCATTATATCCTTGGAAACCGGCATGTGATCACCCTGTTGGAGGATATCGTCGCGCGTCCCGAAATTGTCGGAAATAACAATATCAAGAAGGCCCAATTAGACGCGTTGATAGCCTGATACTCCCACGTACCATATTATCTCGGTGTATTCGGTTTATTTGTAGCACCGTAGGTGGAATATTCAACCCCGATTGCGATATTTTATTTCCCTGAAGTTTTGAAGTTGCATAGAAGCCAGCACGGCTGAGAGATTGGACAAATAAGAGTTACGAATCTGCCGTCATGCGGCGCTACAAAAAAGGAATACACTCAGATAATTCGACACTCTTTCAACGTCCGAAATCGATTCAAAAGAGACTGATAACCGAAAAATATGCACATGTCGTATCCATTGAATGAAATCTCGGATCACCATTTTCTCGTGCCCAGACTTGGCAAATTTAAATCTCCCTCCGCGTGCGAGGAACCAGCTAAGCGGGGGAGAGGCTGGGCACGAGAAAAGTTAAGACAAGCAGCTGAAACTCCACCAGTATACAACCATGGCCTCCAAAAGCGCACTGTGTGCTGGCGCTTCAACCATTCAATAGATTGGAGCAATGGTATTGTCCATACCCCACTATCTTTGCCTATGTACCGTTATTTCGGCCATCGGTTGATCCCTCGTTTTTGCTCAACTTTGGAAAATGGGTTTACGCTCCTCCCTGTGTGTTCTATTCTCTTTGACACTGAACTACGCTTATTGCCTTCCTACTCATGAAAGTCGTTCGAATAATGCAACTGTGGACCCCTGGGTTCCGGAACCGAACGGTCGTGGAACATTTGGGCTTCTTCGCTCATGCTTTCTTACTCTTGCTCTATGCGGCTATACTGGTCTGTGGTAATATCACGATATAACAAGTTGTTAGCTGCTAACGATGATTAGCCGTGCACCTAAATGTGGATCCGACAGCTACAAGGACACAAATGGTCAAGAGAAGGATGTTGTGGTTATTCGTATCGCTCGTTTCACCGGAAGTTGTCTTACTCAGCGCCTACTAGCAGTGGACATATGCCCGTTCACTTCACAAGCGAATTTAACGTAACGGAGGGCTTCCACAACCGCAAGCTGATAGCGACGTGACGGAGTCAAAGCTTCCAGTTAGAATTGTTGTATGTTTCGACGACTTGACATGACTCTGATTGAGAGCCGGAAACTAGTTAATACTCATATCAAACAGGCCACACCTACGACGCGCGAGCTCGAGAAATCCGGACATCCAAAGGAAGACGTACAAAAACCCACATTTGACATAACCGTAGGTATACGCGGATTGTATTATGTGACCACCCAGCTAATAGAAAGACAACAGTGCAGTTGGTTCGGTGTGATGGGTGGTTCAGTTATCACGAACTGTTCCGAAAATGCACGTGTTCTGACACCTGCCGACTCGAATATCTCATGTGCTTCGGACTACTGAAAAAGCCCTTAGATTCGCCAACAATTTTGGACAAAGGCAAGGTCGACTCTCTTGAAAAACTGTTGGTTTGCGTTCAAGCTGCTTGGATGGTTCTACAATACATATCACGGTGGTTGAATGAGTTACCTGTAACCCTAATTGAATTTAGTACACTACTTCATGTGTTTTACGCCTTAGCGATGTACTTTTGCTGTAAGCCAAACAAAACGTTCATTTTTCCTACCCAGATATACAGCGTGTATAAGGGTGCAGGCTAATGACGGGGGTTAGGGTGGAAGAAGCTGTTTAATATTGGCTAGCCCATACACAAACTAGTCGACAAAGGCTTAGAGCAAATCCTCACCGCTGCAGAACTGAGGCGCTCTCAAGGAATCAAGGTCCGACTGATGGGTGACCAGGAGGTCCTACCTGAGTTCGACCCGCGAGAGCTTCAAAGAAATTCGCACACATTCTACACAAGCTACACCGCCCTCAACTATCTCGCCAATCTGACGAATCGCTGCAGTCACTGGCTCGCCACCTGAAAAATGGATCACCCAAGGCAACCGCAAATGGGCTCTGGGACATGCTGCGAGCGCAACAACGAACTATATATTGCAAATACATCGTGACGCTTCTTCCTACGCAGTCGATCATAGAGGCTGCGAGCGACACCGAGAAAGACCGCTGAACGAGCGCAAACCTCGGGCTCTGATCGAGGGACACAATACCAGAACAGTCAGCCTTACGGAATCAGAGGTCCATGTGTTTGCCGCGGCTAAACTACTTGCCAGCGACGAGTACAGGGAAGTCAAAAAAGATTATGACGACTATGCGAATGGTGATGGACATGGGAGCTAAATCATGAAGGTCTAGACCATATGATGACGAGTCGGGTCACTAGTTTGACGTTTCCTGCGGATATAGTGCGATCTAAGATCCATCGCTTTAACCATTTTTATGTTGTGCTATCACTTCTTAGCTTGCTGTACAGTGGTGGTCGCGCAATTGTATGGGATAGGTATTTCCCTACCTACATCGAACAGTTCATCTGGCGGTACTCGTGTATAGCGTCAGTATTACCTGATATCCTTTTGTCAAATTTTTGATTCAGCAGTCACGGCACGGTGATTATTACACCTTTTGTGTGGCCAGGATTTTTTACCATCTTGTACTAATTGCATTCTTTTCTGCTCGGGTTATCTTCATTATTGTGTCTATCATTCGCAGCCCTCCGGAAAGGGCTTATGAGACGGCCAGGTGGAGTCAATTCTTGCCGCACGTTTGAGACGGAGTTATCTGTGTATAGCGGTGACTTTTTCTGGTTTTATTCGCGCGGTTGGATGTTTTGGTTGGATGTCTGGCTGTTTGAGTATTTTTAACATTGGGAATGGGGGAGTATGGCCACACAATACTAAGGCAAGTGAGAGTTAGGAGGTCGTGTATTTAGGATCTTCCTTTGTCTTCCATAGGCCCCAAGCCTTTAATTCAAGAACGATTCAAAACAATAAAACCAAGGCGTGTGCAAAGTTGTGGTTATGTCACGTCCCGAGTTAGCGGAAATATTTGTCTTGATCATCTTCTCTACCTCTTCAACTTCGTCTTCGTCTTCGTCTAGCTTCTTCCTCCACTTCCATCTCCTCACATTCTAGCTAGGTCTTAGTATGCTGCTAACTTAACACAACAAAGAACCTGGATAAGACTCGGTCCAAATACCTAACAGTCAGAAACAGTTGGCCGTCGTTAAACGTTATTTCATTATGACCAGCACAAGTCCGGGCTTGTCATGCCCAATCCCGCAGGTAAAACCATTAAAGATGTCGATTCTGCTGTCTCCCCAAAACCCTCACTCTCACCGACACACACGAAGTTCTCGCAGTGCAACATCACTGGGAACGCCAGATCCTTGGAATAGATGGCCTTAAACCCACCACTTCAGATAACGTTATGTTACAGCGTGTACCCATATGCGCTCTCTCTCTTGCCCCACTTTGGTGATTCTTCGATAATTTCTTTAAATTGCCCAAAGAGATTGCACGATTCCGTCAGCTTGCGGAGGAATTGCCTCTCTTTTGTCAGCAATGAGAAGGGGGGGGGAAGACTTTAATCTGTGTGATGAGCGAGACGGACGGCGGGCATAATTGTTACCAACAGACTCGCACTCTGGGGGACCTTCGTAGATGGAAACTGTTGCGAGTGGACTGCGATAGGGCGGGTGGGCGGGTGGTACATGGGAAACAAAGCCCGCCGCCGCCCCAACTCCACCGCCACAACCTCCGCTTTCCAGCGTCATCACTACGGTTACCATTTTGTATCCGTATCCAGCGCAAACAATTATAATATAAAATCTGTAGCCACACTAGCACTCGCACGTACGTAGGGAAGTACACAATTATTCGAGAACCTGCTGGCGCCATGGGACCCTAAACCGGCAGTAAAACGCCTCTTTTTCTCGTTACGACCAAGAGTGTCACGAGATTATACCAATTAAAAAACATCAGAGTCCAGTACCCCAGCTCTAGCACAAAACAGAAACACCCTCCCAAACATCAAGAAAATAACCTCTACCTCCCCGTCTAATAAACGTATCTGAAATTGTAATTCTCCCGATCCGTCAAATCCTCAAATGAATGCTTCAGATCGTCATCCCTCTCCGCAAGTCCATCGGCTATACATTTGTCTTTCCTGGCATTCTCTCTTATGTACCACCAACGCAGGAATACCAGTGTTGAGAGCAGAACTGTATAGCACCCAAGATGCGTGCAGAAGGCGATGTAGTATCGGGGGGCATTCCAAGACAGAAACACTTGTGGACCAACTTGTCGGGAAATCGCTTAGTTACGTGTTTAAGCGGGATGGAGGAATATATGTATGCTTACCGGAATTCCCGACAGCCCAGGATACAAAGTTTATCGCTACTACGCACGTCTTTTTGGTCTGTCCAGCGACGTTCCG
Organism: Wilcoxina mikolae CBS 423.85; assembly: GCA_014904905.1. Lineage (NCBI taxonomy): Eukaryota > Fungi > Ascomycota > Pezizomycetes > Pezizales > Pyronemataceae > Wilcoxina > Wilcoxina mikolae. The sequence goes on from MU122105.1 coordinate 460,206, forward strand.
GGACACCAGAGCAAGACCGATGGTTGCACAAGCCTGCAGCTAGAGTTAGTCGCCAAATAAAAGCGAAAAATGTGAAAGAAAAACGTACCCAGAACGAAAGGCAGACGTAGTAGGAGATGAGCAAAAGGACGCTTATACCCCTACTCGTATCCTTGACAGTCATGAGAATAACACTGCCTCCAATTGCCCTGATCTCTGCGGTTAGTGGTGGCTGCCCTTGCTAGAATATGGGACAACTAACGGAATAACAGAGCAGAACATGACGATCGTATTCTGCCCAGTCCTCTTCACTAAATATGCCGATCCCAAGAGTACGATGATGATATAAGCACCAAGCACCATGGCCAGCAGCTGTGTTTGGAGAACCGAGAAATGAAAACTCTTGATGACGATGTTTGCAAACGCTCCAAGACCGGAGGTTGGGAGGGTCGTCAAGAGTTGAACAAGAGCAAAACACCAGGCTGATAGTTGGAGATTAGTTTATGCAACCTAGGGCCGGGATTATGGGCTTGTTACTGACTTTGAGGGTCACAGAACGCTTCGATAACCTGCTCCTTCCTGAAAGTCCTATTCTGGATACCGGTCTGGTTGTCGCGGACACGCTCAACCATCAACCTCTTGTCATCCTCCGAAAAGCATTTCGCCCTCATCGGAGAGTCTGGCATATAGCAGAACACAAACAAGCCCCAGAATACTGAACCAATTCCGTATGAAATGAAAAGCGCTTGCCACGAAAGGAGCTTGGCAGAGCTTGGGATGTTGGAGAATGCGTATGCCAGAAGTCCACCTGCAACGGATTAGATTCCGTCACCACGAGATGCTGGGATACCACACGACGTACCCACGATCTGTTGTCCTCCATTCATCATGTACCAGAGCGCAACAGTTTGAGCCTGCTCTTCTCGTCTATACCACATGCTGGATAACACGATGAAACTCGGTTGACAACAAGCCTCGAACGCACCAAGCAGCGTTCTCAAAACTATAAGGCTCGCAAAATCCTTGGCTGCGGCATGGAGAGCCAGACAAGTACCCCAGAGCATGATGTTTATTGACAGGTATTTCGCTATCGGCACGCGTTGGATGATCCAATTTGTGGGGTATTCGACCGTCAACACGGCGAGGTAGATACATGTCGTCAACCAGGAGTACTGCCGGTTTGTCCATGTCAGCAACGCATGAGGGACATATACTGGCGTCTCCAACGTACGTCTTGAGCCACTAGATGGGCATCCTCCCTGATCCCCATAATGGATGCGAACGACATTGTTCCTTTATCCAGCGTCTGCAGAAAATACGTAAATATCATGATTGACAACACGCGCTTGTCAATCAATCGTTTCAATCGCTTATTATCCTCCGGCGAGATGTCGACTCGGGCTTCGGACGCATATCTTGCGACTTCGGAGTCGACACGGGCGAAGTTTGTCTGGTCGTCCTTAGCCTCTCCGAGTTGGATCTCACCATCGAGGCGGTTCTGATAGTCGCTCTTGATCGACATGTTTGCAGGATAGGCGGCTACGGAAAAGGAAGCAAAAAATTCTTCAGAAAGGGCAGCGCTGGGTGTTTATGAATTCGCACCCCGGGTCCCCGCAATCTAATCACTCCGGTTTGGTAGGTTCATGCGCTTCCAGCGTATTATTACGGTCGAGACTACTTTCAGCGCGGATAAATTATGTCTTATTGGGGTTTAGCTGACGATGACAGCGGTAGTTGATCGTCAATGATCTTTTCCCAGTCTTAACCGGAATGAGAGGTGGATGTCTTCCCAGTCGCAGAGTTTCAAGTAGGGATATATCACCCTGTTGTTACGCAGCCGGGTCATCACTCGGTATGCGGTACAGTTCTGCCCGATTTGTAGCTAGTCTCCGCAATCCCTGGATTAATAATATTAATCCCCGCCAACTACCCCGCCTCTGTGCGTCGCCGCTTGCTGCGCGTTACTACTTCAGCACGAGAGGGCCGTTGGAGCTGCTCCACAAGATGTAGTACATATACCAGAATATGCTAGGAAAGTATGCAAAACCTAGCACCTCACCGACTCACCATGCCAGCCACAGCTCACAATATCCATCAATCCACCATCCACAAAGCGATCAAGCTCCTGATCCACAACCTGGTGCACCTTAAAGACACCACCGGCGAGTTCCTACTCAGGCTCGAAGATGGCCGCATAATTGACACCAAAGGCTGGGATGAAAACAATTGGGAATGGACTCACGGCATCGGATTGTATGGGATCTGGCAATACCATGTCCTCACGGGCGACCCGGAATCTCTGAAGATAATTGAGGATTGGTTCCGTGACCGCTTCGCGGCTGGTGGGACTACAAAGAACATCAACACCATGGCGGTGTTCCTCACCCTCGCCTGTCTCTACGAAAAGACAAAAAATCAGACATATCTCCCTTGGCTCGACGCGTGGGGCGAGTGGGCAATGTATGGCCTGGAGCGCACCGAGTATGGCGGGATGCAACACGTCACGTATGTCCCCTCTCCCTTCCCCGCCGCCGCCGCCTGACGAGGGTGTAGATATCTCACCCCGAACACACAGCAGCTCTGGGACGACACATTAATGATGACAGTGCTTCCCCTCGCCAAGATCGGGAAAGTCCTGGACCGCCCGCACTATGTAGAGGAAGCCAAGCGCCAATTCTTGCTGCACATCCAGTACCTGTTCGACGCCAAAACCGGCTTATTTCATCACGGATGGACATTTGAGGACGGCGGCCACAACTTTGCGAATGCCGCTTGGGGCCGCGGAAATAGGTACGTTTAATCAGCGAGTCTCGGAGGTACCCGGAGGGTTGTCCAACGTCCATAGCTGATACAATATATATATGTGTAACAGTTGGCTTACGATTGCGATCCCCGAGTTCCTTGACCTCCTCAACCTCCCTACCTCTGACCCCCTGCGCCTGCATTTGGAGTGTACCCTCACTAGACAATGCCGCTCTCTGTGCAAGCTCCAAAATTCCTCAGGGCTCTGGCACACAATCCTCACTGACTCGTCAGCACAATCGTACCCAGAAGCGTCTGCGAGTGCCGGATTCGCGTTCGGCATGCTTAAAGCCGCGCGGAAGCGCTACCTCCCTTCTGGATCTGGAGGAAGGGATGAGTTCTCGGCGATCGCCGTTCACGCGATAAAAGCGGTGTTAGACAACATCGATTCGAGCACAGGGGAGCTAGGGAATGTATCGTTTGGAACCCCGGTGTTTTTAACCAAAGAGGAGTATTTTGGGGTTAGGATTACCGCGATGCCTTATGGACAAAGCATGGCCATGTTAGCATTAGTCGAGTTTTTGAGGGTGTTTTTATAAGGAAGGAGCGAATCGGGGTGTACCAATTGGATACGCTACTAAGACAAGGCGTTAACATGAAAGTGGAGAAAATATATAATCAATGATGTGCTCTACATGTTATCTATGAATATCCTCACATTGGGATGCCTGTTGGCGCGGACGGAGACGGTCCGGGTGGTGGCCATGGGTAGTAGAAAGTTTGGATATGCCTAGTATATTAACCGCCATATTATGGTCTGATAGATCAATTGAGCGATTTCCATTGTCTCTATTATCGTCCCTGTTTGTTCAACTCTGCTCTATGGGTAGTTATTTTTGTATTTAAGCTTGCCTAGCTGCCCGCCGCGAATGTGCAGTACCAAAATCGACTTACGCATGAACAAGTCACCACTGTATCGTATCGTGCAGCGCAGACTGGACGACGTCTTTGCACGATCCCAAAAACTCCACCCGCATGGTCTCGAATATTAATGAGATGGTCTGAAGCAATCAATTCTAGAATTCTTTGATTCAGTTCTGGAATTAAAAAATTCCGATATAGAGCGCTATTATTTGTTTCATACCCCTACAGAATTCGTTTCGTTTCAAGAAGTTTGAGCTATAGGTGGTCATAGCTCGTCTGCCAGACGGAAACAGCCGTGCATCATATGGAGCTGACGGCCTTAGTCCTAATATCCGGTACTAGAATCGACGTCTAATTCAGTGGCGATGTATAATGTTATGAAACTACAATACTTAACTACAGCAGTCGATTCCCTCTTAGTTTGACGGACTAATTCCTCTAAAGCGCCTGAGACTAAACCTGAAGCACACACTTAGAGTTGATTTTAAGTTAAAGCTAGTTAAGGGCGCGGTTTGAGTGCTTAGTCCGTGGCCGTTTCATTCCGTTTGGCGTTTGGATATCGCGCCCAACACAAACGTGTGTCAAAACTTTTTTGCATAAACAAAAAACATCCACCACCCAAAACTGTGGAATAAAAAAAATCCAATACAAACATTTAAAGATCTCCAAATTTTTGATGGATTTAGGCAAAAGCTGTATTGTGCTAAGGCCGGTCGCGCGTGTTTGGGCAGGAAGGTCGTCAAAACTGTTTGAATGGGAAGGTCCAGTTGTCAAAAACTGCCGTTCCTTTGAGAGACCCCGTTCCAACGTTCCGGACGCGGGGGTCTATCAATGATTGGATGAACGACCGCTCATTGCATCCGCAAGCTTCCGTTCACAATACTTGTTGTCTTTAGTGGTGTTTTTGTACGTAAGAAGGTTCGTGGGAGCAGCGCAGCTTCTGATGTTTGGCTGCGGCACAGAGGAACTTTCGTAGCGGGTAACGAATAAATGAACGCTTTCTAAAGAGCCGAGGAGGAGGTACTTCGGAGGAACGGTCGATTTTGGCTGCTTGTAACTGTTCGGAAGAAAAAAATCGTACGAGACGAGACGAGACCAAACCAGACCTGGGTATCGTCTCGTCTTGTCTACCAGAGGAAGGTTTCGTCTTTTCCCTGAAAGCCTCTGCAGTATCTCGAGACTTTAGTAAGACAATACATTGAAAGTACTCTAGACTACAAAGAACATCTCCATTGTGTGTAGCAAATCCCGTGGCGAACTCTTCATACAAAAGTCATGAAAGAAATTTCGTCCATGACCTGCCTCAACTTTATAAATCTAGTGGAGAGAACGAACATGCAGTTCAGCATATCTTGAGTTCTCAGGGCCTGAACCTTGGTTTGGTATTCCTTAGGTTTACGTGGATCCAGCTGCTCTGTATCCCCACACGCTTGGTTTCAATTGGACTTGCCAATCTGCTGAAGTGACCAATGGAAAGAGTGGTGGTTTGCCACAGATCGGCGTCTGGACAAATTAAGTGCACTCTTATCGCCCAGAGTTCGCCAAGCAATCTACAAGACCGAGAGTGTAGAGTAGGGGATACTTGTAGTCGAGCGAGTAGCACGCGTGTCGTACATCTCATGGGAGGCCGATGTGATTCTTACAAAGGTCAATATCACTGAAGTATCAAACTGCAGCTGGTAAACGATCTATTGCTGAGCTTTTTCCTTGTTATCCCGTTGTACTGTTGAAAGAGGAATATTGGTGGTTCGGTGTGTAGTCGTTATAATGTTTTTTATAGTCGTGATCATGGTGTTGAGGTTTCTGTTTGGTCGTACCGCTGCAGATATCTTGGGTTCATCGCATCTCAAACTTCAGTTCTGTGACTGCGATCTACCTCAACTCTCCCTGTAATTTGAGCTAAGTGTGGCTCGGTTGGTGGCTATTACCATCACGTTGTAGTGATGCTGGTGGTAACAAGTACAGTGTTCCTAAGCGGCTGCGTATATCTAAGCCTTCATATATCTTCGAGGCTTGCAGAGATCTGACATCCGGCCTCTGCATACATTGAGGCTTGCAGAGGTCTGCATAACGTCGGGACGATAGAAACAACCTTGGCGGCCGCCCGAGCTCCTCCGCTACACAACCATATGGCCCGAACCTTCTATTTCACCTATGGATTCCTGCAAAAAACATCCCGGAATCCAGGACTCGGGCCATTTTGTACTGGAGGGATCGTCTCTCCACTGAAATGTGATCAATTGCGGCCTCAGAGTTTACCCAGGTGGCCTCACGACCTTCATAATCAATGAACAGACGAATGCCACCTAATTCCATCATATATAAGTAACTGGAGCATCATTTCACCACAACCCTATGAAACAAAAACTTGGGTAGTTCGCGCAGGTTTTCGAGGTGTGTACTGGATGTTCCCCTACTCTTTGTCTGAGTGTTTCGCACCAGTCAGGGAGTGGCCACTCAGGTTTAGATGGTAGGCCCCGGCACACGATCTTCCAGTATGAAAACTGTCATTCCGCATGTCTAACGGACAAAATAGAGAGCAAAAGATTTCAAACCTTGGTGTTTTCAGCACCTGAACCTGGGTGTTTGCAGCACTAACTTTGGGTTTCGAACCTTGTGTGTTTACAGCACTAGCTTTGGGTTTCGAACCTTGTGTGTTTATAGCACCTGACGTTTGTAGCGCCCGCTAAGCTAGGGACCAGTTCTTGTTTATTGGAAGAATTCGGATACTACAAGGACTCAATAATCTACCTGACCGACCTGGCGCAGGGAAAAAATGACCTTCTGCATGCCTTTACAGACAACATACGTTTACGGACAACAAAAGTGTGGGAGGGTGTACGAGAGCGTACCAGCAACGTACGCAAGCGTGCGGAAAACGAGTGATGCAAAAGAGGCCAAAAGTGTATCGTGACGAGTGTGTGTAAGTCTAAGATACAGATGCACAATGGCGAGAGACCATCATATAAGAACAAAGGAACAAAGAAAACATCAAAGCCCAGCCCTAAGCCCAAAGCCCACAGATCCGGAACCACTACCGTACGCACGTACTAACAAAATGAATAGGTTTTGAGCGGGCCGCGGGTGTTTACGCCTGTGCTTTGCAACATCTCAAGCAAAAGAGAAAACATTACAGCGAACTGGGATGACAGACGGTTGAGTTTGGTATAGTTTAGCTACTCTCAAATGCGTAAAGTTCCATATGAACTCTTGAAAAGAATGCGCATTTCCAAGATTTGGGAGACGCGAGTGATGTCGTGTGTTGGACTGTACTCCATAACCACGAGGATGGGAAATAAGCACCATCACCATTCCCAAACACGACATCCAAATCACGTTCCCATACGAACTTTTAGTGCCCTAGCCGCCGGCGACAGTCCAGTCGTTTTTTACTCAAAATATTAAGATCGAGAGTCGACAAGACGAGACGAATAAACCGTCACCTACTCGAGAAGATCTAGGGAGCTCGAGAGATATATCGATATCTACAAGCTTACGACAGATCCTGACCATACGCAAATGAATTACAGAAATGGGGCAAGAAAGTCCGTATGGGCACATGACGTTATCCGAAGTGGGGGTGGGGGTGTAAAGCCGTCTACTCCATATATCACTCGATCTGCATACTTCAACATGTGGAGTCTATGATTCAATATCATATAAAATCATCACCTATCCTCAACCCACCAAGCATTGAGCAGAGATATATATCCACAAATACACCCCTCTATCCTCCTTCCCCGATTTCCTCATCCCCGCCTTCACAGTCACTCACAACCCAAACTGTCCATCCCAACTAAACCAATCAAACTCCAACGGACCCCTCACCGCCGCCGCCTGCGCCATCTGCATTTGAAAGCCCCCCGGTTCCTCCATCAACGCTTCTAAATCAATATCAAACGCCCCCTCCTCTTCTGTCGCCGTAGTCGGCGGAGGTTCCGGCACCACCGTGGCTGGCCATCTCAAAAATGATGCTGGCTGTAAGTCTACAATCCCCCCTGGGCCGGGATCGGTATCATCTGTTGATGGGGTTGAGACGAAAACTTGTGGTGGGGGAAGTTGTGGTGGGTAGTATGTTGTTGTCGCTGTTGTTGGTTGATGAATCCACACATCTTCCACAGGTGGTGGGGCTGGTGGTTCTTCACGACGGCGTTTATGCGGTGCCGAAGAGCGGGGGTGTTTCGTCATTTTTAGGTAGTTCTTTAAGAAAGTACCTGCGACGTGGGTGAAAGCGGAAGCGATAGAGAGGAGTTTTGAAGCGCCTTCGTTTTGGGATTTCATTGTTGAGAGGTAAGAGACGAGGCCTTTCATTAGGGGGTAGTCTGTGGTGCTGCTTGAGGGGGCGGAGGGGTTACGGATTATTGCGGAGAAGAGGACGAAGAAGGAGGTGAAGGGGTAGTATTGGAATAGCCATAGTAGCATTCCGCTTGATGCTACTTCTGAGCCTTCGGCTACAACTCCGTTGATCATGCGGATTGCGGCACGGGAGTTTTCAAGACATTGCTCATCGCTCCAGCCGTAGGAGGGCATTCCTGGCCGTGCCATGCGGTGGACGAGTGTCATGGAGTTGTGGTAGCTGAAGCGCAGCTCGATGTGTTCGAAGGAGTCCACGGCGCTGTTGCGAGGGTCGGAAAAGATCTGTGACCACTCACTCCACCAGACGCGGAGGCTGGAGTCTAGGTCTTTGATGGCGCGTTCGCGCTCTTCTTCGGTTTGACGGGAGGCGGAGGCGGAGTATAGGCGCATATAGATTTCGGATTGGACTTTGGAGAGGGCGAGGAGGGCGAGGAAGCTCTGGTAGAAGGGACGGTCGCCGTCGGGCTCGGGCATCTCGACGTCGCAGTCTGGCACATAAATGTTAGTGATACGTAGTGAGGAGAGGTTGGTGATGCGAACCATAGTCCGGGAGGCAAGGAGAGCGGCCGAATGATAAACTGAGACATTTATCCAGGATGTATACATTCCAGAACACATATTTGCGCTCTTCCAGCTGTGCTGTGGTTATGTATTTCGAGGGACTACTCTTGCGGTGGAGTCCGATTGCCTGCGCAGTACTCGCGGCTTGGGACAGAAGCGACCAGCAGAGACCTGCCCGCCGGTTAATGGAGCTTTCACAGGGAACTCTCCACGGCATACATACCCGGTCTCGAGACTTCAATAGCGCAAACAGACTAGCAATATATCAGTACTGGAATTCCAAAATCCAAAGAACCATACTCACAGCACTCATCAAAGCTTGAACGTTCCTCAACCTCGGAGTAATAAACACTTCGAGATCATCGATAGCCGACCAAGCATTGAAAAAGAACGTGCTGACTCTCTTATCATTCTCATCAATATTCTTCCTCTTCTTTTCCTCCGCCGTCATGGTCGCGAGCTGATTATGAAGCCCAAACAACAAAACATTATTGAAGCACGCCTGCCATGCCCGGTCCTTCCCCAAAATCTCGGGGTTCTTATAGAAGCTGTCCACATCGAGCCGGAACTGCGCTTCGTCGAATATCGGAAACCAATGGTGGATTTTGCTGAAGAACTCTATATCCCACCATCAGTCCGAGTTGTTCCCTCGTCAGGTAGAAGCAACCTCACCATTCACCAACAAATCCGCCTCTTCTCTCGGCGGCATCCCCATCCCCGCATTCTCCGCCCCCGTCCGCAACTCCTTGTGACCATAGTGCAAAAAGAAATTTGCCGACTTCGACGAAATATTACTGAGCTTCCGCAATGCGCCTATCGCCTCACTCTGCTCCGCTCTTCCTGCCGCACTCCCCGTCGCCTCACTAGCCTTCAACCTTTCTTCCAGTAGCGTCTCCGCCTCACTAGTAATCGACAGTAACGACGATGGACCAAGGAACTGCAAATCCCCCTGCTTATTCGCAACCAGCAAATTCTTTGCCTCCGTTTCCTGTGGCGCACGGGTTCTATTCCGTGAGCGGGCCGCGGGTGTGGGTGTGGGCGCTGGCGTTGATCGTAACTGTGCAGACTCCAGCGCTGTCACCAGTCGCGCCATAGTACTCTCAATGCGGTCGAGTCGCTCATTGACTTCTTCAAATCTCTGTGCACTAATTTGTTTTAGCCCAACTAGTCCTCCACAAAACCTCGCGTGGGAATTATATATATATACTTTCTCGACGCCTCATTGTCACGTTTCTGTCGCTCGGAATAGGTACAGCTAGATTTCCAGACTACACAATTCTGGCATTTCGGTTTTTCGCGTCCGCATCGTACCTGCGTTTCTGTCAACCGTGCGGTTCCGGTAGTGTTGGTGCGGGGGCCGCGGCGGGAACCTTTTTCTCGCGACAGAGATCGCAGGCTGGGATTCGTGCACTGTGCTTTTCATTCTACTTGTACGGAAGGAAGCGGTTGATTGTTAGCTATACTCTATTGATAGAAAATATGAGGAGGTGGAGGCGAAGCCGGGAGAGGGGAGGAGGAGGAAGGGAAGCTAACCCCCGACACACCGTCGTCGAAAGCTGTCTCGGAGCCGGGTGAGGGCATGTTGATGTGATGTTGGTGGTGTCGAGGAGGAGGGACGTCGTGCCGCGGGAATATCGGGGCATAAGAAGAGTCCGTTTTGTCCGTGTTGCAGGTGGAACGCGTGGAAAAGTGATGAGGCTGTGTCGTCTAGTCATCACGTCACGCGCTGCTATTTCCAACGCAACGCAACGGTGATTTGCCAGAATGTCTTCCGTCTACATCCACGGTGGGTATAAAAGTCCACCGTTACTCCTATAGAGACACATATTATTGTCTCATCTGTCTCATCGACGAATTGGTTGGTTTTAACAGCTTCGACGGTGATAACGCGGGGAAGCCGCTACCCCCAGCCACATGGTTTTAAATATATTCATACGGAGAAACTCGGCCCTTGTCTTTTTCGCTACGAATGTGACGAGCATTTTGTGTATCATGACGGCGGGTTGCACGCGATTCTATGCAAACATCGTCACCTCGTACCTGTTGGGCAGTTCATGAAACCTCGGCGACTCGGCGGGGAACAAAAACTTGTATCCCGTATGATATGTAGTTGTACCCGCCGAATCAGAAGCGTCGGCGATCTCGGACGGCCGCAGTGCACAAAAATCGGTGACGTTTCATCACCGGAGTGAGCGATATTGATACAAAAACGTCTATTATCTATTTACCAACGTTAACTCCCGCCGAAAGAAAACCCCCAAACCTCTAGATAAACCCCTATCGCACAACCGAACCGCATTACCGCTTCTCCAACACACAAACGCCGTGTCCTCTATAACAAACCACCACCATTTGCAATAACACCCAGAATTAAGTTATACCCCCCCTCCCTTCTCCAAAACAAATTAGTACTCTATAATCCAGCTGCCCTCCGCCCAAAAAAAAAAAAAAAAAAACATAAAACTCCCCCCCTTCCCGAACCTCAATGCCGTTCTAAGAAATCCTTAAATTACGCCGCAAACCCCGAAAAAATAAATAAATAAAAATAACTCCGTTTAATGCCGCCTGGGCATGCTCAAATTTCCAAATATCCTCATTTCAAATATCTTAATTTCATCTCTTTTAAAAAGACTCCACCGACGAGCTCGTGCCCAGAGAATCAGGGAGTATCCCGATCCGTGGAGGTGAAGAAATCAAAGGTCGAGCAGATGGATGATCTGATGGCGTGTGTTCTGTGCATGCGTATCCTACGAGGACGGTTTTGCTTTGTATGTGGTGACCGTGTTGACCGACGCTTTGGCAGGGGTCGACGCCGTGGATGTAGTAGGTGCATTTGCAGACAGCGTAGATTTCGGTGATGCGGATACACATTTTTGTTTGTGATGGGGTGAGTTGGGTTTTTTGTTGATAATGGTTGGATATTCGATGAGGGCGGGATGTAGTGTATTAATACGTAAACCGAGAGGCGGTGTGCAGATTTTCGTGTTTATTAATGATCGTAGTAGGTATTTACGGCCGGGTTGATCGGGGTTGGATCGACTCTGGAATCTGGATGGACGGAGGACGTTGATGCAGTATTATAAACGATCAATCGAAAGCCGTATGAGGGTATTGTAGTAGTGAGTGATTGTATTGTGAGTGTTCTCCAAGGTTCTGGGAGGTGGTGGATTCTTATATCTCCAGCTTCACATTAAGGGCGCACGCGGAGATGAAACGAGCCCCATTCAATTCCTTACTCCTCCGGGGGTGCGCCCTCACATCGTTGGACCCGTTGGTGTTTCCTTGCAGAGAGAGGAGCGAGCGGGTGGATCCGGCCATGCCACCCCGGGCGTGCGCCAAAGTTAGAAACAAGCAACCTCCCCCAAAGCCGCACACACCGAGCTCTGAAGATGCCGCCCGATGGAACGGTACTTTGTGGCATTTCTCACCATAGCATGACATGCGAACCACGCGAGCTCATCCAAATAATCACAAACCCGTTCTCCGAAATTAAGCGAACGAACGAGATGCGATCTGCCTTGCAATTACTCATCCGTCTGGCGGTTAATGATTCAGTACCTGAACAGAGCATGATACACACGTATATGATGTGTTCGGCAGAAAGCCGGGGCGGTAGCCGCGTGTTGGGTCTTGGCGGTTTCCCCTCTCTTCACCTTGTCGATTCATGATGGCTCACAAACACATCACGCTCTCACACGCCCCGTACGTCCCAAACAAACTCGAATCGAAACATATACAGAATCGAAACATGCATACAGCCCGGGCGTCCACTCGTTGTCACCCGCGCCCGGCCAACGCATCCTCCATACCCCATCCACCTCAAAAGCACACACGATATCTCTTCCTTGTTGGGCTACGTATTTGCCGACTCCCGTGAGTGCCGTCCTGTCCGCACTGGCGGCCAGAATGGAGGTGACGGGCGCTGGAACTTCCCGTTGTCAATAGGAGCCGAGTGGATCTATACGGCGGTATGAAAAGTGGGGTGGTGTTGACCCAAGTTCTATAAGACAAGTTGTTATAGATCCTGACTTCGGAGCCGTTAGAAAAGATAACTCCGTGAGCTAGAGCACCGCGCCCCAGCTAATCCCAACTATAAAATATAGAAAAGTGTTCTATTAAGCTTCTATTTGCGTTCTAAATGCCGCTATGCCGACGGGAAGTCCCTCCAGGAAGCAGGCGGGAGAGTCATGGCTGTGGTAGCGGCGGAAGCCTCGACAATTCATTACCAGATACCCCACCAGTTTATTCATTCTGCAGGCTTTGATTGAATATTAGATTGTGTTTTGAGCGGCTCGAGGGTTGGCAAGGCTCCAAACGCGTGGAAATGATTCCGAGCTGCGGCGTAAGGCCGGCGGGGCCTCGAGCAATTTGTTAAGATGTTGATGGGCGCTGTCCCATTTCCTCTTCATGCACAATTGGTATCTTTCGGCTTTAGGGGCAGCTATGCTCTTGGTATTTGCCCGCACGACAATGTCAGAGGGCTAACGAACTATTGTCGTTCCGCCGGATTAAGAGGAGAGTAGTTCATGCAGGTACCGCCCACATTTCTCGCCTCCTCTTGACATTCCGTGGAGCTTACTGCATTCCGACGTGACAGGAATACAAGAAGTGCAGTGCGGAGTTTTCCACGAAACTTGTGGCTTTGAGAAAAAAGTTAGGATGGATCCACAACACCCTTTTAGGGGAAGTTCGGCAGCTGGAGATGGCTCCTCCTATTGGCTTTGTAACTGATCATGGTACTCTTCCCTGTCATCCGGCATTTCCTCAACCTGAAGAATTTTGATGTTACCTAGGTTTGTCTGACATTTCCTTGGATAACACCGGCGATGTCTCGGACATCGGACATGTGTATTTACCACACTCCGAAACTAACCCGAGCGTCTCTGGCATGAAGAAAATTGCGACGATAATCATAATACAGAATCCACAGCCACCAGAGATTGGTACCTTGCATATAAACGCAGTGGACGAACGCATCGTGCATTGCTTACGAAGAAAAGCTGACCATGACGTGTTCGGAAGTCCGCATTTTAGGGAAGATGGGGAAAGAGAGTGCACACTTAATAACGAGTGCCGAATCGCATTTTTCTAGCCTTGTAGAGTAAATTCAATGAGTTCTCCAATAATTAAGGACTAGCCAATCTAAATCCATGACGCGTATCGCACCCAAAAGTCTGGAACATTAAGAATTTCCAAATGTCGATAGTTGTGTGCTCTTGAAAAGTGGACAGCTCTTTGTGTATCGTCAGCTTCTTTCGGTGGTCGTCAATTCAATTCAATTCAACACAAACCCGCGATATCGCATGAACATTTAGGGCATCTCCGTCCGCAAGTGAATGCATCCACCTCAGAAACGGGCGCCAAAGCCAGCTGGGCTAGCAGTCATCGTGAGGCGTTCCATAATCTAGCGAAGCTGACTCTTCATCCTGAAGGTACGCCCGACAAAACCAAAAAGGATTTCTATAATTTGCTTTTTGATGCATTCTTGCCGGGGGTGATGTGAGACGTCAAAATAGTTTGATTGGTTGGACAGCCTATAACGTGGCTTATTCTAGTGTGTTGCAATCCCTGCCAGAATCTGGAACGCGTCTCGATGAGGAATGCTTCTCGAAAGTTGTGGAGCACGGTGTAAGGTTCCTGCAGTTCTAGATATGCACCACCGGACCTCATTACCCTCCGAAATTCCGGATCCTTTGAAAAGTAAACCTGAAATCCGGTTGGCCTGAATCCACCGACGTTCACAATTGCGTGATTAACTGCACTTGTGCCTTGGAGTCAAACGTAGAGTACTCACTCCCAGACCCGAGTACAAAGCGCCCGGGTGGGAGTGTTATTGCTAGATCGTTGCTAGCCTCTAAGTGCCAGGATTGTGCAGTCGGGTGACAGATGCACTTTCGCAATCCATGATGGTGCAACGTTTCCAGATCCAGCCCAATACTTATGCATAAGCACCCCAAACCCGAAGCCTCCTATCCCTGCAGCCATTAGAGGCCTTGCACAGTCGAATTGCGTCTGCTGAAGCATAATTGAGGAGCACACCCGGGGTGAGCACCAAGCATACGTATGGTCAAGGAAGCGGCACTCGTGTATCGGTGGGTGCGGTCGGTGAGAGCTCAAAATGGAGTTTAAATTTCGTTTCATAGAAACAGCGCTTGTTTGTGGAGAACTGACATCCCATCGTGCCTCTACCTTGCCTTTCATCTCGCAGTGCGACGTTGGAGACTGACCGACAGAGAGTGACATGGTCGGTACCATGATTTGGTCAAACATGGTACTTTTCCACCGCATTACCTGAGGTGATGCCTGCGTTGTTTCTCTAAACTCTGTGGGGTGATTGAAGAGGTTGACATTTTCCTCCCACTTCGATTATGAGTCTGAGCCGTTGTTCCCGGGTCGGCATGCCGAATCAGCTTCCATTGGCGAAAAATCCGCCAAAGTTTCCGCGTGGGCGCTAAAATTATCAAAAGCCGCGTCTGCACCCCGAGGATATTCGCCTCCGGCCCTGCCGAATGGATATAATTAGAACAATTTCGGATCACCCATACTGAGCGCCTACCTACTGTGTTTCCGCATTCGGGAAGTGGGCGGTTCTCCTGGTTTTGCATGATTGGAGGCAGAAGATTTCAGCCACCGGCCGACCGTAGGCGCTTCTGTTCGCGGCTGTCCGGTGCATTCCGCGCCATGTCACCGTAGGGCATCAGTTAGCCAGAATATGCATATGTGGGTTCTCCATAAAGCAAGCATTTGAGAGAGTTCGCTGAACGAGTGCTCCACAGGCCAGCTTATATATTACTGTCTCTGGTTAGAGGCTCGCCCAAGGTACAGATCCGCTCCGCGTAAACACTCTCTAATCACTTCCTCGAGATTGGTCATATTGTTCTGAGCTGCAGGTATTCTGCCGTTCCCCAGTGCCGAGCCGCCTCTTGGAGATGGTGGATTATCTCACAGGGATTCTATCCTAGTAGTGCCCGAAAGTTCTTCATCCATGGTTCGCGGTCGAGTTGGCGAATCCCAAAGAATGGGCTCTGTTATGCCGCGTCTTCGCTTGTGGTGGCGAATCCGTGGGGACAGGCTCTTAACTCCCTATTACGTTATTCGATATTAATTGAGTGTTCCGACTGACCGTTCCTCAGATACCGAGTGACCAGGGAGCAGAAACACACAAAGAGTGGGGAATAGCCATTGCAACAACTCAAGCGTCAATTTCCTCTAATGTTTCGAGCTTCGTATGCCTCCACCTTGTATGTGGCGTCTCGGGGAATAGATATTTCCCAATCGATGTCCGAGGGTCCTCAAGTTGCGGTGGTTGATAGGCAGGTGATCCTTGAGTGGCGGATGAAAGGCGTCTGAACGCACCGAAAGAAGTCCGAATCGGTAGGTGTTTGCGGCGCAAGGTGGAGGTTGTTGCACGCACCTAGGAGGAGCTGAGGAAAACGTTGCTTCTGGAGTCTTGTAATCGTCCCCAAACCCTCGTGTTTCACGCAAAACCTGCTAGCTGAACTTGCCGAGAGTTCCTTATTCCAGTAAACTGTAGCGGATTGTGATATTGGAGCGAAGCTGAGCAGTGGAGATGGTTGGAGGGCCGAGTTAGACGTGTTGCTGTTTGCTGTTGGCATGGTGGTGTAGCGGTGGAGGAACTCAAGTACGTACTGGTGCATGCCTTAGATGCATTGGGTAACGTACATGTATTGAGCCTTTGTTCGACCACGACCACGACCCCTCGCAGTGGACCTGACCTTCACAAAGCATGACGCTACTGTTTCTACTTTCTAATGCATGTCAACAACGACACAAGCCACCGACGCCGTCTCCCTCTTTATTTTTCTTCCGGCTTCACCTCTCGTTGCAAAATCGGAGAAGATCGAGAAAAACATTCGACTGCTTGGGATTGCTAAAGTAGAAAATGGTGTGTGGGAAGTTCTCCGAGTATAGACGGTAGCTGTACGCTCGTCATCAACATGCCCCAAAATCTTTCCAAATTCAAAAGCAGTGATATCTAATCAAGGATCCAAAACCAGACCGAGAAAAAACCAAAGGCATCAGTGGTCGACCTATCCAACTCTCGCCGTCCCTCCCGCCGTCGACCCAGAGTATCGATCACCACCGCCGAGAACCTTTGGTTTATCACACAGACATCTCCATTCGTCTGGTTCGCACCACCGCTCATTCTAGCTGCCACAGCACTCGGTCAGCCCGGAAATGGACCCGGGATTTGAGTCGAAACGGAACACGAGACCAACGTTTTCGACACCTCAAGAACTAAAAAGTTAGGCTTTCGAACGAGTCTCGAACTGAGATGTCATGAGGATCCCCTAGCTATTGGCCACAACCGATTCCTGGACGACCTCGTTTCGAAACTCCAAATCCAAAAGATTACAATGCCACAATAACTCTACGCTCCGGACCAGGAGATCTGACCAGGAAGATTAACAAGCTGTTGACTCACAGTGTGGAAGCCGAAATACTGGCCTATCTATAGCCAGTGGCGAATTTTTTGAAAGATGGCTAAAAAATCTCCATTCTTCCCCACTACATCACAATCCCAACCGACGTTGATGCCTGCTTGCTGGAAGCCACTGGGGTAAGGTGGGTGAAGCGTATGCTCACGGAACTATATTTGCTGGTCAGTTTACGATTACAGTACTTGCCGTGAACTTTGGGGATGCGGGTAGTAGTTGGGGATGGTACGACTTGGAGATAAGAGGGTTCTGCGGGCACAAGGGGCTCACACTGTTGAAGTACCGGGGGAAAATGGATATATGTCATGATCGGTAACGGTCGAATACAATATGATTACAAACAAACTTGCCGTGAACGGAAGACTGGGACGACGAGGCATACGACCTTACAGCAAACCCGCCAAGCGAAATCGACAAGACGCTGAAGCGCCTTCTGCCAAATCAAATAAGCTTCGCATCAAGGGCCGGGGCTGGCTGTTACGCGCAAGTCCCGGCTATCCGGGATTTTCTGACGCCGGCACCAACTTCTGGATGGCTTATAAGGCACAAAGTTGAGGAAGTCCGAGGCTCCTCTGGAGGAGCCTTGATAGATTCTCAAAATGGCTTGATCAGGATGGAAGTGGGGTCAGAGGATATTGAGGGCAAAGGAGCCGGGGGTGCCGCGGTTTTAGTGTCCCGTGGAGGGGACGAATGGCAGATTCTGCCCTTTCGTATATATTACCAACTTTGACACTGCGGGACGCGCAGATATCAGAGCCGCATGGAGTTATATGCTGATAAAGTCGGCGTAGATGTCGGAGTAAAGGGTTTTTTCTTATCATGTTTTTCACACTCTTTTTGATGCTCTTTTGTTTTTCTTTTGTTTCTTTTTTTTTTGCCATTCTCATTTTTTTCTTTGCAACTCATTCTCAAACTTTGCTTTCTTGGATGGAATTGAATCTACATACCTTTGCTTTGAGTAACGCTCTTGCTCGTTCCAACAGCCCTATCATTATCAATTCTTCTCGAAATTCGATTCTAGTGACGTTGTCGTGTCTTTGGCAAAATCACCCAGTCGAGTGGCACCCGGTGGCATAGTCTGCAGCTAGAGAATCCACCTTTATGAAACCTACCGAAACTTCTGTTAGCTCCATCGTTATCATATACTCTCCTTCTTCATTATTACTTACTTTATGACTGCCAAACCAGCATGGTTAAATCCACGCAAGTAGTATTTATCGCTGCTATACATGGATGTACTGCAGTCCGGCCAGATAGACCGAACAGAGGTTTCAAGCCTTAGGTCTTGGTGTTTCGAGCACTAAAGTTTCGAACCTACAACTGGTCATATGTATGGTGTTTCTAGCACTATACTTAGCCAGATAAACTAGGAGATAACTGGTTGTGGGATGATTTTAGCCGTCAATATGCAAAGTTCAAACCGGGGTCATGTCCTATCACTCTTTGAATCAAATTTATCTGGACTACAGTGCTTCGTATAGTCTCGCCAGCATTGAGACCTAGCAGCTCCTGAGATGGAGACTTGAACTAGCTCGTATCATGCACAGCACCATGCACTAGTGAGGGCGATAGCGGTTATTCATAATTTATACACAACAACGAAAAGTGACCTAGTATAACAACGGCATGCTTGTAAGAATTCTAGAAATGCTCAATATTCTAGCGCTGGCGCCGTCGTTGCCGCCGCCGGGATATAGAATAGCAAGGCTACGTAAATCCCTCACATCAATCAACCTCCATGACTAGTGACTTCGCGGTGGAAAGATCTAGAAGAGCACTACTCAAGTTTATAGCTCCACACCTAACCTTGCAGAACCACTATTTCATGCTGTAATCATATGTATAGAGTAGTATTCAACCGCTTGCGACCACGACTAACATAGAGTACATATCTCCCATCCCCGAGTCCGCAAACCCTTTATCGAAGGAAACTAGCCCGAGCTGACCCCCCCGAATCCCCCCTAATCGATAAGTCTCTCGGCTGGCGAGTGGTATTCTTAGTTATCTAACCTCTTCACAAATACTCTCAGTCACAGAGCGACACTTACGAGAGTAGTGTGGGAAATCATTGCTAATCACTCGGCCATATTTCCGCCTCCTGGTTATGTCGTGAGAGTCGGAATGACACCTGTGATCCGAGCCAGAAGGCTTTCAACTGTTCGGGAGTCTGGCGAGGAATCTTCAGTGAAATGAAGCGCGGTATGTTCAATGACCTCCCTGCAGCCTATTGTGTTCTGCTGTAAGTTGTTATTGTGAGCAAAACTCCATCGTAAATAAAAATATTTCTTGATTGCAACATTGTGTTCTTGTATCTAGAGAGGTTTGTGATCCGGCGTGGTTATTTTCTTATTTGAATCGACGATATGAGTTGAGTACAATGGCTCGCGAGGAATTCCATTGATGTATGATGAGAGATTTGTAAACCCATTTCGTGGTTAATGGGCACAAGAGCAAACCCAACGGTAGAGTCCTCGGGCCTCTGTTCCTTCATCTTGTGTCGGTCAACGGTTTTATTCCAACTTTCATTGCTGCTTTTGAGGAATTTTGAGGCCCCCCAGTCGTCGATGCACAGTCGAAGGATCAGTACGGCCTCATACTTCGATTTGGTGTCGAGAGATTTCCAGCCAGATCTTTCGCTTCTGGCTAGATCCGTCGTCTTAGATCCAGCAGGAAGGATGTTAATATCTCCGGTGTATTCCTATTCCAAGAGTCAATTACTATGTCAAAACACTCCACTCCCCAAAGGCTGTACCCACCACCATCACCTTGTGCTGTGTTTCCATAATCTGCAAAGTATTGCACTGTAAGAGTACCATTTTCTCTCGTCCCCTTTGGCTTCGGTATCATCTCGCTAGGTGGTGTCAGTTCTCTGCCAGGTTCCACTGCTTTCCCTATTGGAGGACCTCCCGTGGTTCTATTCACCCCGAATAGAACCTCTAATAAATATCAGTGTTAATTGGGGGTTGGGCGAGTGAGATTGAATGGACCCACGAATGCGGGAGGTTGGGTCCGAAGCTTCAGAGGTGGCGACAGTATTAAGAGGCATAGCTCCAGAAACAGACAGTGAGCGGTAAGGCCGGACTTTTGGATGGATGGCGGTGTGCACGTGCGTGTGGCTGTGCAGGGCGGCTGAGGGGCTCGGGCGAGTCGGGTCCCCTGAAATGGATGGGGAACGGCGTTGCTGGACATTTGGATTGATGGTGAGATCGGATGAACCGACGGATGGATGCGGGAGGTTGGGGCCGGAGGTTTGGTGTTGGCGAGGCCTAGTTCGGCCGCGGAGAATTGCCTGGGATTTATTGCGGAGAACGCAGGAGGGAGGTCTTGGTCGGCCGCATATAGTGCAGGGTGTCCGTTGTGAACGTGATGATGATGGGGATGACGACGATGATGATGAGAGCGAGTTTGCGAGTGAGGCGAAAAAATGTGGAAACAAGAGCAGCGATTTGGGCATGGGACAATTTTAACCGATTAAACAAGTTCTCACGAGGCCGAAATTCTGTAAGAGGGAGTACTTTCCCCAACAAGTTGGTGATAACCCTAAACCCTGAGGCCGAAGAAAAAAACAGCCTTGGAGGGTCCATCCAACCCTTTATAAACCTCTTTCATTTCTCACAACACCTCATCTCTTAACCACGGGCAAGAAAAGACCAACAAGTCATTATCAGCCCTTCCACCTTTCACCTTTAAAGTTTGGTACAAGTTGGTGGAGAATTTGGCACCTTACACTTGTTGCTTGACTTGCGGTATGCCGCAGGACGGTTGCCCAGGGTGGGCTGCATGCGAAGGTTGCAAGTGAAACCTCGGAGAGCCTTGATGACAAGAGGACTGCGACCGTTAGTCTTGCTGCATCTGGTTCCGTGGGTACCCTCAATGGTGGTCATACTCTGGCCTCTGCCGAAGGTTCGTATCTAACAATAATTTTCATTTTTTTAATCGGACTAACTGTTTGATAGATGCTTCTGTGACAGAATGCTGAGATGATATATTGGTGTGATTGATGGCCGCAGCAATACTGCAATTACGTCCCACCTGGATGGCGATATGCCATCTACACAATCGAGAGTTGCTACGTGGGCAAGATTACCATTGATTCCTACTTTCAAGTGCACATACCAACAATGATACTGTCAAGAACACTGGCAGTATTTATCCTGCACAAAAAAATCTTCGGATCCAGAAAGACATCGGAGTTGGCTGCAGCCATAAAGAAAATCGTCAATACGCTGGCGGAAACCCTTCAGGCGGTGGAGGAGGGGGTGGGTTCTGGTGTTGCCTCCGCTATAGAACACTTTCCCAAGACAGCGTCCGCCTTTAAAGTTCTGTTCAAACTCCTCTCCCATTTTCCGGATTTGAAAGCTCCCTTTGATGAAGCTTCAACAGCGGCTTCCCAACCCCCCGCTCCCTCAGTTGATTTCGTCTCCGATCCCGGCCTTCATCCTTCGTCCGATCATGTCTCCTCCGCTTTCTCATTCGCTTTCTCCTCTTTCTCTGCCACCTCTCCTGGGCTCTCTTGTACAGTCACAACTATCACCCACAGAAAACTCCAGTCACGAACAGGATGTCTCCCATCTCCCGCCTCGTCCACCATTTCCGCAGTCCGCGCCAGACTCCAACCGGCTATCGCTCTCCCCTCCCTACCTCCACCTTCAAGCACAACACCAATCCAGGCTTCACTCATTCCACGTTCGCCACAGAATATCGCTGCTTCACCACCTGTGTCGAAGAAA
Organism: Wilcoxina mikolae CBS 423.85; assembly: GCA_014904905.1. NCBI lineage: Eukaryota > Fungi > Ascomycota > Pezizomycetes > Pezizales > Pyronemataceae > Wilcoxina > Wilcoxina mikolae. The sequence goes on from MU122105.1 coordinate 481,957, forward strand.
ACCGCTACGTTTTGGGAGAGAAGGAATTTTTACCGAAACAACTCGAGGCGGAACAGAATTGGTATGGTCGGACGTATTCGACGATGGTTACACAAGCGGAAAGGAATGGAGGTTGCGTTGGGCGGTTGTGGAGAAGAGGACGCTGCCGCCGGCGAATGGGTCAGAGAAGATATGTCGTGTGTATATAGTCAAGGCGGTCGCTGGGGCCATGGAGAAGGATGCAGATTCCCGCAAGAGGGGGGGGGGAATTAGAGGCTGAGAGAGGTGCATTAGTGGGTAAATTTTCAGCACTGAAATGATAATAAATCGTGCTAGGTACTGAATCGTTTAATCCCTTTTCCCGCTGCTCCGTCCGACTGATACTGTTCCTCTCAAAGTGATGTGTCAATGGCATGTTTGTTCCCCCTCTTAATGCCCGTGATTAATTTTGCGCCGAGTGCGAGTGTATGTGCTGGTGCCAGCTAGTACAACATCGTAAAATAGAGGGATTAGAGTATACGGATTAGCAAGAAACTTATCCGGCTGAACCTGGTGCTAAAAACACCAGCAATGGTCCAGCATACAGGTTCGAAACCCACAGTGTAATAAACACCACGCATAGCCACAGGCTTAAAATCTGTGGTTATCTCCTTTTGACGTTTTTTCCCCCTTGTACTCAACCGGTACCCAGACATCAAACAACAGTGCGTTGGATGAGGCGGCGTTTGGCAGGCTCTAATTATGTGAATACTCGTAAAGGTATTAGACAATCATGGAAGTCAGCGCCTAGTTCAGTGGACTAAGAATGGTGCTCAAAACACCAGAATAACTACAAGTTTGAAACTTGCCATGTTCTCACGATTGGTGCTACAAACACCAAAGCCCCAGGCTCAAACCTATGATAATCGTTTTTTAACCTTTCCTTTTGCATGCGTAGCTACCGCGGTCGGATAAACTGGAGCCGTGAGGTGAGGTCGCGTAAGAGGATTTATCCCAGCTAAATCAACAAGAAATTATCTCTTAGGATAACAGACAGGGCGTGGTGCGAGAAACACCAGCTTTGCGGGTTCGAAACCTGCCGGCGCCGTGCCCAAAAGATGCTACAAACACCATTGGCAAGTCCTCAGGCTCTTAGCCTATGGCTAAGTAAATCTTTTGCGGTTTCTTTTATAAGCGATCAGCGCTTCTGAGCTAGATGGGGTTTAAACTTTTAGCCAGCTCACGTTCTCGGCGGACGTGTCTCCACCGCGGTACCGTCTTCGAAAACCTCACTGCGCTCACAATCCTATAGTCCGCATCTTCACCTCTCACAAAGGCAGAGTATGAGGATTTAGAATACAATTAACAAGAAGCAATAACTTGGCCTTGAAAGCCGAGTATAGTACTAGAAATACTAGGACGCAAGTTCGAAACTTGTAAGGCTTAATTGGTGCTATAAACACCATAACTTCAGGCTTCAAACCTGTGCAGTCCAATTGTGCTACAAACACACTGTCCGAGGCTTTAAACCTGTGGTTCTCGCATTTTGCTCTTAAGCTCTTTTTCACGTGCCGCCCCGACAAATGCCCATGGCCAGCTACGGTGCCTAAATCTACATAACCCAGAACAACGGCAAAATCCCGAACCTACAAGAAGCGATTTCTTAGCCTTGAAAGCTGAATGTGGTGCTAGAAACACCAGGATATAAGTTCGAAACTTATAGCGCTCTTTCGTTGCAATATACATGGCAACGTCCCCAGGCTCCAAACCTGCGGTTCTCATATTTTGCTCTTTTATCCGCACACATTCGCCCACGGCCTGGCGAACGCCTATCTGGAATAGCCACGGTGAGTAACACTCAGTCCAGAACAATGGCAAAATATCCTACACTTACAACAAGTGATCTCTTAGCCTTGAAAGCTGAGTTCGGTGCTAGAAACATTATAGTGCAGGTTCGAAACCTGTAGTGCTACAAACACACTGTCCCAGGTTTAAAACCTGAGGTTCTCACATTTTGCCCTTTTACAATGTACCGCCCGGATGAACGCCCAACAGGTGGCTAAACCCGCAACCAACAATACGGCAAAATTCCAGCCCTCAGAGAAGCGGTCTCTTAGCCTTAAACGCCGAGTACGGTGCTAGAATACCATGGTGTAGGTTCGAAACCTGCAGTGCTGCAAAAACACCATTCCTGGCTCCAAACCTACGGTTCTTAAATTTTACTCTTTTACTTTATGATTTGCAGTCGATTGAATTCCCGATATGGTGACGGAACCCTCTGACCAAGAACAACTGCAAGAAATTCGAACCTACAAGAAGTAACCTCTTAGCCTTGAAAGCTCAAAGTGGTACTAGATACGGAGGCCAATAACGGCGAGGGGGTCACGGCGGTCAATGTCAAAACCAAAACCAAAAATCAAAAAATAACCCTGACTTAAATCTGCCCAACTCTATAGAAGCAGTGGTAGTATTGAATGCCAGGGCAATAGTACAAGTTGTGGAGGGTAGCAAAGTAAAATAATTTTTATACTGTAGAAGTAATCAAGACCTCCAATTGCAGTGTGGTTCTCCCATTGCTGATGCAGATATTCCATATCCTCTTCATCACTTAGGCTTTCTTCATCAGCTACTACTCTAGTATTAATTCACTTCATATTTTGGTTGTATGCTGTTGGCTGTGTCCAATTGTATCTACGCACCCTTGGGTTTGGAACATAAAAAATTACACCACTACTCCCCAAACTCGAAATGAGTGCAAAAGACAAACCACAATGAAAGATGGTAAAGGCTTGAACCTTCAACCACTTTCTGAAATTTGGGTGAACTTTGAAAGCGACCTCAGGTTCTGCGATGAAGATTGTTAGTAGTCTCTATGGTTGTCAGCACCAGATCCAAAACAACAGGTGTGAGCTCATACAACAGCTGCTTGTTTTTTTGCTATGTAATGCATAGTGAGGAGAGAGCTTGCAAGCGACAAGAAACTTAGAAATCTGGGCACAAGAGCAGTCTTAATGATTGTTAACAAGTCAGACCCCTGCACCAAATATTGTTTTTTGGTTTTGGTTTTGACTTTACCCACCGTGACCCCCTGGCCGTTATTGGCCTCCGTAACTAGAAATACTATAGTGTAGCCGGTTCGAAACCTGCATTATTCAGTTGTGTTACAAACACACGGAGGCTCCAAACCTGTGGTTCTAAATTTTTGCTCTTTTACATGTGTGGATAAGTACTTCCGGACATAATGGCCGTTCCCACAGCGGTCAGGGTCTCAAAACATGAACCGCGGAAAGAACCTACAAAAAGTTGGAAATTTGCTCAACTCCACGCTCGCCGCCGCTGGCTGCTGCTGGTGGTCGCTGAGAGATAGATATGCAGAGTGGCCAAATCTGCGATGCTACCGGTAGAGTAAGAACATAGTATCGTTTCTGGTCACCCGCTACCCGTCTACAACACAAGAAGTGATTTCTTAGCCTTGAAAGCTGAGTAGTGTTAGAAACACCATGATGCAAGTTCGAAACTTGTAGCGCTCATTTCGTGTTATAAACACCAAATCCCAGGCTCCAAACCCGCGGTTCTCACATTTTGCTCTTTTTACATGTGCGTACTATCGATTCCGGAAATAATGACCATTAAACTGGAATTTTTACGGCAGATAGGGTCTTTAATCCAGAACCGCAGCAAAAACCGGAACCTACATGAAGAAGTTTGAAATCTGCTTGACCTGCGCCCGCACCCGCGCCGCCGACAGCTGGTGGTGTCGCTGCGAGACAAGGAGAGGAATCAGTCTTGCTTCTCTTTGAATATGTAGCACGACTGGCAGATAATACTTTGCTCTGGCCAACTCTCAGTGACCGCTACACATTTCAAACATAAGAAGCAATCTCTTAGCCTCGAAAGCTGAGTTTGCAGCTACAAACTTCCACACGCAGGTTCGAAACCTACAGTACTCAATGGTGATGTAAACACCAATTGCACGGACCCGGGCTCGAAACCAACGGGTTATCTCTTTGCTTCTTCTAATTTAGATGTCTGGTAAATTAGAATGTTCATCGGGGCTAAAACCACCGAACTAGCATGAAGCGATCTCGGCCTCGAAAGCTGAGTATGGAGCTATAAGCTTCAGTGGGCAGGTTCGAAACCTACAGCCCTCAACGGTGCTACAAACACCAGACTCCTGGCTTGAAATCTAGGTACCCACGGTTATTACTTTTACTCTCAGCTTTACACGCACGGTAAGTTCCAATGTCCATCCTAGCTAAAATAATCGAATTAGCAAGAAGCAATCTCTTAGCCTCGAAAGCTGAGTATGAAGCTACAAACTTCTGCACCCAGGTTCGAAACCTGTAGCGCTCAACGGTGCTTCAAACGCCATAACCCAGGGCTGAAATCCTTCGGTTATCACTTTTGCTCTCGGCGACCCGCTTTGCATGTCCTGTACATTCGAATGTCCATGATCATCGGTAAAAACCTGCTATGAACACCAAGAGTACTGATGCCCGGGCCTCTGTACAAGAGGGCTGAAAACCTTCGCTCATCGCTTTTGCGCTCCGCTTCATGTACCTATCCAGTAAATCTGAATGTCCATCATGGCTAAATCATTGGATTGTCATGAAGTGATCACTTGGCCTTGAAAGCTAAGTTCGGTGCTAGAAACATTCGAGTACAAGTTCGAAACCTACAGTGCTATAAACATCTGGGCTCAAAACATCCGGTTATCGCTTTTGCTCTTTGTTTTAGATGACCGATAGATTGGAACTATCATGACGACTAAAATCATAGAATTATATGAAGCGATCTCTTAGCCTCGAAAGCTGAGTATGGTGTTAGAAACACCATGATTATAGGTTCGAAACCTGTGGTGCTATAAACACTAGGAGGGCTGAAACCTTCGATTATCAATTTTGCTCTCCGCGGCGTCTTTCCATAACTGGTAAACTGCAACGGTCATGGTGACCAAAACCATACGATTAGCACCCAGTAATCTTTAGCCTTGAAAGCTGAGTATGGTAATGGAAACACCAGAGTGCAGGTTCGAAACCTGCAATGCTAAAAACATCGAGACCCTAGGCTCAAAACCTACTGTAATAGTCTTTTTGCTATTTCTATTACGTATACATGTGCACGTGTGGCTAAGTTTTGCCTTAGGAACGGTGGTGGGGGAGCGGCCGCGGTTAACCACTCGCTATTTCTTCGAAGCTTCCGTCCATTCATTCATTCGTTATCATTACATATTAATTAATATTTTGATGTTACTTTTCTCATGCCTAATAGATACCGCGGAAATCAGCTCTTCACTGTTACCCCCCCCCACACGCAACGGACGCTATCTGACGCATTTTGTGCTTTGAATTATCAACAAGCCAGCTCTTAGATTAGCCGGCTGAACATGGTGCAAGAAACACGACAATGCGGGTTCGAAACCTGCATTACTCAACTGACGCTACGAACCCTCGATTGAGGGTGCTAGAAACACTGGGCTCAAAACCTACGGTGGTAGAAACGCCGCAATCCATTCGCAGGATCGAAACTTGCAGTATTCAATTAGTGCTAGAAACATTAAGATTCCGGCCCGGGCTTAAAACCCGCAGTTAATACTTTTGCATGTGTTAAACGATACGTATCGAAGGTTTTGTGGTAACGAAAGCGGTTTTTGGCCACGCAAGTGTGGGAGGTGAGTGAAGTTTTAGGATGAAAAACTATTTTAATTATCACCTGGCCAGCTGGTAGGATGAATTTTTCGCTAGCGAAGATCAATGCAAGGCATCGAGACGAGCTGCTCTCCTCCGCAGAGTTTTCGTCTCTCGCAACCAGCTGACGGCTGGTTTACGTTGACGAGCGCAGATCGGAGATAGAAAAAAAGGCGCCTGGTCATGGTTAAAATATGGACATAACAAGAAGCTATCTCGACTGAGCTTGGTGCTAGAAACACCAGCTTCCAGGTTCGAAACCTGCAATTCTCCGGTGCCCCAAACACTTGGCAGAGGGTGCAAGAAACACCAGGCTCAAAACCTGCAGTGCTATAAACACCAAGCTTCAGCAGTGCTATAAACCCCAGCCTCTAACCCTGCTACTTAATCGGTGCCATAAACACCAAGATCCGAGGTTCAAAACCTGGGAATCCCTTTTTTTACTTTCCCGTTTACATGCGCATCTGAACGTGGAAGTCAGTCCATACAAGTAGAGACGAACAACTGATCATATACTTCACAGTACCTACCAGCAATGGTTTAAAACAAGAAGTTATCTCTTAGATTAGCCGGCTGATAATGGTTCTAAAAACACCAGCGCACAGGTTCGAAATTTGCAAGGCCACTGGCTTGAAACCCGTGGTTATCATTTTTTGGGTCGTTTGACGATGGATTTTGAGCGAAGTGGTACCATGTGGTAATGGGAACCTGTTATTTCTTCATTCGTAGCGGACTCCATCGAATTATAAGAACCAAAGGTTCGCATAGAGTAACCTAAGGCGCTTTGCGTCCGCGCAGAAGAGGGTGTGTACGGTCCTGGATGTAAGACAGTCAAACAGGGTGAAGAGGTAGGGCGCCATGGAACTTCAGGATGCCTTTTAGCCCTCCGTTATTGACGACATAGCGATAAGATTCGAGCCTCTATTGGCACGAAGCACAGGAATGGTTAAAAATCGTTGACATAATAAGAAGCCATCTCTTAGGATAGCGGACAGGGTGTGGTGCAAGAAACACCAGCTTGCGGGTTCGTAACCTACTGTGCTCAAGTGCTAAAAACATTGGTGCATCCTTCGCAGGTTAGAAACCTGCGGTGCTACAAAAACCCAGAGCAGTGCTAGAAACATCAGGCTCGAAAATTACAATTTAATCGGTGCTATAAACACTATCACCCCAGGCTTAAAACCTGCGGTATTCACTTTTTGCTATATTCCTTCTTACCTGTAGCTGGCTGAGTACGGTCACGATGCCGTGGAGGCGAGGTCGTAAATATAAGCATCCCATCATGAATCTCGCGGCAGTCGCGTCAATAGGGAACTGCCCGGTAACTTCCGCACCGGAGACAATAGCCTGATTACAGCCAAACGCCTATGTTTTTCGAGAAACTATCTCTTAGGGTAGCTGGCCGAGGTCAAAGGTGCTAAAAACGCCAGATGCGGGTTCGAAACCTGGTGCTATAAACGCCAAAGTCGCAGGCTTGAAACCTGCGGTTAATACTTTTGTGCTGCTTGTTATATGTTGAAGAGGGTCTGTCCTCTTTTGGTTCGTAGGGCGCCATTAGACGAAGCACCATTTCTACGTCCCTGGATGACCACAGTCAAATAGGGTGAAGAGGAAGAGCGCCATGGAACTTCAGGATAAGGAGATATAATGCTGTTTAGTTCCCGTTATTTGACGACATGATTCTTCGCGGCGAAGATCATGAGTCGAAGAACTGCGTGGCGTAGGGATAAAATTGCCGGCAAGAGATAAAGTAAAAGGTTACATTCATCGAATCAACAAGAAGTTATCTCTTAAGATAGCGGGCATGTAATGGTGCGAAAAACACCAGCTTGTGGGTTCGAAACTTGCAGTGCCCAAGTGCTGAAAACACCAGACGCAGGTTTGAAACCAGCAGAACTTAATCGGTGCCATAAACACCAGCCCACAGGCTTGAAACCTGAGGTTATCGCTTTTTTTCTCCTTACAAACACGCAACATATGTTTACGTGCCTGGCGGGACAATCGCTTGAAAGATTCCAAGTTCTGTTCGTAAAGCTATTGAAACATGAAATCGACGCTTAGCCTTGAAAGCTGAGCATGGTGCTGGAAACACCATGATGCGGGTTCGAAACCTACGGTGCGCAATGGTGCTATAAACACCAAATACCAGGCTTAAAACCTGGCGTAATCGCTCTTTTGCTACTGCATTCAAAATTTCTTAGTTAGTGAAGCACGGTAGTTACTTTGCACTTGATACCCCCGACGCCGTAGAGGCACAGTTGTACTAGTACATACATCCCAACGGCCGAGGAACGGCTGTCACTTTATTCTGTGCCCGGGGCGACAACATGGTCATGATTAGAATCAAAACACAAAGCAAATTCGCAGGCATTAAACCTGCGGTTGTCGTTTTTGAGTTGATCCTGAGTGAACGGCTATTACTCGAATATCAATATCTGTCGTGTCTTTATTCTTCGTGGATTCGTGGATTTCTCTAGCTCTGTTGCCTGAGGTTGCATGGGATCTAATAATACCAGCCAATCGGTTTCCACCGGAAACCTTATTTTTCCCCTTGAGAGCCACCGACGTCAACGCCAACCTTCTCATCATCGCCAACCTTCTCATCATCCACCTCAAGCTCAACACCATGAAGCGCTACATTCAAGAAGGCATTCCTACCCCAATTCCACTTCCCTCTCAAAGCTAACACAACCAAGCAGACGGTCCCGTCATATCTCCCACCCGTACTCACCCTCTCCCCCGGCATGAAACCAAAACTAACCCTCCGTCTCTTCTTCCTCCTTCTAGCAACCACCACCTCTTCCACCCCTCTCCGCCTCCTAAGCTGGAACCTCCGCTACGACCGCATTTCCGACACCATCCCCGTCTCCGAAACCATCTCCACCCTCCCTACCTCCATCCCCTCCGACGACTCCATCGCATACTACACCGGCTTCCGCGAAGCCCCCTGGTCCACACGGCGCATCACCATCGCCCGCGAGGTTGCATTCAACAAACCCGCCGTTATTGGCGTACAGGAGGCGCTGGCACGCCAGGTAAGCGATCTTGCTACGTTGTTTGGGCCGGATTTCGCGCACATCGGTGTTGGGCGTGAGGACGGGAAGGAGAAAGGAGAGTTCGAGGCGGTGTATTATCGCACGAGCGAAGTAGAGTTGGTGGAATGGGATACGTTCTGGTTCCTCCCCCTCCCTCGGTGAACCTGTGCGGCTGGAGCTGAGGAAGTAATTAGGCTTTCTGACACGCCGTTTATACCCTCCAAGTTTCCCGGCGCGGGAAGCTTTCGTAGTGCTACCGCCGCAAGATTCCGTGCAAAAGGAGGCGCAGAGTTTACAGTCCTGTGCACACACTGGGACGAGAGATCGAATGCGCAGCGGCGGCTGGCGGCTTCCCTTCTACTACGGCGGGGTGCACATGAAGCGGCGACTACGGGTGCGCCAGTGTTTGTGCTCGGCGACTTCAACTCGCCGTCGACGGGGGAGGATAGCGGGGGGTACGAGATCATGACTGGGGTGCTGCCGCCGATTGCGATCGATGAGGAGTTCGCGGAGAGGTATAGTTGTGGGAAGGAAGGGTGGGTTTTTCGAGACTTGGCGGTGGAGACGGCGGCAATTGGAAGGAGTGGACATCATGCGACGTTTACGGGGTTTGAGGAGCATAAGAGGATGGAGCTGAAACGGATTGATTTTGTGATGGCGGGTGGGGAGGGGTGGGGGGTGGAGAGGTATCGGGTGGGGGAGAATTTGTGGGATGATCAGAAGATGGCGAGTGATCATAGGCCGGTTTGGGTGGATGTTGTTGTGGGGGAGTAGAATTATTTATAGGTCTTTATGAGAAGTACCAATGATATTCCAATTACTACGCTTGATTAAGAGACTGTGGTTCAGTGTGCTAGCTCTGTGAAGACCGTAACACCGCCGTACGGCAATGGTGACAGTTAGTCACATATCACCACCGAACATTGGTAAGGGTGTTAGCTTCCCCCCAAGCCTTTGAAGCTACCTGATGGTCGGGGGTGTTAGCGTGTAGGTTGATGCAAGTTATCGGCGTTTTAAGGAGAAGGGGGTGGGGCCGCTGTCACCTCGAGTCAGGGCTCCTAGTAAACCACCCGACTTCTGCATTCCCCCAGCGTCGCTCTCCTTATTCTGCACTCGCCTTTGCATGTGGAGTGACGGTATATTTAGGCAGCCTTCCGGGAGGTTCACCTCAGGAACAGCACAACGTTGCAACCAGACCTGGCTTCACTCAAGGAGGTGATATTTGAAAACCACACAGGATAGAAAAGCCAGATATCCCACCCAAGCAACCGCAGCCACCAGCAATCTATGTATGTATGTACACCCAAGCACACCGGTACCACCTACGGCCTACACCAACCCAACATCGACATATGGTGCACGTGGTCTTAATTAATGGGCTGGGACATGGAGGGAAATCCTATGCACCCATAGCAACGGGCAAGAAGATGTTTCAATTTTTTCGGAATATCTTAGACCAAGATCTCCAAGAAACATCCCCCCCAAATCTCTTGAGCGATGAACCAGTTGTGGTATTGAAACGGATGGAAGGTGCATCAAAATTGGTGGGTATGCATATGCTGCACTCCGAACCAAACCCCATACCAGTATTGTTATGACAACTTAACTTCACCACCATCAGAAATGGTAAAAAAAAAACAGGAGGATTGTAGGGCCTCGTTCCTGTAATCGAACTCCGTTTTTACCTCAGCTAGCTGAAGAGCTGCTATCACGCTGCCTTATTTCCTTAAATCGAGGTTGAAACTGAGTATACTTGCACCTTACACACACCAGCCATGATCACTCTCCGCTCTCTCCTCGTCCAAACCATCTCCCCCCATCTATGCACCCACCTCCACCCAGCAACTTCCCCAGCCATCACAAAACCAATCCGCATCTGCTAACCCCGTGAACATATGCATATATGACGATACCAACTCCTCCCACCCATTCACGTGACTCTCACCCGCCCGCTGAAATGCCTGTCCTTTTCCATCTGCGACTCTCTTTGCCGCTTCCCACCCTTTTGTTATCTCATCTTTGCAAACCTGCTCAACGTGCTCTGTGGGACGGTGACGCGGGGTGTCACTGACGCAGCGATCTAGGGAGGTCTAAAACGTGGTGTATTGTAAAGGTCTAAAAGGTCTAGAGCTAAAGAACAAACAAGCTCCTCTATAAGTAAGAAGGTTGTGCGGCCCTAAGAGCTGCCCTATGCCCTACGCCAGTCACGCACTCAGGCCCTAGATGCCCGACACACTGTACTGCCCTACATGCTCATCATTGTGCACTGTTGGAGCAACACCTTCACAGGGTGTAATGGTCCAATATTCAATGACATCACCCCATCCTCAATGCTTGCTTCCTGAAAGCGGGTCATTGGGTCAACAATATCTGCCGCCTGGAGGGCTCTTTTCTTGCGTTGCCATGAAGTAAGATCCGAATCAGAGTTGACAGAGTTTGTGATTCCGGAGAAACCGCCAACTGGATCAGTGCAATTTAATGCTGGCGCGCCTCTATAAGGTGTCGATGAAGCCTCACCAACAGAAAATTTGACGGGCCGCGCACTAAAGTCCCTGATTGAGCCATGGAATTGGCAGGCAAACGGCTAGATTGAGTTGTGAAAGTATCGTCAGACAAAGGGTGACGTTGAGCCATGGAAGTATCGTCAGGCAAACCGCCGGATTGAGCCATGGACATATCGTCAGCCGGTTGATTCCTGGGGCTGTCGTGAAGACGACGGGTCCCTCATAGTGCCAGTTTCACCCTGTTTTGCAGCTCTTCCGCAACCATATTTTGAATGTGAAGCAGCACTACCGATGTGAGATGTTGGATCCATAGCTGTCCCTCCTCGGACGATTAATGCCAATGATATGGATGGGGTTCCCTTGTGTTCCACTAGGAAGTGAGATCCTTCCAACCGCGATCAGAGCAGCAAGATCAACTTGCCCGCGATCCTATGGTGCGTTCGAATATGCTGCTCTGCAGAGCGGACATCTTGTAGGGCAGACTTCTTTCATGGCGATGTCCCATTCGGCTGCTTGCTGGCTCTCAGTTGCGGCCTTATATGACTTCGGATCCTCAAAGCCATCCTGGTTGCCAACTCCTTCGGAGACCATGATGGCTGCATAAATTGGCGCGAGTTCCTCCTCGTATTCTTCGTCTTCGGCAGCAAGTTGAGAAGATTCCGCCAGCATTCCAGGAGGAGTGTAGGGCAGAGTGTGTCGGGGCATCTAGGGCCTGGGTGCGTGACTGGTTAGGGCATTGTTCTTAGGGCTGCACACTCTTACTTATAGAGAGCTTGTTTGTTATGTAGCTCTGCACCTCTACAATATACACTACGTTTGACACCTCTCTAGATCGCTGCGTCAGTGACACCCCACGTCACCGTCCCACACATCTTGCGAAGGTGTGGGGTGGAAAGTAATATCGCGCAACGTGCTGCGCGATGCAATTGAAACAGAAGCGGTGTCCGCATGGCAAAGTTATTGTCTCGTTCCTGTGCAAATTCGTCATGCAGACTGGACATTGCGCGCCAGTTGATGTGTTGAATCTTACAGTTCCGAGATCTGGTGTTTGATTGATCAGTTTCATCGTCGTTGGCTTCGGCTTAGGCAGTCTCTCAACAGGGTCGATGTCGTGGGCGGTGGGGAGGTCGTAGTGATTGCCGTCGTCATCAAGGGCTTCGGATTCAGAGTGTACCCCCACTAGTTCAGTCGATTTTCGGTTCACAATGATCGGATCTCTGTTGGTGGTCCGGGGCCGCCATATATCCAGGGTGGTTGACACATGCCACGCATTTGGGGGTTTGTGATGTGATCGAGTGGAAAGAAAAGCAACATCCGGTGCGGGCTACAGGAGACTCAAAATAATTCAAAGACTTTCGTCATTCTCCCAAGTATCGAAGGAGGCAAGGGTGGCTACAAGAGCCTATCACCGACAAGAACCAAGTATACCATTGTCTCTTTCAACCCACGCACTTCGACCACACACACGGGCTCTCTCCCCCTTCCTCTATCGTATCCGAATCCCAAAAAGATCGAAAGTATTATCTCTAGCCCCGAACCAGACGTGTTTGGGGTGGTCACCGTGTGGCGTCAGACCTAGACTTGGTCGCCTTGTCTATATTCTCGCAGTAGGACATACCGCAAGCTGGGGAAGTCGTTACTAGACTACTCCCTATTCGGCCCCCCTCTTCTAGTTGTCGCCAATCCTCTTGCCGAAATCTGGGTGGGTTTGCAGAGTAATCACAGGGAAGATCATATCCTACCTCCCTCCGCGCTGCTCTCGGGACCAGCATCGCTTTTCCCTTTCCCCTTATTTTCTACCCTCGAGTACGGAAAGGTAGGGCGGTCAGCCTACGGAACGGTAGAGTTTGGGAGATATAGGAACCCAGGTATTCCACAGTTCTGGTGGGAGGTTGCGGAAGGTGGCAGGCCTAGGTTCGTGTGTTGATACCGATTTCGATAGTGCGCTTCTTTGACCCCAATTGCCCTTATTTGACATGTTCTGCGTCCTTGGTCTCGGGGGAGGTAGCGAGAGCGAAGTTGAGTGGCTACAAGAGCCTATCGTTATACCGCTCGGAAGGAAGTTCCACACGGGAATCTTGGATCGAAACTACATCTTCTGTCGGGCCAAGTTGGGAGGTGCTTCGTCTCTGAGGTATGGGATAAGGCACCCTGCCCACAGTGTCGTCTATGTTTCGTAGGCTCGGTCAAAAACATCCAGTAGTCGTGTTCTTCACAACAACCGGAAGCGCCGCATATCACGGTGCCCACGCATACGGAATCCAATAGTAGGCAGCCAGGCAGCGGCATCCGTAGCTTTGTCTTCCGAGACCACGGGCGATCCGGGGGTGGGTTGGAGGGCGGTGAGGGATCCGAATCGTCAAACCATCCTCGCCCATCCCTTCTGGACCACGGGGAAGTCCGGACGTCTACTATGTGTCAGTCAGTAAATTATAGGAAGCAAACTTCTCTCTCTCAGTGGAGAACCCTTACCTCCTGCCATGACACCCTAGTATCCCACATCGATAACTCGGCAGTAGTTGTGATTTGGGTCTGGTGATTGTCGTGGCCATACGTTTTGCAATCTGACCTGGTGTGGGAATTGGGGTAGTATTTGGCTTGCGCCGAAGATCGCGAATACTTGATTCCGCTGGTTGTGGATTCTTTTCAAAATTCAACACATCGATACCCACCTCTTTCTCAGCTCAGCTGCAAATTGACCACGGCCTGAGATCAAGGGCAGAAGCAGCCTTCGAGGATGCGAGAGAGGCTGTCGGCGGAAACGGCGCGGTCGCACTCTGTGATCTTCAGCTCGCGGGAGGACGGTTGCGTCGCGAAGTCTAGCTCGCGCACAGGGTGGGTGGGGTTGGAGGTGGTGGCTACAAGAACCTATCGTCGACCGAGAGGAAGGTAGGATGAAAGTCCCACAAGGGGATCGAAGGGTATGAGTGGCTACAAGAGCCTGAAAGTAAAGAGATGGATGAAAGACCCACAAAGGGATCGATGGGTTGGGTGGCTACAAGAGCCTATCGTTGCGTGTGTCGAAAGGAAGGAAAGAAAAGAAAGAGTGGAGAGAAGAAGGGGGATATTTAAATCACAAACCAGAAGACAGGACAAGGACAGATCCCACAATCACCACCTTCCCGTGTTTGCTTGCGTGGGTGGATGTGAGCACCGACTCTCACTCACCCTTGAATGTTCGTGTGTCAAAGAAACGGCGTCACAATGTGCAAGTGCAGATCCCCAAACCCCATGAAAGAAAGAAAGACCCTTTTTTGATAAACCAGCCCAACCTAATTACAAGAAAGAAGCGGAACCGGTCAGATCCAAAAAAAAACATGTCCGCTGATCATCATCACATTCACCGCTGAGATGCATCTACAATACAATCACCCCGGTCTTACCACTCATTTACAGCCTCTTCCTTTTTCTCCCCCTCCTCCCCCTCCTCAGCAGCAGCAGGGGCCTCCTCTTCGGCCTTTGTTTCCTCAGCAGCTGCAGGGGTGGTAGTGCCGCTTGCTGCAGTTTCTTCAACAGGTTGTTCACCCTCCTTGTCTAGTTTCTCAAGCTCCTTCTTCGCCTTTGCGATGTTCTACGCTAGTGTTAGTTATGTCACAAAGCCAAAGCCGCTGCCATGAATGCTCACCTCCTTGGTAACCTTGTCCTGGTTATCCTTGTAGTTCTGCAGCTTCTGTCTCAAATTCTCAAGGACACGAGGAACCTCTTCCCGGCTGCTGGGTACCTGGACATCAACCTTGCTGAGCTCCTCCAAGACTCCAAGGTTGAGGTCGATCCTTCCAGCAGCTGCGGGGGTCTCAGCGGCCTCCTCCGCGGCAGAAGCAGCACCACGACCCTTCTTGCCCTTCTTCTTCTTTCCTCCGTTACCCGCGAAGTAATCTTCCTCCTCCTTCACCAGCACCGTCACCTTCTTCTTCCCTTCGTACGGCCGTGCCTCGGTGCTTGCCTTGGCGGCAAGCTCACGCGGAGCAGCAGCCAGCTTCGCCTTCTTTGCGGCCTCGGCGGAGGAGGGGTCAAAGAAAGCGATGAGGGATTCGCAGGTGATGATTTCGGAGGCGAAAGCGGGTTGTGATGCTGCCTCCATACGTTCTGCGGCAATAGCACGTTTCTTCTGAAGTTGGTATTCGGCCTGTTCCTTTGCGCGGCGTTCGTCGCGGATTTTGCGGGCTTCGCGCTCGTATGCTCGGAATGCTTGGCGGTTCTGGTAGAAGTCGTCTTGGATCGCTTTCATGGCTGCCCATTTCTCTTGCTGCAGGGCGTGGAGACGGGTACGCTCGTCGCGGAGGGAGTTGAAGTTTTTGTAGCTTGGTGCGACTATTAGCTACGCAGGGAGATGGGGGAGAGGAGGGGAAGTACACAGAATCTTGCTCAGCCTTGATCTCGTTGAGCTCCTTGTCCAGCGCATCGTATTTATCGTTCAACTCCTTCAATTCAGGATCCTGTTTCTGATCCTTCATGGCCTTCAACTTCGCGCGGTCCGCATCAATGGAGTTCTGCTGTTCCTCAATGACGGCAAAGTTCTTCTTCTGCTTATTGAGGTTGCTAATCTCCTGCAGCGCCTTCTTCTCATCAACAATCTTCATCTGACCCGTAGAAACCTTCTGATCGAGCATCTGCACCGCCGCCTCCAAATCGGCAAGAGTCCTGTAAGCCATATTCCCCTTTTTTGCATTGAGTTCCTTAAAGCGGGTATTAATGGAGTCGTGCAGGGCTTTAATCTGATCATCGACCTTTCCTCTCGCGGACTTCTTGGCGGCCTGTTGCGTGCGGATCTTGGCAAGCTCGTCCTTAAGTTCTTGTTGACGGGGGTTCTTGTTTCCGCCGGGCTTGGCCGAGTCAAGCTTTGCCTTGATGTCGTTCTTTTTTGCGGGGAGTTAGCTGGTGGTTGGGGTTGGTGGAGGAAAAGGAGCTCACAAGCTGCTTCTGAACATCCTCGAGCTCCTTTTTTGCGGCGTCCTCCGCCTTCCGGAATGCTTCCTCGTCAGGACGCTCGGGTTTGGTTACGACGGGCTTTTTGCTCGCGGGGGAGGTGGAGGATGTTACGGCGGCCATTGTGGACTACGTGGCGGTTTTAGTTAGCACGGTTTCTTTCCCCCACACGCTCTGCTTTTCAAGACTTTTGAGAGGGAGCTCACCAGAACCGGAGAATACGACGGAGACAGCGGGGGTGATGAGGAGGGACGAGGAGGGCCGTCAGAAGGTGTTGGTGGTCTGGACAGATATGGTGGAGTAGGTGAGTTAGTGAGGCTGGCTGCGCTGCCCAGAAAAATTTGGGGGAACACGATGGCAACATGTGGGCTCAGTAATCTGACGCTTCCCAACAGGGGAAGGTGACCGGCTGTGCTATATTAAATCTGAGTAACCCGGCGGGAGGCGGAGTGAGATTGAGTAGAGTAGAGAAATTAGAAACGTTAAACTTGAGCATCGTGAGAATCTCGGTGGTGTCTGTGTATCAATTCTTTTCAGGACTGGCGGTCGCCGTCACTTTCGAGATTCAAATATTTTTTTTTCTCGCCGGTCGATGCCCATGCTGCGCGCAGCACGTCATGGTCGAAACCAGCATGTGCCAGCAAGCGGTGCAACAAAAATGTTCGGGGAAACCTTACACTTTGAGGTAAAGTGACAGACAGAGATCATTCTTGGGATTTCTGCGGCTCGCCATCTTGGAGCTTACATATTTCGGGAATTGGCAGAAGGTCAGGGTTTAGGGCTGTTTCCGGGAAAGCCACGTGGCCGCTAGTCCTTCCATGATCTCACCACCATCCGCAAGAAACATCGCGAGTTCACATCACCACCCTCCACCACCCACCGCCATCATGGCCAACGTCCGTCTCCCCCCATCCCCTTCCTCCCACAACTAACGCCCCCCTAGAAATCCTCCAAATCCCTCGCGCGCACCAACCTCGCAACCCTCCAACGCACCCACCTCACCACCCTCTCCCTCCACGCCATCTTCATCCTCTACCGCCTCTTCTTCCGCCGGGGCTCAATCACAAAATACATCCTCCTCTCTCTCCCCAGCCTTCTTATCGAATTCTACCTCGATAAACTCGGACGACCACGCTACCACGCTTCCGGGGAACTACGAAGCCCCGGCGAAGACCTTGCCGCCGCCGGTGTCACGGAGTATTTATGGGACATTGTGTATGTGACGTGGATTGTGCTGGGGCTTGTGGGGGTGCTGGGGGAGTGGGCGTGGTGGGCGGGGTTGATTGTGCCGGCGTATGCGGCGTTTTTGGCGTGGGGATTGTGGAAGAGAATGAATGGGGGGAGTGTGCCCGGGATGCCGGAGGAACAGGGTGAGGAGGGGAAGAGTAGGAGGCAGGCGAAGATGGAGGGGAGAGGGGGGCAGAAGGTTAGGTATCGTTGATGATGACATGAGGGGTTGTAGATTGATGGGGAGAGGATTGTATTTTAGAATGGGGGAATGGATGTGTAGATGCTATCAACATCGTTGTTGGATGCTATGCCTACGGGATCTTCAGGAACGTGGGTCTACTGGTATTTTGAGAGCGCGAATACAAATCGTTAGACACGATGATCAACTACTATGTATCCCATAAGGCGTCGTATCCCATTCTAGAACGTCATGAGGTAACAAACCCTCCTTGACTGGAAAGTACAATTCGAGGTCAGTCGCCGCCGGTGGGGTTAGAAGTGCAGATCTAGATAAATCTAAAGTGCGGAGAAGGCAGGAACGATCATAGACCCTCTATCGGAAGCTAACGCTCGCCCCCATGAAATAGAGAATGGACTACCGAATGACAAGCACAAACAAAGTTTAGATCACAATTTTACTCGCGAGTGAGTGATGATTATGAAGCATGAAAAGTTCATGGGCAGAGTTTTAAGGGTGCTGCAGTTCAGAATGTATTTAAGAACTCGGTCTGAGATTGTAGCGTGGAAACTGGAGGTGGGATGTCAGTATTGGTGTTTCTCTGGGGGGGCACATCTTGGTGGCCATGGCGACAGAGGAGGGGTGTATGTTAGTTTACAAGGGGAAGCGAGCAGGTTGCAGAGAAGTGCGCGCGTGTGGCGCCTGTGTGGCTAGTGGGGGCTTGGCAGTGAGGACCGTACTTAGCCAATTAGATAGAGTTCCTACAACCTCATGAATACATCATTTACCTTTACTTGTACGTCCTACATTGGTAGCAACCTCTTTTCGATCAACACACACTCAATTGCCCTACGATTGCTTTATTAATTACTCTATTGCTTTATTCCCACTGCTATCGAACCATATCACAACATGGAAGCTTCGAAGACATTGACACCGACCTCGAGCCCCTCGGATTCTCTATTCCCTACGACGAGCGTACCTGTTGCAAATCATGTTTTTGGGGGCCCACGGAAGAAAAGGATGTCGATTTCCGGCTGGCTTGACTACCTGTTCCTTGAGTTGTTTCGAAATCCAAACATGAAGGAGAAGTCAGATCTCGGCTCCACGGGAAGGCCGTTTGGCTTCGTCGATTTGATTACATCAGAGAATGTGACCAACGAGACGATACTACTCCTCTTCCATCTTCTCGGTGGGCAACCAGGAACAGACTGAATGTTTATGCATACGCCATCACAGGAAGCGGGGGTAATGTTTATTACTGAGTATTCGAAAACTCAATGGGCAACCAACCGAAGTGCATTCATACCAAGATTCCTACCATCGGAAGTGTCCAAGTTTGTCATCAGCTGGGGTTATGGTGTTGCCCTTCCAGGTAACAAGATGACTTCGCCCGATTCAGAACTTGATGAAATTGCTTCCATTGCTCAGGTTCCGGGAAAGTTTGGGAAGACGACAAGTTGAAACGCAATCTGCTGAGTGACCGTTATTGACTTTTGGACGGGCCTATTACCGAGTTCGAGTAAAGTACTAAGACGAGGAACTTACACCTATAATGGGTTAGGGTTATGGTATTCAACAGACCAGCAAGATTGGAACACATGAAACGTATACAACCACTTGCCTCGCAAAGCAAGTATCGATGATAGACTGACGGTTGACATCACTTGTCGAGGGCTTTTGCCTAGATTCTCAACGGCAGCATATTTACATCTTCTTTCTACCTCTGGTACTTCATACAACTACATACGCGAGCGTACGTGCGAATACGTGTCAACAGCAAGTATGAATGAATGAAGGCGATCACGGTGGCTTCATCGGTAATCTCCTCCGTTACCTTCAATCAACACCAATAGTTCGACATACAATCCTAGCGGTTCTACGGATGGCGAGGCTGCGGGTGTCTGTACCCTTCGCAAGCGTGAAATAAACACCTTGCCGATTGTTTCGCTCGTCGGTAAGTGACGATGGTGGTGCAGCGTACTTGATGTTGAAGATGCTGATCCTCCGGCCGCTAGTCCAAGTCCAACCGCTGAGTCACATCCTGTTCAAGTTGATGTTAGCAAGAGAACCAAGGACGGAAGGACGCTTGGGTTCGACCATTTAGGTCATGCGCATAGATACGATAAATTGGGATACGATAGTGAAGGATACAACTTCGAAGGCTTTGATAGAGAAAATTTTGACCGCTATGGATTCGACAATTTTGGTAATGACCAAGACGGATTTGACCAAGCAGAGTTTGATCCTAGCGGATTCAATCGATGGGAGCAACACGTTTCGGATATCCCTGCTCGCTCTTCTCAAAGCCATCTGTACCATAATTGAATCGATGAGGAAGAAAGGCATCTTCAAGGGCCCTGACCTGGTAAGCCTCTAGATTTTATGAACGATTTGACTAGGGAAACGTTGATAGATACGGATTTGAAAATTTTGGAATCGATGAGGAGGGTATGACCGTGCTGGATTCGATCCCAATGGATATAATAGATGGGAACAGCACGTTTCAGATATCTCGGCTGTTCTCGTCAAAGCCATGTATGCGAGGATAGAGTCATTGAGGAAAAAAGGGATTTATAAGAGCCCTGACCCCAGTAAGCCATTAGATGTCAAAGCCTACTGCAAAGTTTTGGGTCTTGACCCTAAGGTTATTTTGGCGACTGCTAAGCAGAGGTCGGAAAAGGAAGATGCCGGATTCTGTGAGTTTATGCCTGTTCCAAATGTTTTGAATTTGAGACAAATATAATTTGGTTCGCAGCCGCTGAAGTCACGGAAGAGGACAGTTGTGACACAGCCACCATCACACGCACTCAGTTAAAAGAGGCAACAGAGAAAGCACGGCCATCTTTCATTGTTCAATCCAAGAAAAATCGGGACATAACTGAGGGAGGTAATCGAGAAAACATAGGATAGCTTCGGTGGTGATACTATATCACGAACATAACTACAAAAGATCACAGAGAAAATTCATCCAGGAGAAAAATTCGTCTGAGAACGGTGAGGTGGTGGTTGAGGTGATATTGATAGTCTCGTCTCCAAACAACTACGAGGAAAAACAGGCAGCAGCTTCAGGGAAAGGGAAGCACATTGGCAAGAAACCACTCTTCACCCTTCCTTCACTTCGAGACTAATTGGATCTGGATTAACCTAGGGGAAGAAAGGAACCGCCGACGATGTTCTCTCCGATTCCGGGACCGAACCCACTAGCAGGAGGTCCGAGCAGAGCTCCACCGCCCCATAAAACCCCAGCTGCCTCCCCGTCTACTACGCTACAAGTTGCGTCAAAACTTTTTGACCGCCCAAGTACCCCACGAGCTACCCCCGCGTAAATCTGCCCGCAAATCGGGCGGCGAGTGGAAGTGCAACTGGCAGAGTTGTATCATCAAGGCATTGCGGATGCATGTGATCAAGGCATGCGAAAGGAACCTGGGCTCATCAACTGGAGCGTCACAGAGGCCCAGCAGCACTTTCACGGCCGTTACGATAAAGAGACTATGGCCAGCACCAAGATGACAGGGTTGGTGTCGTCGAGGTGGCGGAGATATAACCGGTCGCTGGAGAACATACAGCGGCGGGCAGCAGAAGCCCAGCGTTATGCCGCACAAGTACGTCGTGGGATATTATTGTGGTGGAAACTGCAAAAGTAAGTAGGGCACACATGTGAACCAGAGAAATACTCCGAGGGGGGAGAAGGAGGAAATATGACTTGCAGGAGGAGGTAGAAAGTTTGAAGTGGAAGCTTGCAATTGCCAAAGCGCAAGCAAGAGAGACCCCAAATTCCACGCCACCCAGAGCTTGAATGATTTCTTATTTTTCTTTAATTACACAACTTGGGCTGGTTCACTATTGATAAATACATAAAAAATGGGGTTTCTCAAACACCATTAATATCCCATTTATGGTATGGATTTATTAACTACCCATTAATAATGGTCAGGTAGCATTAAGAACGGTTGAAAAATAGTCGTTCAACAGGAAATCTAATAGCTAAACAATACTTTAGGTATCCCATGAATACAATGCCCAGTTTTTGCTTGTGGTAAGAAATATTTGCTACAAGAAATACTCGCTACTCTATAAGAAATATTGTTTGCGCGATCGGTTTTCAATGTAATAGCCAACAGTGACGTCATAACAGCTATGAAGGAAATTCGAAAGATAGATGATCGGCTGCCACCGGTCCCCAAAATACCACGAAGCTTGTCCTAACAGTGCCGCCTTTTTTTAGTTTAGTTCCCGTCAATATCACATCCTCCCTTCGTGCGCCCACTGAGTTTTCGTCCGATAAGAGTACTGCTTCTCGTTCCCAGTTTTTCTATCACTCAAGCCAATCCAACGCTTTTAAGGTCATGATCATATTACGAGGCGGATGCTGCACAAAATAGTGGATTACCGATCAGCGACCCACAGTTATTAATTTGTGCACTGTTAAGGAAGACTCACCAACAAAAACAGCAACCTGGCTGTCCTGGGCATCAAGAGCGTTCATATTCTCCTCTGTTTTATTATACTTTCTAAACAACACCCAGAAGATGCAACTGGTGATGAATGTCATAATTGCCAATCCCGTGTAAAGCCACAGCAGCTTGGGGTCGACAGTAACTGGCGTGAGAGCAATGCCAATGGCGGGGCCAAATGCCAACGTGAGGAGAAAGATCGATGTAACCTGAGATAATCAACTTTTATCATCCATCTATCGAAAGCTTGGAACTTACAAAAGACTTCATAGATGGTGGCGCTTTAGTGTATGCGTACTCCAACCCAGTAATAGAAGTAAAGATCTCAGAAATGCCGAGAAGCAGATATGCTGGAGTCTGCACAACAACATGGACCTTGTTAGGCACCAAGCCATCGAGGCACGTGCTGGCAAGGGGGGTATCGTAGCACGGTGGGGAGGCGTAGATGATGTGTTGGACAACCGCAGTGTAGGCCATTGCGAGCGCAGCTAGAATGAAACCCCACGTGATACGGGTAATAGGCTTGAAGGCTATGCCCATCTTACGCATGGCAGGGTACACTAGGCGATCAAAGATAGGAGCAAGGACGATGATGGGGAAAACGCTGATATTTTGCATGAAATCATTAGGCACACCGTGGGTCTCCATGGTGCCCGCTTGTGTTATTAAATTATTCAGCATTTGGCCGTAGGAGACCCAGTAGAATGGGAAGAAGAGGAAAACTCTGCAAGCGACGAGAGCGCGTTTGAGTTCATCAATAAATAGGTTGTCCCAAGGCGTGGTATATTTTTGACCGAACTTCTCACTGTAAAGCGGCTTTGCGGCGTCCATATTACCCTTGTTAATGAGGCCGATCCACATAGCCTTGAATGCGTGTGGAATGACAGAGCGTTTGGGCGGACGGGTGACGTAGAATTTCCTGCTGAACAGGAGAATGCCGAAGCCAGCCAAGAACATCAGCAAAGGGAGCAGATAAGCAGCCCAGAAATCGATGTATAGTTCCATATTAGTGGTTGCTATCGACGAAAGAGAGCCAATACTGACGCAGACGTAGTAGGTCGTGTAAATCCTTTGAATTGTGATGTTTGGGTCAACAATCACACGTTCTCCAGACTTAAGTTTTCGGATGAACTGCTTCTTGCCCGTGTATTGCTCGGCAACTAGAGGAGAAACATTCGACTTTATTCCACCAGTTCCAAGGCCAATTAAGATCATCGCAGTAATTAGGCCTCCAAGAGCAGCACCGTGATGGATTGAAACCGGGAGCGAGGTGGCGAAGAGTACTATGAGCCCGAGAATATAAACAAGAGAGTGATACACGATGGTGTTGAATCTTCCGAGATATTGATCGGCAATAATGGCACCGAAGATAGGGGTAATATTGCACCAGAACATGAAAAATTGATTCAAACACGTCGCGTGCGCCTGTCCGAGGCCGATGACGCCCGGTCGAAGTGAATTGCCGCTGTTTTGAATATAATTCTGGAATGGCCCCGACAATCCGTAGAATGCGAATCTTTCGCAGAATTCAACGATCGTGACTAACCACACTGACCGTGGTAAGGAGTCCGCGACTATACGTAGGTTTGCGCGGTCATCATCACTGATCTCCCCCTCGTCTTCATCGGTTTCATTGCGGATATGTCCGAGCTCGCGTTTCATGGTGGTCGTGTAAACGTTTAGATTACTACTGCCAGCTATGTTGACAATTAAACAAGCTATCAATCTGGCTTTAGCTTGTTTTTACAACACAAATTTTTTGCCGTAGCTTAGGAGACCTACCTCCACTTCGTGCAGCTCAGATGTAGTAACCTTCACGTGTGAAACTTTCTCACAGCAACGAACTAGAGTCTAGAAAAGAATATGTACTCGTTCGCCTCGTTGCTGTGGTTAAGTTTGGCAATAGTATTTGGTAGTGAGAGGTCGTCCAATCGTAATGCAGGTGCGAGAAGTAGAAATGGCAGGAGGAGAGTAGGATGAATAGATTAATATCTCTAGAGATAGAATTAGAGTTGAACACCAGCTGTCTAGATATATATATGTAGGCGGTCAAAAAGTTTTTACCACACACTTCTAGGAAAGTGCGCACAAAACTGCTCCAAGCTGTGTCAAACCTTTTTGACCGCCCAAGTTTGAAGGTGCTGCGGAAAAAAACACTTTGAGCTATCCATATGGGGGCCCATGGAATAGCCTACTCAGTGATACGGACTGCTACCTGACCACGGTTTTGCCGTGATATTGGCTGTGTTTCCCACTGTATGAAATTTCCTACTCCAGAAGTTGTGGGTGGTAAGAGACACGGTAGTGTTTGCCAACGAGATCAGATGGAACGGGTTTTGGCTTCAGTTCAAGCCATCGGCAAACAATTGGCATGGTTTGAAGACTTGTAAGGTCTTAGTTCTGACGCCTTGCACAGGATATTCTTTGTTGCTTCTTTCTTGCAAAGTTGCAATTGGTTGATGAGATTCATCATGTCTCACTCGACGCACAGTGTTGCGGGTGCGTCTCTGCTCCAGTACTTGTGCTCTCGAGCGAGACGCCCATCTCATGTCAGCGCTATACAGATATTTGTACTACCATGAAGATTATGCACTGCCATACGCCTCCGAGATCCATTTCTTTGATAGACATAGCTATAGTTGACATTAATGTGTGGTAATTGTAACGGTTTTGTTTGATTTATGACGTATACTGGCGGGGAAGCAAGGCTGTCGGCTGCAGCTTTCAAATGAAGATTGCTCTAAATCGGTGATTTGCTTTACCGACTTGGAATCGGATGTTGTTTAAGGTGTGTTACACCAACCGGTGAAAACCCTTCGCAGTGCCGAAATCCCTCACTTAACTAGGGCCGAATGCTCCCAATGTGTCAAGAAGATAGCCCCGAACACCCACGTCGCCGACCTCAGCCGTAATAGACCGGGGAGGTTGGCGGTGGCGAATTTCCCAAAAAAAGTCGCCTTGTAGGGTTTTTTTTTGTCGATGGTGTAGCCTTGTAACTTCAAACAAGGAACATACATGCATACCTATCTCTCTCTAAGACCTGTCTTGATATCAAGAATTCAGTAGGATTCCGCAAATAAGCCGTGCGGCTTTTTCAAAGGTGAAGTAGACAGTAACTAGTAAAAGTCGGACCAGAATATGAAACCTCACCGGCCCGGGTTTGATGCCCTGGATGGTTTTGCTCCAACATCGCCACAAAGAGATCGCTTGCCTGCATTTACTTCGTGTGAGTGTGCCTTGTTTACAGAATTGTACGGTAGTCATTGCCGTTGCATAACCGTGAATTCAGCGAATGGCAGCCGATTCGTATATTCATTGGATAGGCTGATATGGACTCGCTGCATCACACCAGGTCACACGGAAGTTGCCGCACTGCGTGTCAAAAGAGACAACGGCCAAATTCAGGCCATCCGAAACCTGTCAAACAAGGTGCGTATGATGGCCTTGATTACCGTGGCAACTTCTGCGGCCGTTGAACATCCAATGGGTACAATGGCCGCTTTATATCGCTCGTCATTTTGCCAAACAGCCCTTATCTAGTTAGCAATTCATACCGTGTGCAGGGTCATTCATTGTCAGAAAATAGAATGATTAATATTCGCCAGTAAACAATATGTGCGCGCGGCGTCTCCAAATCTCCAATATCTCCTTATCACTCAGGGGTGGGCCAGCAATCTGTAACACCCTTTCCGGCGCCAGTTTCCTCGACGATAACTGCAACAGCAGAACCGAAATGCATAGGACTTCCTTCGAAGATTACGAAATTGCTCTGCTGTCGCTTCGCAGTTAGGACATCTTGAAGGCCAAGAATGTTTTCCATGTTCGTTGTCACCAACGCCACAGCCTCTATCTCAGTTAGGTTTCCCCATTTTTTAGCCCAGCCAGCTTCGAACCAGAGGTTCCTCGCCAAAGAATCGTCTAGATACAAACCAGTCAGTAACTAGAGTTCATTGGAGTGAAATGCAAGATATATTAGTGGTATACCGGGCAAACCTATGGCAGTATTTACACCTGCCTTGTGCAGGATGGCGATACTACTTTCAGACATTGGGGGACCAGGAAGACTGCAGGATTTCCGTCAGTAGTCTCTTAGGAGCTATTCCATGGTTTTCATACCAGTTTCTTGTTTCGAATGTCATTGGTAAGCACCGCCACGGAGAGAGAATAACTCCAATCTTCGCCTTGGCAAGGTCTTCGGCAAGCTAAATATCCATCAACGTCTGCTAGAACGCACATGCAATCGTGAAGTTGGCGTACCATCCATGCTTCCTGACCACCTGCTATAACGATTCGAATCTTTGGGTAGTCCCGTTTCACTTTGATAAGGTGCCCAATTATATCCTAGAAGTGTGAACAGTGAGTCTTATGATCATGTATTCACAATCAAGAATCTTTACCTTATTTCCACATTCGACAACCAGCGGAAGATATCCGGACAGAATCCTGCCGAAGATATCCTTTTTGCCATTGCTGCTTGCAAGAAAATTTCGAAGAGCGGCAATTTGACTGGAGATGGTGGGAGTATTGGATCCTAAAAACAGATAAATGTGAAAGATCTATCGGCAGAATCAATGTAACTACCTTTGCCATCTTGCCCTATTCGTATGTGCAATCCAACATCATCTAATTTCGTCAAGTCGTACTTCATGATGGCCGTTGAGTAATTCTCACCTTTCAGGATTGCCTCATCTTCAAGAACTGGTGAATTTAGCGGAGCCTTTCGCCAGATATTGCTTTGACGGCCTTACCGCTACGAGCTCCAGTACGAAAAGCTGCGCTGACCCCTCGAAACAAAGACCCAGGTGCACCAAAAAAGCCTGCACAATTTGGGGATGTTACCGCCTGAAGAACCCCAGATCGTCTCGCAAAATCCAAATGCTTTCCTGAGAACGAAAGCCCATGCTTGGTGTAAAGTAAGTTGGTGAGGTCGGCCGCATCGGTTCTGAGAGTCCCGTCCTGCGCGCTCGGTTCGTCATCTATATCTGAAAGTCCTAACGCCAAGCCCAATGTTGTGATCCCCTAAGTAAAATAACGGAAGTCAGGTGTGACATAAAATCTTTGGACTTGTCCGCTTACCGGAACAATATAACCATCGTGCAAGGTCATAATATTGACGCCCTTTTTCGCCATCCTTCCCTCCTCTACAGAACACTCACCCAGGCAAACAATGCGTCCTTCTTTTAGCACCAGAGTATTGTTTCCTTGTTGAATAGGAAAGTCTTCCAAGAATGACTTAGAGATGCCCTTTATTACAAGGTCGCGAGCTCCGATTTTGCAATTCTTCTTCAATATTGCCGATGGATTGGATTTCCATTGTCTTGGAGCCTGTAAGGCTTCGTGTGTAGGTATGGATGCTGATTGGGAACGGCCTCCTTCTGGGAGACTTGAACCATCTATCCATACCTGGAGGGGTGTAGCCCCAAGTCGAAGTGGGTGCTCGTCCCAAAGGACTAGGTCGGCATCATAACCTTCTTTAGCATATCCGATTCGGTGTTCCAATCCAAGAGCTGTCGCAGGGACTGCTGTGAGTGACTTGAGGGCGCCGATCTCAGATTGTCCAAAGTGATGATTTATGGCAGCTTCGTATCTAAGAATCCAAGTCATTATTTCTATCTTAATTTTAGAAAATCAATACTCACACAAGGTGCTTTGCATTCAGCTCAGGATGGTCGGAATGCACACTCTCTAGAAGTTAGCAGGAATAATTGGATAAAGGGGTGGCGACAAACGCGACTGGAATATCGTTTTGTTCTAGCAGCATAGCCGCGAATATAGAAGGCCTATATGCTGGCTCAAAATCAGCATTTCATGCTCGAACACATGAAGACAATCGCAGCCAGCATACATTCCACAGAATACAATCCTGTCCCAGAAAATATGGCGACGGTGGTATTGCTATTGGTGTTAAAACATTGTTTTCGTAACGTGGTTATAGGGGCAGGAGAAATTAATACCTCGTGGATTGTTTTAGAATATCAAGGATAAGGTGGGCGTCATGTGCGTGGTGGAATGCATGTACCTTAAAGTTGAACTCTTCCGCTACACG
Organism: Wilcoxina mikolae CBS 423.85; assembly: GCA_014904905.1. Taxonomy (NCBI): domain Eukaryota; kingdom Fungi; phylum Ascomycota; class Pezizomycetes; order Pezizales; family Pyronemataceae; genus Wilcoxina; species Wilcoxina mikolae. Next base: position 509,978 of record MU122105.1, read on the forward strand.
CAGGATGGACTCCATGTCATGTGGAGCATAACAATGAAAATTTGTCCGCACTTTCCCACGCAACACAGCTGTATCTACCGTCAGCAAAACTCTCAATAACCATAAAATCCCAGAAAGTAGTACCCACCTACAGAGCTTTCCAACTCAAGCGAGAACGGAAATTCTTCCTGTACCTTCTTTGTTTTAGCGGCCGCAAGCCAACGATCTTGTTTCGTTTTCAGTGCTCGAACTCGATCAAAATGCTGGCGAAGTGCCCAGGCCTCTCACATCGTTAGCTAGTTCAAACTTTCTTTCATGTAGAATCTGAATAAATTGGCAGTACCATTCCCATTCTTGACTTCGGCCTCTCTGGAAACCTCGCATGAAACGTTTTGGGGTTACCTCCGCACGCAAACTTCATATAGCGCTGAGCATTGGTAGCATTTCCTTCTACCAGCATTTCATTGACTGATAGTGATGGAGGTACACGGTTTTTGATCGCATATGCTTCTCCTCCGATTATATTTGTTGAGCCAGGGAGAACCAATGAAGTAGTAACCCCACCAGATGCAATGATTGGAATAGATGCTATTGAAGAAGCGTTCAGTGGGTCATCCAAGATACAAATTAAACTTAACTATTACATACCATCGGACGTATAAATAGCATCGATCGTCCGTACATAAGGTGTCAAATCGGCGGACAGTTCATACAGGTCGTAGAATCCTTTGCTATATGGCAAAGAGTCCACTCCACTGTGAGAGTGCATATCGACAAGTCCTGGTGTGACCGGACGGCCGTGAGCAAATACTTCAGTAACCGATGCGACCGTAGTCCTGATGTTGCGCCCGATATCCTGGATAACTCCTTCCCTGATGAGAATATCAACTGGCTCGCCATGCCACGAGTCGCCGTCAAACAATGATGCTCCTCGTATGATCAGCTCCGCAGCCTTATCACCCGTGAAACGTGGATTCAATCGTAGTACTCTATCGCCAAAAGCTGATAATGTTTTGGCAGAACAACCCTTCATTTGCGAGAAAGGGAATTGATCAGGCATGGAGGCTTCGCAATACTCTGGATCCGGATCTCCGCAATATATTCCACCACCGAAAGAATATAGCAACACCAGACATACCGAAAGAAAAATAGTTGAACTCGTGGCAATGGCCTTGAAGTGCAGTCCCGACATTTCATTGGTGAGGACCTTGGAGGCAGGAGCCATCGATCCTGCAGTTTGTTGAGGTGGAAGTCCGGACTCAGATCAACCACATGTAAGTTCTTAAGTATAGAAGCATAAATCAAGAGGCTGGGGTTACTCAGACCTATTTATACATACAGGGTTATCGATAGTGGCCTGAAGTTGTATTAAAGTTATACACTTCCATTGAATTAAATACTGCAGGCTTTGCGCTGTATTCTTTGACGTCGGCAGCTTTATATGGGAGTTTAACGCCATAACTTGTTGGAGGGGGCCTGGTTTCCAAGTATGATGACAGCTGCAGCCGCCGCCACTTGTCCGCATGCACATATACTACAAATAAAGACACGTGTGGTAACCACCGGAATTGGCGCTTGAAAATTTCTCAACGTGGCCGCAGCCGGTTCCATATCGAGATGAACATGCTGCCGTTGTGTACTTAGTCCAGTTAAGCAAATAAGCGCGAACCAGAAGAGCGCAGTCAAACGCCCACTAAAAAAAGCACAAATCGAACGCGAGACAAAGAAGAGCACGGGTCAAGCGCCAACCAAAAGAGCGCTGGACAAACGCAGAAATTTCATTGCCCAAGCCCTTAGCGGCCCGGACAGACGGTTAGTTTGTGGTTGACGCGTGCATCTCTTGAGCTCTCGAGCTCTGCTTGACTCTTTGGTAGTCTACAATATTTCCTTTTAAATCTCGGACATACCTAAATCTGGTAGATCAAAATGTTCGCTACTTGTATATATGGGCAACACAGAGCTAGCTAGCCTGAGGAAACTAGGAAACTTCAAACGTTGTACATACAGTGATTGGAAAACTCCTGCAACACAATCTGTTTGCCCAAGGCTCTGCAGCTACGTAGCTACTGGTAAACGCCAAAGCACTTTTTTTAAGCTCGAAAACTCCCGATCGCGCGCGCGGCCGAGCATCCAAACTAGTAGATACTGTCATGTTTGACAGCCGAGGGGAAACGAGGTAATGTGGTGATGAGCGGGTGTCATGAAAAGCTGAGCGGCAATGTCAAACCAAGTTTCAATGCTACCTTAATTGACGTAACACCTTACAGGAATGGAATATGGAACAGACGGGTGCCAAGACGATTTCGAGTGATAATTACCAGTGGTGTGTTGACCTGCCGCTACGAGCAACGAAGCAACTGCTTTACATGGGCAATTATCCGGCACTTGCATTTAAAAGAATGGTGAGGAGAGGGGAAGAAGGAGTAATCCCACATATCCTCGAGTGGTGATGTTCATGGATTCTTGCTGTAGCACACGATAGTCGCACAAGCTATATTGTTTTTGGACCATATGTGATTGTCCGTAATTTCAGCTTTGTGCACCAAACACAAATTAAATAATGTGACATTAAGTCCATGAAAGCTACCACTAGAGGGGCGGGAATATTGATATATCTGTCGCTTTATGTATACATGCAGAGATTATGTGCATAGATGGCCGTTGCATGCACTGCACTGGCAATATAATTAATATCGGCTTGCACACGAGCTGGATCACAACCTTAAGCTTACTGTAGAGTACATCTTGCTGCCAGTCAATTGATTACAACGATTATGTGGAGGGTGTTCGAACGTTCGCGCACGCGCACGTTTCTCCTCCGAAAATGATAACACGATGGTCAACACGATCTCCTGCTCAGCTGCCTTTCATTGACCAAAAAGCTCCACTTGTTTGCGCCCTAAGGGGTAGGGTTGACGAGGCTCTTTCACAACTGATCATGAAGGACAGTTAACAAGTACCTGGTGCACGTGTCCTTATTACTCGTCGAAAAATCAAGTTTGGGGACACCTGAAACCCTAACCCCACATAATCCAAGTTAACAATGAACATGGGTGCTTCAAGTAGGGTTAGGTGTTTAGGTGTCCCCATACTTGTTTTTTCGACGAGTAGTGTACTGCCAAAAATTAAAAAACATTTTGTAAAAATCACAAAAATTCGAGTAGAAGGGAAATCGAGTAGATTGTGTTTCTATTTGATGGCACATGCTCTCTACCGAACAGCTTTCTTACGTACTTCTACCGTTATTAAAACCTAGGGAACGGATTGAGAACACGTTGCATCGTAAGACACCATTATATGCACCATTTACTATATTCGATATTCGCATGCGTGCAGTGCATCGCTGCAGCTGACTTCACGGCATTGGTTCCAGAGCGCGTTTGCTTCGGGAGCAATCATTCACTCCACAGATACTGTGACTCGCACATGCATGGCAAACTCTGCCAGACAGCGCCGGAAAAAATGGTAACACCTCTCCACAATTTGCAAAGCATCATGCGATCAAAACTAAATCTATGGCTAGAATCCTTGTCCCAAGTGCTTTTACTTCTATATTGACCTATGAAATATCTTGTCGTGGCTCTGCCAGTTTTATCTCTAGCCAGTTATATCAGTGGATCACTATTATAGCCCAACTTCAGTGTTCTGTAGCAGACCAGACCGATAAAAAAGAAACACCTGCTGCCTAGTATTTCATCATGGTAGCAGCAGCTTTCTTTTAGTACAAACACTGCTCGCATAAAGCCCCAACAAAGTTGTTTGGATTATCCCCAGAACTGCCCGAGAAACAAAAACTACCCACCCATCATTGTCTGCGACAGCACCTAACAGAGCTCTATAATCAACTTTTGTTTGAATCAAGATGGTACGCAAACAGGCCTTCGGAAAGATCCTGATATCCGGGTTGCGGCTAGGCTAACATCGTCTCAATTACTAGTGCACGAACCATTGCAAGCCTAATAGTTGCGAATGTGGAGATGGATATTTTGACAAGGACGGCAATTGGGTTAATGGAGATCAGGCACGAGCCCAAAAAGCTGCCCTCGCCCAAGAAAAAGACGATTCGAAGTCCGAAAATGCGTCGGCGCCATCCAGATCAGACGAACACGGTACTGAAAGCAGCAAAAAAGTTTCCGGCGAGCAGACGCAAGCCTAATACCATCCAAGGTCGATATGCTGTCTTGGCTTTGAGAGGTGAGTTTGTAAACCCTAGGCCCTCTTTGCACTTAACAACTCCTCTAAAAATCAAGGATTGATATAGCTTGAGATAGTCATGATCACGACCGATGTGCATTCTAAGTTTCAGTTGCTACTTTGTTTCTTAGTTATAAGCTTGCAATATGGAATTTTTCGAACCTTCAAGTTTATGTGCACGTGAGCTTTGTGATAAAGTGGATAACAGCAATAACAAATGTGAATACAGTCCATTTTAATCACTAGCTGTACATACATATGCACATGCGGCCTCATAATTCATTTTAGCCCTCCGCGTAAGTTTATGCAGATTTCCATAGCGATGTTCCCGATAGACCAACGAACCGTAAAGAAGTTCCAACCCCCGTACTTTCTCGCGATCGCTAACGTTGATCAATGCAATCCCCAGGTTGTTTTCTGTCATCTTTGTTGCTGGATTTGACTCCCCATACAATCTACTTAATTCAACCAAGCAGAATTCGTACAATTTGCGAGCTTCTTCATATCTACCACACTGGCACAAAAAGTTGGCCATTTTGTGCGAGCCGATGATGTAAAGAGGATTCTTCCGCCCAACAGAAGACTCTAGATTTTTCAGTGCGCCGCTGTACTCGCAGAACGCTTGCATGGCATCCCCGCGCCGCGAATAACAGTCGGCGAGTTGAATTTTCGCAACGCCAACCCCGCAAGTCTCGGACGGATAGTCTAGTTGAATATGTTTGAGAGACTCTAAAGTCATCCGCTCGGCGTCTTCGAGGTATTGGTCTCCGATATAAAGAAGCATCCACGACAATGAAAGTTCCATCCAAGCTAGGCTGACCGTAAAACCTGGTTTATTGAGCAAGATCCGAATGCTCTCGCGGCACAACTCCATTGGTTCTTTCATTGCTTCCAACTCTTCTGGCTCTATCGTTTCTATAAACGCGTTTTTCGCACACTCCAAGTTGGGCTCGTAGAGATCCCCCGAAACCCCTCCCCTGATGTGAGCATATAGCGATATCGCGTAGAAACTTCTGTATACGCTGAGAACCACAGTGCTTTGTTCGGTGTGTTGATGCACTTGATCCACTTGTTTCATTATATCAAAGCTCCGACGTGTATCTTCGAGAGACTGCTGTATGTCTCCCCTGAAAAGATGTATTCGTCCTCGGTTTGCTAGCACCCAGGAGTTATGGGGATGAGAAGGGCCCACAGCTGCTTCCATAAGTTGAACTGCCTCATTTATCACCTCCAACGCTGCATCTAATCTGCCTTCCCTCATGACCAACCATCCCAGCCCCCCCAGAACGCTCGCCTTTTGATGCTTGCACTCTTCAAATTGTGCATAGATGTCGTGCGATTTCTGAAACATCTGCGTCGCTCCTTCCATATTCGATATATTCATAAAGTAAGATCCCATCCAACAGCAAAGATCAGCAAATCCCGAGTCTTGCAGTTCACAGTCAAATTCTTGATGCTTTTGATAAAGTGACATTATCTGTGGGAGAACATGTCGGACCTCACCCACCGGAGGTAAGTTTAACGGAAAAAGTGAGTCACGAGCTGGCACAGTGGAGAAGCTGGCTTCGATATATCTTATACCACGTTGGAAGCTTTCTAGTCGACTTTCAGAATTCATTTGATGTATGACAGTTGTCTGAATTAACCTATGAATAGAAGAGGATCCTTTAGAGCGTACTAGGAGTCCGATGCGGAGTAAGACTTTCATAGCCGCTTCAAACATGACTGGATTTCCTTCAAAGAGACCAAAACTTGGATTGAGTATATCTTCCGGTATCATGTCTGGATCAAACCATGATAGCATATCTAAAAGTTCTCGCGCCTTTCGGTTTAAACTTCCGACGGATTCGTAAGCTAGTTTGAAAGTCGCCCCAACACTCATATTGCAAGCGATGTTCATGTGTTCTACTGGATCGAGTAAAGCGGCGCAATGTGCTCGATCCTTAAACAGGCGAAGGTATGTCGCAATTGGGCAACGCCCCTCGCAGATGAAGCTCGCAGCTTGCGAAAGCGCCAACGGAAGTGCACCAAGTTCCGAGACAAGTTCGGATATGATTTCAGAATCTTCTGCTGCGTCGTGGCGCAAATCATCCGGCAAAAACCCGAGAAAGCAGTCCACTCCGTCACTGTCACTGAATGGTCTTACTTGCTCCGAATGTGTGGTGCAAGGCCCCGAAAGTCCAGCATTTCTTGTCGTCACAAGGATACGCCCTCTTTCGCCAAGGGGCCAGAATTTCTCGAGGCTTCTGCTATCTGGAACGTTGTCGAATACTAGGAGCCAGTCTTGTGAGGAACGCTGAAGCCACTTCTTTACTTCAGAAATAGCCATGGATTGATCGACTAGGCAATTGTCGGGAATCGAATCGACGACTTTTGCTATCTGCATAAACCCGTCTGCCAAGTTATGATGCTGATCCGAACTTATCCAAAATATATTGGGGATAAGACGTTTGAACATGTGGGCGAGAGTGACGGCGATCTGGGTTTTGCCCACGCCGGGCATTCCCCACAAAACAAATGCTCGGGGATGGACAGATGTACTAGAGACGTCGCCAGCTGAAGTATTGGTAAAGTAGTTATAAACGCGATATAACGTATCTTTCCTTCCATAGAATCTCGGGATCGGGTCGAAGGGTAAGCAGATATACTCGGTCTTCGTGATCTTTCGTCCGCCTGTATCGTCACACCGTTCCGAGCGTGTGCTGCAGACATCAGGACTCAACTGATTTAGTATAGTACTGCGGTTCTTATTCTCTACGTCAAGGATCCAATGCAGCTCTTGAACAGCGCGTAAATAAACTAACTTGGTCTGATGACTTCTAAACCAAACAACTGCGATTCCGCTTAGTTATGTACTCTGACACGGCATCAAAGAATAAGTACTTACAAATTGAGCGCTTCTTCCGAAAGTGGAGCATTGCCTTACAACATATACTGGTCAGAATTGTGTAAATTGATAACATTTCATCTTGCGCTCGCGCAGACTTCAGCAGGATTGCGTAGGACAATCTGGACGCCTCGCAGTGGTGTAGTTGTTGAGCAACTAATTTCGTCATTTCCAAGAACTCTAGCTCTCGTTTCTCCTTGGGGGTTCCGCGGACTTGCTGCAAATGTATAATCATGAGAATTTGCCCAGTTTATCTCCATCGAATTCCAAAAATACTCTTACCTCGGCGATATATCCCAAGCTAGACCACACAATGGAGCTTGGCTTCTGGTCAATTTCGGGAGCACAGTTGTCAATAGCTTCTAAGACTGTGTCCCAAATCGCCAGATTTTTGCGAAGTGGCAAGTGCATTGAACAGCTTTCGGATCCTAAAACCGAAAAAACATCTCCGAGGGTAAACGTCGTCCGCCACCTCGTATTGTCTTCGGACAAAAGACTTTCCCGAAAACATTCTACTGCCTTGTTAACCTTTTGTTGCCATTTTCCGAGTCTCATGTCGTTGAAAGAAATATCTGTGTTGCTAACTGGTTGAGCCATGGCCATCGTAGCAGATGAGATCTAGGTAGATCACCCGAGGAATGTCCCCAAACTTCCACTGCGGTTGTATTTCTATCTGGTTCTATGCACTAAGACCGCGGCCGGGTTTACAAACAGAAAATCTCGAAAGCCAAAGCGGCTAATTACTACACTTCTGAGGCGACGGTGGAATGGCTGCTGTGTATTTGGGAAGAAATAGCGGGGAAGGGGGTCTGCACACAGTGTGCAATTACTGCATATGCATGCAGCTGTACCTGCGATGAGGCCTGGCTTGGAACTAGTCGCCATTTGGGCCAATCCTTTATGTCACTTACAGCGTTTGTCACAGGTAGCCGGTACTGATTACCACTCAGTGCATGTTGAACAACACACTTTGGGAGGCGGTGCCCGACTCGTTGTCGGGAATGAGCGTGAATAGATCGATTCGGTAGTTATAGTCGACAAAACAGAATTTTCTCTTGCGTTGGTGATCTGCGCCAATACGAAGTCACAAGAGTCCCTTGCATTGTCTAGTATAGCATTCACAGAAAAGTCCCTGATTATTCCCCAGGTAACTATAATACCGTTAGAAAATTGGTGGATTTCAAGAAGACAATCCCTATACGTATACATACGGCTGTTGAAGCTAGAACATTCAATGTCACGGCACTGCAGCACTGGCCAAACGACAATTGCATTCGATATTCCTTGAACCAGTCCAACAATGCTCTCATGCCCATGCGCTCGTGCCCAGACTTTTCCTCCCCGCTCACAAGCTCGCGGTAGAAAACTCTTACATTGCTTGCCTACTTAAGTACATAAGCGAAGTAGGACATCTACATAAATCCGGTTAGATGATCAACGCGAAGAGCCAGGTACCTGGCTGTCGGTACACCTGTCAAAATAGAAGTATAGGCTCACAAAATGGAAGACTGCAGCGAGTTTCAGTTCACCATTCTGTGATTTATGGCGAGCCTCGTTCTGACACTGGCACTCTCTAGCTCTTCTGCTCAATCCACGTCAATAAACATGTCGACAGTGTCCGCCCCAGAAGGCTGTCAAGGGGCATCAAACCCACCATGGTATCGATACTCTAATGTTACTATTGGCCCAGTCTCATTGCCGTCTGTGCATGGAAGTTAAGTGCTTAGCTTACGAGCGCGAGCGAACACTGTCTAATGTGTGCACGTGCACGCAGCTAGTTATCCACCACAGCCCTCTCAGTGAATTCGGATTTATGGATTTAATTACCACGACATTCCCGTCGCACCTTAAGCTCAATCGACTGCGATTGTGAGACGTGTAACTACGAAATTTCTTACTGTATCAACTTTTGTTTACCCACACACGTCCGAGATCCTGCACAGATACTATGGACAGTGAAATCGGCGGAGACTCACCAAACGCTCGGGCACCGCTCCTCAGTTGGCTGCACTCATTTCTATCTTACCGGAATTTGCTATTCTTACGTCGTAAACGACGTAACGACGAAGAGCAGACAGATACAGCGGATACATCAGATCTACGAGGTAAAATATTTTTTCTCCTGTTATCAAATCAAGCCGTAGTAACGATGTCCAAACTGCAGATCCGTGGAACTGGAGCGGATGGTTTTTCAACGACGGACAAAGGTCGCAGATAATCACGGCATTATTCAGTCATCACCTTCATACAATTCATCGCCATCAACTCTTGTCATATCTTTTGTCTCTTCAGACCGAACACCCACACCGAACGAGTGAAAATCAGGTCTTCGACATTAGAGTCTTAGGTTGTGTGGTCGAGCTTACGAATGTTGGCAACGAACGCGTACGTCAAATGCAGGTCAGCGAAGATATATCCATTAACAGTATCATTGAAGAATGTTACCTGCGCGACATCTTCCAAAGCAGAGATGAAAGCCGTCTCCGTGAGCGTGAAGAGTGTGTAGTAAGCACGCTGGAAATAGCCTCGATGTTGTCTTTTAGTCGGAACGTTAACTCGGCAGCGAATCAACCTCGCGAGGCCTTCGATTTACTTGGGTTTCTCAAACAATCTCACGACGAGGCTGTGCAAATGCCAATCAAGACTCTCTTTGCGAATCTGGGATATCTTCCAGTAACGAACACTCGAACCCTTGACGAATTCTACGAAGTTGATAGCGCCATCGAGTGCAAAGACCTGAATGCGACAGTTATTACCGCATTCGGTGGCTTAAAAATCAAGTGGGTATCAGACTTTGGTGACCATCTCTTCCTCAACACCGCTAGTGGGCATCTTAGCGTGTTTTGGCACGCCGCAATTTGCAAAGCAATCGCTGATGGGAGTGCTGGGTTCTTCCTGTTAGTAATATCATGTTCTTCCTAAAATCTTCCCTTGCTATGCCACTAACATAAAATTACTCGCACTAGCCAATTGGGAATTCCACAGCATTTTGCTGAAGAGATCCTCAGGACATACTGGATACTCTTTGGATCCAGTCCGGCGGCGAAATGCGCATATTTGTCTTTGCCCGCACCAAATCATCTTCGACGACTACTTCCATCCGATCATCCATCACACAGTATATCGATATTCAACTCACAGTCCTGGCGGCCCTACGATATACCTTTGCATCTCTGCTCGACTGGATATTATGATCGAGAAATATTCAACGCCGTTGACTTTCCTTACTTCGCGCAACGTTTTCTTGTACTCAAGCATTACTTGAAATGTCGACGACCAAGGACATTGATATCTCTGTGGAAAGACAAGAGAGACATAACGCAATGGTATACTCTTTGGGTTGTAACAATAATTGGTAGCTTTGCTTTGTTTGTTTCAGTTCTTTCTCTAGTGTGTGCTATATTGCAGACTGTGGCGTCCTTCACATCACTTCGCGGTTCTTAGAATTTAGAGATATCGAATATTACTTATTCGTAGACAGAATGATAAGATATTGACCTGGAAGAATGACCTGGAAGACAACGATAACGGAGTGTGATATTGCAGATAGTGTTTGCTATTCATGAAAGTAATTGTCACACTAGAACCTAATGATCTATCTTAAGATACTGACATCGTCGTATGTTGCTCACTTTGCATCTCGCTCCGCCAATAACTATGATTGGATATATTACCTCCATAGGCCTGTGCAGGTGGCCTTGCACTCGAAATCCAGCCGCCCGACCGATCGAAGCGTGTGAGTGGCGAGAAATTCTGGGAGTAGGAGCAGAATGAGCCGACACCACCGCGTGATGGTCAGAAGTATGATACCTGAGGATTATTTGAGGCTGCAATACCGATACAGCCAGATATAACGTATATGTGGAGGAAGAGTAATTCGAATTCTTTATCGACAAGAATCTTTAACTATTGGAGGCCTTCCGGTATATCTGAGTCTGTGACCGAGGACTCAACAGTATCAAATTCTGGAGGCCTGAATCCGTAATACGATAACATTTCTCAGCCTCTCAGTCCTGGATTTTATACACTAAGAAGGAATGGTGTGTGGACTTAGCACAATCTATTGTGGGGTGAAACAAGCATGGCCGACAATAAGTTGCGCTAACTAAGCCTAACTCTGCAGCTGTACCGCTCCCCTTGGTGTATAAAAAACGGGACGGAGGCTAAGGTTGAGAGTAAGAAGACGTTATAGAACATATTACGGGTTGAGTGAGACCCGCCAACGGATTTTGAGACTGTAGACTAAGACTCTGTCACAGACTCTACCTGAAGTCTTCCGGATCCATGGATCGCTATGTAGGTGTCCAGTTGCCGAAATTCTGATGTCAGATAATGTTGGACAAGCCGTTAGCAACACGCAAATCACGGTAGATAATCAATTCGCAATATTGAGGTACACATTGCTAGATAGAGTACACCGAAGGGCGAAACCATATGTGTTACGGTAATTCTTGCAGCTAGGAACGTAATCTGGAGGGAATATAGTCTCTAACGTAGTGTAATACACAAAATTTCTGTATGTGTGCTTCGATATAACTCGATTAATTCCTGAAATTCCGCAAGTCCACTCTAGTCTGTAGATGTCTTTGGATACGGCGGTGCAGCGTAGCCTTGAGATCCCGGGATCATAGATTTGCCTTTCGAGGTAGCCCTCCTCCCAAATACTGCGGCGCCTTCGTCAGTATGAAAATCGCGCGGTGAATGCGTGCCACGATGTCGCGTTCCAAATCCAGTGGAACGCTTGGTGACACCCTTGAAGGAACCGGCGAAGAACGAATGGGTATTGGAAGGCCAGCGGTAGTGAGCCTCTTTCTTTGACGGATTTCGGGGCGATATTTCCCTTTCGTACCACGGAAAAAGTGCGGCGCCGACGATACTATGTTCGATGATTCATTCAGGCATTAGTTCTTAAGAACTACCAAACTAAGTCTTGCATTAGTATAAAACATCAAACACCCTTGCGCGGGAACGATAAGGAACCTACACCGCTGGATCTTCACATCTGCTGTTGGTTGGTGTCTAGTGCCCACACATACTCAGGTTTCCATGTCTGAAGTTTGAACGAACGCGATGTTTTCGTCTCCCAATCTTCGACGCAAGGGGCTCGATCAGATGCGGAGCAAAAACCGTGAAGAGCAGATCTATAACGCAGCGTCTGAGAGAGAGTAGAGAAGAGTACTGAAATGCGGAGAATATTGGTAGGAATGGTAGGTTACTGGTCGCGAGAAGTATTGGGCATGAGCCGAAGAATGGTGGGGTATTATGGTGAGGCTCTGGAGGCTGCTTAATGTCTCGGCCAGCTACGGTGTTGATCGTTTCGAATTCTGCAGCGTCTCCTCCCTCTTCGGTTCGGGTTTCGTCTTTTCATCCCACCCCAGTTCAGACCTCGTGGTTCAGCAAGTCATTTAGCCATTTCCCATCGACCGCTATCGGGAGAAGCAGCTAGTTACAATTGAGCGATTCAGATCGTTCTTCACCATCGTTCTCCATGTCATCGATATCGAATGCCGGATGACGACGACTTCCTCGACTTCAAGTTATGATACAACAGGGACCCTCAAACAGCGCGATTTTTGGTGATACGGAGGTGCTGTAGTTATCGGTCCATTACGGACTGCATCTAGCTAGCTGGGTGATATCCGGAACTAGTATGGAGGGCGTCTCCGCAGAGATCTAGTGGTCTGTACCGTTGTGATCAGGGTTCTGATAGTTGCTTATGGGTGAATTCACCGTCGCTAGCGTTCGAGCATCATCTCTCCCCACGTTTCCTAGCAAGCCGATACTCAGTCCATTCGTCGATATGACTGTCCGGTGGCCACAGAAGCCAGATGTTTTCCGCCTGTCAACTAGATAGCGTTCTCTCATTCATGGGCAGAGCTGGGTGTGACCTTCCTTGTCTCATCGCTAGCTCACACTCTGATCTAGTCCGGCCATGGTGAAGGTATTCTTCTAAATGCTGTTGATGCAGAGAGGTCTAGGGCTTGTATAATCCCACGGATTGTGGTCAGATTTTGCGAAAGCTGGTTCTTCGGCTCGGCAAGATCTACCAGCCTCCATGCTATCTCCTTGAATGCTTTCTTGTTAGTACTTCCCCCAAGATATCTCGACCGAGACAAGGGAAGGCGTCTCTGATTGTGCCGTTGTAGCTAGGTGGGATGATACCGGCCACATCCCCGACAACTCTTTGCCGCGGTATAGCTGTTTGTCTGACTACGGTTCGTGGCCCATCGTGGTGCAAATTTTCGGGAAGTCTCATCTAGTTACTTTTCTGTGTATGTTCGTTAGTGGCATATACCATAGTGAGATGGGGGTCAAATCATTTAGTGAAGCAGCAAATTGAGTACGTTGTCGCTTGTCTCGCACCCGTCCCTGGCTACCAAGCCTAGCACATTACTCATGTACTCTAGTTGATATATCGTTATCTATCAGAACAGTTTCTGTCCAGCCAGGGAATTGTCAGGGATGGGACTGCTGGTCCGTGCAGGCTGGCGACGTCGTCCAGAGACGCTGCCGCTAATCGTGCACTCTACTTGAGTATCTACTTCGAGCGTGTGCGCGGAGCTGGTACTTAATATAGTTACGCCAAGCGCTTCAAGAGGGTACACCGCGGCTGGGCATGAGTTTGTCCAGCCTATTTAGGAGCGTGCAATCTCGCCCTGCGCGAAGGCGGCACAGACGATATGTAGAGGTGCTGGCCTGCGTCGCAGCCAATGCTCATCGAGCCACAAACACCCTCGCGAAGAGTATACGTTTTAAGCTTTCATGTGTAACTTCCGCAGAAGTGAGAGATCGAAGGAATACCGATGGCCAAATCAGTTATGAAACCCAGAATAGCCTGAAGTTCATCCAGCGAAGATAGATCCGTATCAGCTGATTTCCAAGGCAACGGCTTCAGGCCCAGCTGCTAGTAATGATATTGCTGAGATTATGGTGAGAATTGTGACAGGATCGAAAATCATGCAGTTAGTATTCCCGCTCCAAAATCCATTATCTCATCACCTCCAATATCCAAAGTTGGGGCCAAAATACCATGTCACAATCGGGGTCATGATCGGAAAGCCGATTTTTCTGATTCCTTATACATGAACAGATTACACCCGTGGAGATACATATCCAACTTTCAGCAGATGCAAACAAGTAGTGAACCAATCATTAGTACACTGAGGATACGATGAGGCTACCTAGGTAGTTTGGTGATGCGCATCATCGCATGGCACTCGGTTGCGAATTGGGACGATAATCTAGGCATAGGCACGATCGCGAGATAGTTATTCCGCGATACTGTGAGATGACTAGTGCGCTATCTCTTTACAGATGGATGATGTATATACTCATATACTGGACTAGTGGCACGACTCTTGGATGGAATCGTTGTTACTTTATGCAAGAATTTGTTTGTATCTATGATGGCTATGACTACTTAAGTACTTAGTACTTAGTACGCACATCGACTACATACTTCCAGCTGTCCATCCTACTTCCCATCATCCTTTGTCATCGAGGTCTAGGTCGTACCGCTGGATTGGTTGCAGTACCGTTGAGTTTGACAGTAATATCTTTTGCCTGCTAGTGTCCTAATGCACCGTTACGGGTTATTGCGGGAACGAGATATCCGGAAGAACGAGGAAACTTGAGTTTTGGAGTTTCTATCATCTCCCAAGTACTACAACTTCCTAATGAACCTTGCACACCACTCTCGAGTTGGAAGCGGAATCTACCTGTGCCACGATGTACCCAGAGAATGAGGTCCCCAATCCCGAAGCAACAAAAGGCCCAATCTTACAACAACAAAAACACAAAAGCCAAGCCGCTAAAGCTCCTACTTCTGCCTCTACACCCGCCTTTCATCAACACATACAAGTCCGCCTCCCCTAATTCCTCCCCGCAACTCTCTGCTCCCTGCCACCATATCCACCCCGTCCTGGATCGTAGTCCTCACGGTAGTAATCCCTGACCTGGCCACCGGTAGGTCCGCGTCCATACTGTCTCCCCTCCTTGAATCCCGGATCCAAGTCCGTGCGGATGATACGCTCGTCGAGCTTCGTGCCGCCAACGTACTTCATCGCGTCGAGTGCGTCCGTGTGCGTGTAGTACTCGACAAAACAGAAGCCACACGGTGTCTTGTTGAATCGGTCAAGCCCCATTACTAACCGCTTTATCTCGCCGCATTTGGAGAAGAGCTCGTGGATCTGCTCTTCGGTTGTGTAGAAAGAGCTACATACCGCGGAGGGGTTGGTTAGCAAACGAAAGGAAAGCCTCGCTGCGCACAGAAGGGGGAGAGGTACAGATTTCCGACGTAAAGAGTAGCGGCATCCTTCAGGGGGTCGTCTTTGGGCGGGGCTTCGGCGGTTCGTTGGCGTTTGTTCTAGGGGAGGTTAGAGTTGACGCAGGAAGACAAAGGGAGTGAAGAAGGGGAATACCTCGCGCTTCTCGAAGTAGCTGGAAGGAGCGTCCAGGTTCTGAACAGTGGTGATCTTCGCCATGTTCGTGTTGTTGAGAAATGTGCAAATGATGTTCGTGTCACGGCGTCGTGTCGTTCGTTGGAAGGTCGGCTAGGGTTCCACGAAAGTTCGCGTCAAACTTCAAAGCCACCAACCATCTTACGAACCCCCACGGCAAATCACAACCAGCGAGTGTACAACGACAGAGCAACGCCCAGCACACGTATTATCTCAAGCAATCAACGACCCGAAGCGACAACTCAACGCCCCGCCTTCTGTATCGCGATGGCCAAGGTTGCGGCGGAATGCCTCCCGTGGCTGTCCAAGCCCTCCACCGGCTACGACCTCTTCACGAAACCTTCAACATTCACGTCTCCCCTATCTGACGCTGGAGATTCTATTGTCTCCCCGAGGCGGCAGATCGCGACTAGGGGCTCAGAGCTGTTCGTGGGACGCGGGAATGAGGTGCGATGCGCAGATCTACAGGACCTCAAGGCGAGGCACCCCGACATCGCGGTAGTCGCAGAGGGAGCAAAGAAGGTCGGACACAGGGAACATAAGGTCTGCCGAAACCCACAAGGGGAGATTTGGGAGGTACTCATGTTATTTAGGTCCTGAATCTACCACAACTCGACTTCGAAATCCGGCAGCTGGAAATCAGCTACGACGACTTGTACCTAGCGATTGTGGGCGAGAAGGAGATTGCGGTTTGCGTACTTCCTGGCGATGGCTTCTTGAAACGCGAGGCTGCGAGACCAGTGGTGCCTCAGTAGGTGACCTAAGCGACTCCGAAGACTACTAGCTAACACAGAATAGCTTCCATAGGATCGGTAAGGGATATCACAATGCAGACGCTGGCGCAAGGATCGTTCGAGTGTTGTGGCATCCACTAGGCGTCGAAGGGGCCTCGCTTCTTGTTTTGACAGAGGACGGATACGTCAGAACGTACGACTTTACCATTGGAAGCGAGATTTCCTTTGAAGTGCCGGATCAGACTCTAGATCTCTACGCTTTAAACGACAGAAAACGGCATACTGGCGGTTTCACGGCAGATCAGGACGAGATGATGCCAGCCTCGTGCTGCTTTGGTTCCGGAAAAAATGGATGGAGACCATTCACCCTCTATATCCTGATGCGAAGCGGAGATGTCTACGCGCTCAACCCTGTTGTTCCAAGTCGTTGGATGGCATCCCGAGATTTCATTCAGATGCTATCACTCGACATCACCGCCGAACTGGAAGCCTTCTCCGAAGAAACTACACCGGAATACAAGGCCATGATCCGCCACCAAACCAAATGGATCAATGATGTTCTGAATCAAGAAGCGAACATTGCTAATGCACAAACTTCGTTCGCTTCCCCGCGAGGACACACTCCAACTTGCCTAACAAGACCCGAAGTAGTTGGTCCAGAACCGGTCTTGCAAGGACCCTTTTTATTTGAGCCTGCACCTCAGGAATTTGCCACCGACGACTGTCCAGCTGCATGTGATATCTTTCATCTCGAGGCAGGTCCGGTCGGCGTTATCGGGATCGTCCATTCGGACGGCAAGCTCGATATATGCGTCGAGCCGGAAGTCCTCCCCGCCAGATGGGTAGACAAAAAACGCAGATCAAAGCTCAATCAATCCAACCTTCCTGTAATCGCAAGCTATGAAACTATCAACCTAGGCATTCAAGCTGGAAACAACTCAGAATACACTAGCTGGCCCACCTTCACCAAGGACCCACACTCGAGCCAGCTATGGTTCGTAAACCATATATCTGGCGTTGTTGCCTTCTCAATGAAGGCTTGGTTGAGCAAACTAGAGGCGGCTTTGGACCTTGAGGAAGACGAGGGATTCTTGTCCAGAGCGCTTGACAGTAACCCCAGATCTCAAGTGCAAAAGATTGTCAACACCTCCGGGAGGCCGGTTAATGGGTGCTGCGTTGTCTATGAGGCTTACATCGGCTACCTGCTCATCGCCGGGCATCAGGGTGGTCTCTCAAGCGTGGAATTCGACGAGCCTCTCAGCGGTACTTCCTTCCCCACCAACGAGGACACAATCACCCTGCAACCTGCACAGCGACACGATCTATTCGGCACACCCCGTCCAGCACGCTTTCTAGCCCCAGACTCCACACCACAACCTAAACCCTCCACTCTCACCCATCCTCCCGCCGCACCAAAAGTCTCCATCCTCCAACCCCCCTACCAGCCCTCCCCAGAATTCACCAAACCCTCCGCGCTCCCACAATTCCTGAAGCAGCAGAAAGGCGCTATCAAGCCCATCCTATTCTCGGCAGAAACCTTGGACGCCTTCAAAACCGCGCGTGCAACATTGAAATCGGAATTCGACGCGCTGATGTCGGGCGCGCAGGAAATGCACGATCGTGCGGCGGCGCAGCGGCTGGAATATAATAAGCAGCTTGAAAGCCTGCACGCCATGCACGCGCGGCTCGGCGCCCTTGCGGACCGGAACATACGCCAGCGACTCGAAAAGTTCATCGAACGCCAGGAGCAGATGCAGCAGCGCGCGGACTCCCTGCTGCGCCGCTTGATTATCGAGAGCGAGATCGGCCTGTCAGACGCCGAGAAGAAGTGGGCTAAGGAGGTCAATCGTATGAGTGAACGTGTTGTTGGAGACGCTGGGAATACCTTTGGGAAGAGGAGGTTAATGTTGGGGGAGTTTGTAACGCAGCTGCTACCAGAGGCGGAAACGGGAGAGGGCGAGAGAAAGGACGATATGGTCCCGGAGGATTTGAGGGAAGGGAAGTTGAAGCTGCTTAAACAGATGTTGGAGAGAGAGTAAGTTCCCCCCCCGGAGATTGCGTGGTCAACAGCGTGCTAATGAGTATAGGGATGCACTGGTTGCGAGCACGAGGAAGAGACTTGAGGTGTTGGAGTTGGAGACGGAACGCTTGGTTTAGGAAAGATGCTTGTGGACGGTGAATGTCGGCAAGGTTGTGGTGTACAGTACATACAGTCAGTATTTTCCATGGCTTTTCATTATTTATGGCACAGGAAAGAGGAAGGTGCGCACGTGCACATTATCTGTATTAAGATCGCGAGTGATGGAAACTGCGTATTAATGTTACGAATGACACTAGAGAATATCCCTAGAAAAGCGGATATGTAACTAGTTTCAGCCTTCTTCCTCCCGAGACAAACGGGAGATCAACTCGAGTGTTTTTATGCAATTCTCTATCTTGATCTCTTCGGTTTGTGACTAAAGATAGGAATTCAACTCTACCTCTGACTACTACTTGGGTAAAACAAACTCAGCAGCGGTTGGAAAACAGTTTTGAACTCTGGAACTCAGGATTCCTTTGCAACTGACTCTCCAAACACAAGTTCGGATGTACTAACGTTCCAGTTTCAAGAT
This sequence comes from Wilcoxina mikolae CBS 423.85, assembly GCA_014904905.1. Classification (NCBI taxonomy): domain Eukaryota; kingdom Fungi; phylum Ascomycota; class Pezizomycetes; order Pezizales; family Pyronemataceae; genus Wilcoxina; species Wilcoxina mikolae. Next base: position 528,843 of record MU122105.1, read on the forward strand.
AGGACCTGGCCACATCTGTAAGCATAACCAACTGCACCATTGAATACGCGTTACTTACTAGCTATTACTGACTCTATCAGAGTCCTCTTTCGAAAATCGTTAATCCTGGGCAGCAGCGGAAGTGTCCCAAGCGGTAGAAAACTTTTCCTGGGCCATCGAAAGGTACCTCCGTACGCCATTGCCGCGACGACTGCCATCAGGCTCTCCACAAACCCCATTGCTAGAACGCAAAATACACTCGCACTATCCTGGGGCATTTTTTGGTCCCCCAGTAACAGATGTGCAGGCATTCCATGGATCCACAATCTTGGCGCACGCGGAAAATCCACCAATTCCTATGACAAAGCGGCGGGAGGTTATTGGAAACGATTCTGGGTGACCTTCAAGCCTGAAAATGTTGATATGGGTGCCCATCTTAATCACGGCAACAAGAGCGGTGATCCACTTCAGCTTTGGACATGCCTCGGCGCCGACATAAGCCACTGTCATGGCGAAACTGGATATTGCAAGAAATAAGATAAGAGGACGCCGAAAAACCCTCAGGAGGTCATGCGTGTCGTACCAACTGATGGCATTCACATCCGTGTCATTGCGGTACTCGGAAGAACTCCATTGTCGCCTCACGACACTCGTCACTACTCTTATCAGCGGTGACAACAAAAACAGACTGCCCTTTGGGGCAATTACAAAGTCGAATTGAGGGGATTCTGCTGATATCTCCAGAACGCTTCATTGGCTTCCGCCCAGTTCTCCAGCGTTCCGAAGTGGCCTACCCGCCGGCCGATTCACAGATTAGTAGGCCGGTCAGATACAGACCACCATATAAGAAGCTGCCCTTGGCGTGGGCCGGTCTAGTCGATTCAGGAGATGTCGGACTGCAGATATCTGTTTAGTCTGCGAATATTTAGGTTAGTCCAGGCCTAGGCCTCTGTTCGGTAGGTCTACTTTGGCACAGACCTGCCTCGGTCGGGGTCAGATCCGGCCCGACGGGCAGCTTGGTAGCCTTTAGTCGCAACCAGGAACTCAACGAGAACTGCAGTTGTTCCGAGCTGACCATCGCCATTTATCATCGGCTTCAGCGGCCAGGCTTGGAGGAGATGTTGACATGATGAGCAGTTGGTTGTTAACTGTCACGTCGGTGTTGAGCGTAGGATGGATCGGTTGTGATAGACCGTGTGCAGCGGGGGGTTAGATGAGATCAGATTAACTTTAGATTTCGATGAATCAGCACGGATGTCATCCAATCAGATGCCATCGGAGCTCAAACCTACATCCTCAGTCTTCCCCAGCATCCTCAACCACTTCACACCTCACGGATTCTTCCCGACAGCATGGCCGCCGAGAACCTTGGATTATTGTATACCACCTCATCTTTTCTTTCGGTTACTTGAGCTGGGTTTAACTCGAACAGTGCCAATCTTCGACAGTCGCTCATGCCCGAGATTGTACGTGGCGAAATCGTGGAAGCGTATTTTGCATCAAATGCAGTTATCCAAGAGCTTGGTTTTCGTCAAGACCAGCTGCAAGGTTGGGTTTGAAGCTTATATACTCCGTCCTTCCCGACCGGCGGCCACCAGATTACACCTACGCCGGTTCTATGCAGATGCGGTTTGATAAGGAGTTGAAATATCTAGAGGAGTTCGCCTTAAGCTGTCCCCATGATGCGAAAGTCACGACCTCTCACCGTCTTACCGTCGCTATCGCGGAATCCGTGGCTCGGCTGCAATCAGCGATGGATACAGTGCACGAGGAGCTAATAGCAATAAGTAGTCGGGTTGTGTGCACATTTTAAGTTGTGGTTATTGCCGAGTTTCATCCCCCGGTCGCCCGCCATACAGAGAGCGTTGGAGCTTACGAAAAAATGGAGAAATAAACAAGGACTGGCAGATTGCAATAAGTTGAACGGACTTGTGTGCCAGCAGCAGCAGCTGGTTGATGAAATACGTGAACATCTGGGTTTTCCGCAGTTGCCGCAGCTGCAGAATTGCGAGGAGGAAGGTATTGAAAGGGTGGGTTTCCACACAGGCGGAGAGTGTACATAATAAATTAAGAATGATTAGTCAAGGCGAGGACAGCTGTGGTAGAGATTTGGTGTGGTCTGGGATTGATTTTGGCTTCGTTTATTAATGACCAGAGGCACTAAGTCCATGCCAGATTTCTCTTTGATATGCGGCAGCAGCCAGGGTATGTCGTGAAGGACAATTCCATCTGAGCAAACATAGGTCGTTGCCGGTGCCCCCAAGTCCCGCGATGTGCCCTCTTCGAAGGTCATCCCATGGCTGACGGCTCTTGATCTTGTTGCTGACCGCAAACAAGGGATGGGACCGAGTTGAACGAAGATCAAGGTGCCGGTGAGGGGCGGATTTGACCGCATTCCGACTTTTCGAAAAGACTGAGAAAAGGTGGAAACATTCAAGCTAATGACAGGGTCAAAAAACGATCACGAAGTCCAAAAAGGAACACATCGGAGTCCAAAAGTGAGACAGTTGGAGTGCAAGTGGGATCTCTAACCCTGAAAACAAGAATCTTGAAAATAGCTGATCCCGATTGGCTAGACGGCATGATCTGCGATACACTCTCCCTGCACATGACATCTACCAGCTGATCGATGTCACTTTGTTCCCTGGCATTTACTTTCATAATTCTCCTACTCGCTTCCTGCGATGCATCTTAGCTTACCATCAATTCATAGCTATTTTCAGCCTTTAAAACGGCTCCATCTTCTCAAGTGGTATGCCCATAGATGCGTTGATGGCTGCTGGTACTGACATAGACGTAGGTACTCGGATTCATGATTGCTTTTTTTTTCCATCATTCGACACCATTGGATGGGTATCAGAACCACAGCCTTCCAATATCTCGGCGGCTATGTTGCTGCGCTGTCCATCCTAGAGTATACCCCGCTCTGCGCACATGGGCACAGACGGAACTCATAAACATCATAAAACTTCTCCCTCGCATACCCTTTAGCAACTTATCCTCACGACACGTCTCCGCGAACATGGCTTCAACAGCTTTCGCCCTCTACCATATCTTCACTCTATGTTCCGGCGCCTTCGGTGCACCAACGGGCACCTGGAGCCCTCCTCTCCACAATTTGACCGCACTTCGCACCGAGTCTGCACCGCCATGGGTGTCGTATGTAACTACATGTTCCTTTGAGCTTTTATATATTTCTTCCTAACTTAATAGTGAACCGCGAGTACGAGGCACCTGGAATCTCATGTACAGCTGCGCATTCGCCCTTGGTATCTGCGTGTACACTGCAGTCCACCTCAACTGTGGGACTTCATTTTGGCGCAGGACGAAATGGATAGTGATCGCCCTACTGGCTCCTGAGGTCGTATTGTTCGCTGCGTGGCTGCAGTGGTATGCAGCACGGCATACGGTCCGGAAACTTAACCAACTCGCGCACAACCATATTGGGAAGTTTACCGTGTTACCGGCTGCCGAGGTATGTGCGTGCGCAGTTTTTGGAAGGGGTGATGTTGATGGACGCGTAGCCAGGTGCAACTAAGCCTCTTACGTACACGATGCTGGGTGGATACTATATTGTACTTGGTGGCTTGGTGATCATGACCAACGACAATGATAACGATGACAAAGATAACGACGACAAAGACAATCACAACGACGGTGACCAGAACGACGGCGACAAAGACGACGACGACGACAAAGACGACGACGACGACAAAGACGACGACGACGACAAAGACGACGACGACGACGACGACGACTTCAACAAAACCCTCAACGACAACCTCGGCAGGAAGATGGTAATTACTCCCGACGGAGTGATTAAGCTTGCGGAGGAAGACGGCATATTCTTGAAGGTTCCGCACAGCACAATTAAGGACAAGAGCAAAGCCGACGTGCTCGCAAAGGGGCTAGTATGCTTCCAAGTTTCGTGGCTGGTGATTCAGGTATGCACACAAGTACACCCCCAGTAAAAGTTCACGACTCCATTGCAGGCCGTCGCCCGTAAAGTAGTTGGTTACCCCCTCACACTACTCGAAGTGCACACTTTAGTCCACGTGCTCTGCGCACTTATTATGTACCTCCTATTCTGGCAGAAGCCGGCAGACGTGCACGATCCCACCCTCATCAAACTTGACGGGGAGAAATTCGGCGAAGCGCGGAAGAGACTGCTGAACGGATATTTGTTGCTAAGCAAACGCGCATACAATCTTGACTACACAATCATCCCCGTTCACCTGTTAGGTGAAGCTATCAACTTCTTGGTGCCGCTCTTGGTGCCGCTCTTGGTGCCCATCGTGTTATGCATAGCATATGGGGCCATCCACATGGCAGCGTGGCACTTTGAGTTCCCCAGCGATATCGAAAGTCAACTGTGGAAGATCTGCTGTATTGTGGTTGTTGTGGGATGCGTTTCAACACCTGCGTTAATTGAATTTAGTGTGATTTGGAGCAATTTGTCGAAGAAGACGTTGAGTAGCTTCGTAGACGAATTCGGGACTAGATCGACTACCCAGAAGGCGGATAATGTTATTTTCTGCGCTTGTAACACCGTTGGTCGTTTCCGCACGGGTGGGACTGCTGGTGCTGAGTTTCATCAGTCTGAGGAAGGTACCAGCGGGTGCTTATGCTGTTGTGCCGTGGGCGGAGAGTATTCCGCATTTCTAGAAGTTTGATATACTGGTGCTGTTCACGGGTGCGTTTGTCGATTTAGTATGTATGTAATCTTGAAATTACCACACTTGTATTACTCCAGCTCTGGGACTATCGATTTATTATGGGTTTTGTTTTGGGATTGGGCTGGGTGGGTAAAGGGTTGAATAGTTTTATGTTTCCATCCAGAATATGATACGCTTTAGTTGAAAAGTAGTTCAGTGCGGAGTGTGTGCGGACTGATCCGCCCCACGAGACGGCAAAGCGCCCCGGAGCGGGCGAGTTCTGACTCCCGCGGTAAGCTTGCGAGATGAGCTAGTTCCAAAATCCAGGGTGATATAAAAGCAGAGGGTAAATCACACAAAGCAAACCCTAGGTTGCCCGGCAAGCATGGCACAAGCCCTGCATGGCGGAAGGAAGTCTATCCTGATATCATGACTCGAACCGAGATGGATAAAGTGGTGATATCTTGTGAAGGAGGATATACCAATCATAGCAACGTTTAAATCCCGATTGTTTGAGTCGAAATATATCTTCAACCCAAAACTGACCTATCTTTCTGGTAAGCGGAAGCAGTTTCATGGCTCATTGATCCATCTCTCAAAAATCTGGTCTCGATGGTGTCAGTTTTGAATTCGATGTCTATACCTAGAAATCTCTGTGTAATACTGACCCAAAACAATGAAATTCAAGCTTGCCGTTAATGATGACCAGCTGATGGGCACGATTAGAGCCTATGGCCTATCTTTGCTGACGAGTTCGAACCCGTCAATTAAGGTTTAGAGTACATCCCGAGGTCAGTACTACTGCCAAGTTGGATTGCTGAGACTTCTGCTGTGACAAGCTTTTCTTATATATATAATCCAATTCTCAGTGAGATGACTTGTTAGGTTTAACGGACATGACTTAACGAGCAAAATAGTGCAGAGGGGCTTGCAAGATAATGGGGTTAGGCGCCAAAGCTCAGTCATGGCCATGGGTTCTCAGTTTCACCCAGAAACGCTTTCAAAACGAGTGACATTTCTTAGCACACCCTCGAAAATTCACAGAGCCGTCTTGTGATGCGCGGTGAAGTCTGCGTTTCTACTTATTGAACTATATCGATCCCTGTATGTACAAAACTTTATACTCGGTCCCAATATCTTTCGTCATGTAACCATCACTCGCTCTCAGTCAAGATGACGTCCCGGCCGTATCTTGATCGAGGGAGTGTTACTCTGTGGGTTAGAGCATGTAACTACCTCTTAAAGTCGACGTTGAGGGTCGGTCCGCCACTTATGCTCGAAAAACCCACTCATCACACCGTCGTCTCCACCATCTCACCCCTCAGCGACGGCTCCTCAAATACCCTCTTCCTCCTCTCCCTCTTCATCGAAACATTCCTCAACACACTTCTAAATGCAGGAACACAACTCACCAGTAGCCCCAGAAACCACTCTGCCGCCGAAATTAATCCCGCGATTCTAATTCTATCAAACTCCAGCCCCGTCATATCCCTGGTCATTCGCAGCATATAATGCCGAATACCCGCACAACTCATCGATACCGCTGCCATCAGGAACAGACAGGTGATCACAACGACTTCGTTCCGGTGAAACGTCATAGTTCGGACCAGGCACACAGCAAATACAAAAATAGAGGCGTCTGAGGTCAGGTTCAGGGCGAGACCTAGTGCCATTATGGGTGCCACAGCGTCGATACCGATCTGGAGTGCACGATGGTTGAAGTTCTCCCGCATGCCGTAGAACGTTGCACAAAGGATTCCCTTCACACCAAAGACCAAGGTATAATAGCAGACGACGGCAGTAGTTGAAATCTGCCGCCCATTAGCTAGATCCGGCCCATTGACTTTCCCGCTGGGCATATACTTTAAGGAGTTTTGGCACCCCCTGTATCGCCTCCAAAAACTCACCGCGGGAGAGTTCAGACTCCAGATCATGGAGTGTAAGAACCACCACGGTGAATAATGACGCCCCAACCAATATGATAATAGCGCAGAAGATGCAAACATATTCTGCGGGCTGGAGTCGCTTCTGCTGGCGATAGGTGTACCATACCCGTAAGATGAGCACTGGAGCGCCGAAAAGGTGTATGATCTAGGAACAAATCTGGAATTATTATTAGCGGTGATGCACAAAAGTGGGGGATAGAGGTGTAGGAACCAGAGTTTCTGTAGAGGCAATCATTGCAGTTGCACTTTGATGGGGGCGGTGATAAGCGGGTGGCTTTTTGATTTATACCCCCAAGAAGCAGACAAATCCAAGCTATTCTGAGGTACTTCGACATTACGACTGTCACCTCAGACCTGGAGGTCTTGGTTGCGGTTGTGCAATGTAGAATGTAGAGTCATATCAGCAGCAACCCCAGCCGACAGCATCAGTAATCATGGCCGCAGAATAGATATAGGAGTGAGTATCCAGAGCTCGAGTAGAGGCGCCTATAGTGCCCAGACGTCTGTATGTCTGCCGTGCCCAAATTTGGCATTGAATTAATTGGGGGCGTACTTCTGGGATGACTGTTCACGTCCTTGGATGCAGGTTTCAAGTCGCCTTGCACATGTAGGATTCCCGCTCGCTGATGTAAGACTACTTGACTGTTTTTCATGCATGAAGCATATAGAGTACTTGTCGGCAAAAACGCCCCCTGTGTTTATCCTGCGCGCGCATGCATGCACGCTTTATATAAACGATTACTGTCATAACTCAGATTTAAGACAACAGGACTTCATACCTTGGATTTAGAATGTCGATTGATTACGGAAATCCACCAGATGCAACATGCACCCGGGACGAATAACAGCTTTTTTCGCCACTGTACCTAGCTTAGTGAGATATATCGATAAACACCCAACCTGCACGGTAATATTTCTTGCATTAGTCAATTTTCGGACCCACCGTACCAACTGCAAAGCGTTCCCAGCCCCCGAGTGATCTCTACCATCGATCCCGAGGGAGCTATTGGGTACGGCTGATCTATCCATACCAGCGTTCGAGACCAGATTTATGTACTTAAGTTAATTGATATAATAAGGTTTCGAGACTAGTCTTTTCACCCGAGTACCCGCGCCAACAGCAGAAACACCTCGAGGACCCCCCCTACATAGTTACGTGTTAAAGAGCACTCAATGAATCTAAAAGTCTTCAGACACGATATGTGAAATGCGCAAACCACATTGCCATTACAATTCTGAACCATGAATTGTGGCACCCTACAGGTATAAAATCCATGGATAATATGCCCTTAGCTTGCAAACCAGACCATTGGGAGCTAGCTAGAGGTAGTTCGCAAACACTTTTCGTTTGGAGTTAGAGGTAAGCCGCAAGTGATCGTTTGCTCTTGATATACTGTCGTGTATATATTACTCCTTAAAAGAATAGTCAATTGCTCTTGGTTCTCTAGCTCTCCCCCCTCCCCGGGCTCGCCTCATTCGTCCCCGGGGCAATACCACCGTCTGGTGGTGTTGATCCCGCAGCAATGGACGCTCTAGCATTTAATCTTGGAAGGTCTCTCTATCTTTTCTTCAACGTCTCACCACAGATAGCTAACTTTGCGCGAAGTCCTACAACATCTCTGACGAGTTGCTTCACCTTAGATGCACTTTTAGCAACGGCTAATAGTGCGTTATGAGGCGCACAGCACCTGACCTAGAAGGGGAACTAACTAGCCATTGACAGTTAAAGGGCTCTGGAGACAATTGTGAGTATGCATGGGTGGATGGTTGGCCATATGATTCAAGCAATTGCGGGCATTCTCCCACTCTGACGCGGGAGCGGAGAGGATTCCTCATCACCGCCCGCCGCCGCCGCCGCCGCCGGCCGCTGTGAGGCCACGGAATTGACCGCCGTTCCCTGCAGGCCTGAAATACTGCACAGACGGGCGTCTAAATAAACGCCCATCTGTATCACCAAATAACCATCTAACGGTAAACTCAAACAATGAGGTTCTTAGCTAACTAGCTAGAGCGCGGCCTGGGCGCCTTACTGTCCACGGAAATATGCAGGCTGCAGTTTGGATTCTCACAAATCGCTTTATAAAGAGGTATGTAAAAGCGAAAAATCTCAATATCAGTCCGTTATCTTCGATAGATTTGAATGTTTTTCATTTATTAAAAGGAATTGGTATTTCTGCCTTGCGATTCGCGAATTCGGTTGTATTAGTGATGCACGTGAACAGACTAGCTAGCTAGGCTAGCTTCGGAATTGTCTAGTCAGTAGAACTCGGGACTCTGGCGATCCAAGAAATTGTGGTGAATTTTCGATACTTGATCTATGGAAAATACATTTTCCTGCGATACATATGTACATGTATTTAAGTGTTTTCCGCCCATAAATAGCCATTTCATGCCCAATATTACCGGTGGATATTACATGGAAACCGCATGTAGAAATTGGGACAGATTGGTCCTGGATGTTTGTGGACATAAACCCAGGCATCATCACCGCCGCGATATCGATCACCACCGCCATTCACAAATTAAAAGATTTCCACGGCTCTCCAAATTTCCACGTGCAACCGTATAGGGAGGTTTTCCGCTGGTTTTCCACTGATTTTTCACTGCTTTTCGTACCCGCGAGCACAAGGAAAAACAGCTTACTCTTGAAGGCAAACACCGAGGAAGCACACAGAAAATTCTTGCCTGTAGTTACACATGTGTGAACAGGCAAAAGAGTGGGGATACAGGTTTTGAACCTTGATATATATAGCTCCTGTGGATTTTGGTGTTTATAGTACTGGTATCAACCTCGGATTTCGAACCCTCAACAGGCGTTTGTAGCATCATGGACCGCCGACTAAGTTAGCCGTCAGTTCTTGTTTTTTTTGGCCCCGGTCATATGCGTCAGGAGCGAGGCTTCAATGATCGGAGGGAAAAAATGTGTATACTTTCTGAAAGTCTAAACGGAAAAAGCAGAGCAAAAGGTTTCAATCCTTGGTATTTACAGTACCTAGACCTTAGTGTTTGCAGCACCAGGCTTGGGTTTCGAACCCGGTGTTTGTAGCACCTGGCGTTTGTATCACCATGCACTGCTGGCTAAGTTAGCCATCGGTTCTTGTTTATTGGGATCCTGGGTTCCGATAAATCTGTCAGGTTGCTCTCTTGAACTAACATTTGCCTCACCACAAGCTCGTTTCATAGACCAGCAAAAAGAGAAAGTCCGAGCATGAGAGCACCGCGGTACCGTGTGATGAGGGTGAGGGAAAACTAACGAACATGTAGGTTTTGAGCCTTGGTGTTAGCAGCACCAGCTGTACCAGCCTTGGGTTTCGAACCCTAGTGCTTATAGCACCTCGCGTTTACAGCGCCCAATTTAGCGAGGCATCAGTTCTTGTTCATTAAATGATTTGAACCCTTATGATCATGATAGAAAACAAAAGGGCAAGACACACTTGATCTTTACTCGGTATGGAGCTAGCGCTCGAGCGAGCCTCCAAGGAGCGAATCAAGAGAAAATTACAGTAATTCGCTCTTATAATTATCGCCCACTGGTTCTAATTTCAAACATAACAGTGCAACAAGAATGAGCAGTGCAGGTTTCGAGTCTGTGACCAGGTCGGTGTTTCGAACACCGCAGCGATTAAAGCGCTTTACTAGTTGAGCTAGCTAGGTGATTTTATCCTGTTTATACCATGAATTTATGGGATGTTGGTTCGCTTTGTTTACTGATTATCACGCACTAGCCGGGGCGGGGATACTTAAGTAAACATCCACGGTTTTTAGAGTAGGTTTTTTTATGGTATTTTAGGTCTTCTCATTTCACTAGCTATATTCGGGGGCGGGTTGACTGCTCAGAGACACGACGATGTATCTACGGAATGAATCACTGAAAGCAGACGAGTGAGAGGCCATGACCGATCATATGAATACTCTACCTAATACAAGCGGAAGCAATTGATACGGGTAGCCGGGACCGGGATTTACATTTACACATGGCGAGCTTGACGTCTACTGTCTAGATATGACGTGACCGTAAGCGCGTCGGCAGGCAGGTATTCTAAGCCACATCCACATCTATATGTTTGCCGGAAAAAGGGATTCAGGCCCGCCATTTCAGGCCGGCTTTACAAAAAGAGGATATCCGGATGCTGTTTCTTACAAACCGGCACATAATGGAGTTTTTGCAAGGACGCGAATTTGGGTTGTAGCGTCGACGACTAAGAAGTGATCGATACTAATACTTTTTCCACATATACATTTTTTCCGAAACCGTATGTTGCAGATCCGCCGTTGCAGTAGGTCGAGTACTTTAGTCTCCGACGCTGGTGTACCGCGATGCCGAGGCTCATGACTATCTACTAGCTCTACCTAGGTAGGTAGTCTCGGGGCTAGGCGAAATTTCTGTGCGCATACGGCTTTATCTCCGGGTTACGAATTGCATGTGACACTTCTTCCATGCAAGACAGAGCATTTGGATACTAGAAATCCCCCCTACGTTTGTGGTTAGACTTGGGTGACGGTTGAAGGGCCTTTTCGTCGGAGTTTCAGTACTGTAATTTAGAGGTATGTATAAGGGAGTTTTATAGTGGTTATTTGCAACACCGTATGTACGTGTGACAAGAGCGCAGTGTTTATATCTCGTGAACAATGGACGGAATATTCGAATATGCGCTGTCGATGTATCCTTACGCATTGGTATTTTTTACTGGATACTCACATAAGATCTCTGGAAGACGGGTTCTAGATCTCCGGGGCGAGGTTCAATTGACCAACGGAGTTACACACCAAGATCCGTAGCTACGTAGCTCATGTTTAGTACTGTGTATGATACCAGTGCGGGGCATAAGTCAGAATAGAGAATAGGTATGGAATAGATAGTTAGTACCCAGTGTTGAATACCTACCGTATCAATTAAGCTACATGAGTTCGCGCACCGGTACGCGGGTTGAATACCGAATGTTATGATCTCGGGGTATTATTTATCTACTCTAAGATCAAGATGTGGCGTGCGCGTGAGGTCGAAAAGGCCAATCATGGTGCAGTACGAATCCAAGACTCTAAAACCGCGCCGTCGTTTTCCTTAGCTGTCCACCGAATTACTCGCATGAGGAGAAAGAGCTCGGACTTGTTTCATACCAAGAATCCAGATCCATCTGAAGCCACTCTTACTACGTTTATCGCTCCTCAGTCGGTAAACAAAAACCTGTGGCTTTTCAATATTGCTTATTCCGTTTCTTTCATAATTACTAATTAAGTGAACCTGCCAGAACTGGGACCTTTGAAGCGCTTTATTCCGATTGTTATATTGCCAAGAGATACCAAGACGCAATGTCGTCATGTTTCTAACCATTATAGGTATCAAATGTGTTCGTTGGGGTAATGAACCCTCGCTCAGGTACCAATGAAATTCGCAGAAGCCAACATGGCCGCATAGGTCTAGTTAAACCTATACCTTGATCCCAGTATTCCTAGAAAATTGAAAAAAGATATATAATAAGCCGCAGCTTCTGGGCATGCATGCAGTGAATATTGTGGGGTCGGCCAAAACTCCCGGAACCAATTTTGTCCCTTCGAGGATGCCCGGCTACTGGAAAAAACTCCTAGAGTATCTTTCCAGGAATCCACAGTATCGGATGGTTCAGAAGCAGTCAATTACATGTGGGGCCCCGGCCGGACAGATCCGAAATCCACGTCCGTCTCCGAGAATCCCAGTGTCAATATACATGATCGACTGTAGATCTCCATCTTTGCCAGCGGCTGTGCGGCAATAAGAGCGAGAACTTCTCATTTAGAGCAGATTTGCCTAGCCTCTACTCTTTTTCACAGGTTATGTACGATGCCTTATAGAGTACCTTATACTACCTAGCTAGCGGCCGTGTCCAGGGTGGCCTACGTGCATCTCACATAAGTACTGGACATACCATGTGGCTCTGCTCTAAGCCGAGTTTTATATATATACCAGCGGGTAGGCCGATATATCGCGATACAAACTGCGTTTTAGGACTCCAGGGCAATATGCACACTCATGATCGATTCGGCCCTATATCGTTGACCCCCTATCCCATCCATCATAGCCGGCCTTGGGCGCCGTATTATAGATCCGGTCCATAATGGACCGGCACCGGCTTCGAGTAATAAGCATAAGGTTTACTCTACGCTGGGAACCGATGTCTAGCTAGTCGATTTCCAATATAAAGTTTAAGCAGTTTTAGGTCTAGCCAGGAAATGGCACACTTTGAGTAGAGTATGTATAGTTGGAATGATGTATATCCCGGAGGAAGATGTCGCATAGTACTAGTCTGGCGGAGCATCGTGACGGCTCTAGCCAGCTTCTTCGGCGCGTATATACCTACTCTGCAGAATCCTACCAAAAACACAGCTCAATTCCTACAGGAACTCGGCGCCCAGAGTTTAGAGCATCAGGCGTATTTAGTGTAAATTGGCGTACATACTTTAGTTAGTGCTGTTTAACCGTGATTGTGCACCCTGGCTTGCAATAGTGTTTTGTGGGGTGAAGGCTTGAACGGTACGCTAGATAAAGCACTTGTCTCATGAGCGAAGTTCAAATGAAGTTGCTCGAAGTGAAGAAAACAGGCGAAAAACATACGTATTCATTCGCAAATCACTAAATCTTTGAGAAGACGTACAAGAAGGCATTTGTATATGACCCGCCTACCGGTAGGTGGAGACATAAATTACATGCATGGAAACAGTGTCTATGCATAGAAACGATGCAGTCGCGAGGCTATTCCATGACCCGGACACTTGGCGGGGAGCAAATGAATTTCCCATTCTTTGTATAGGCTAACAAAGTTCAAGGTAGAGCACATGTACATAGTCTGCGGGTTATTTGATCCCAATTGAATGATAATTCCAATGTCGAGACCCCCCGAAAAGACCAGGAATTGACCGTTGAAACGTGGACTAACGGAGGGCTGACATGGGAAAGGAGTTCTGTCGATGTATATGTCATGGTTTGCTGCCACCATAATGTGCCGAACTCCCTGGGTGAAGAGCAATCTCACCCTCCTACCTAATCCCGCAGCTGGTCCCGGGTTTACAAGCAGCACTACGGAGTGCTTGCATAAATTTAATCGGAAGCCTTCCACCATTAGATTTTCCGACGGGAAAAAAAGCGTGGCGTGATATACTTAAGCAAGTGTTTACCTCTGGTATTTTTTGCTGCAGCTCAGAATATTGATCGACCACCCTAACCGTGAAGCAGAAGGCCACGCACGTGCATATGATGGCCTACTATCCGTACCCACACAGTCTCGACCCGTTGCCAGCACATATTCGAACGGGCCTCAATGTGATCGCAGTTTTCGCCTTCCTCTCCTTAATAGGCACTGGTGGAGCCATTATATTCATCGTCTACCGACTCAGCAACAAAATAAAATACCAGCCATCGCCGCTCCGCCTCAACCAACCATTGATACTCATCCTAAATCTCCTCATAGCCGACTTCCAACAAGCGCTATCCTTCTCGTTTTCTCTGCATTGGGTTCACAGGAATGCGATCCTAGCACCCACAACTGCCTGCAACGCTCAGGGATGGTTGGTGCAGGTGGGCGATGTATCGAGCGGGCTGTTCTCGCTGGGGATAGCAATTCAGACTTTCTATGTTCTCGTCCTGCGGAAGACTTTGCCATATCAGTGGTTTTGTGGGATAATAGTAGGGTTGTGGACTTTTGCCATGACGGTGTCTCTGGTTTCGCCAATTGCACATCGCGGCGAGGCGCTTTATGTTAGCACTGGGGCGTGGTGCTGGATTTCCGAAAAATACCGCGACGAGGTAGGATGAGCCCTTCATTCTCTTGCGTTGATGGCTGGCTAATGGCAGGTTGGGGTAGCGGTTATTTGTCCACTACCTCTGGATTTTTATCTGCGAATTTGGAACACTTGCTCTCTATGCTGGTACATATCTCGCCTCTCTTGACCGTCTAACGTCCTTCTGACACGATGTGTAGTAATCTTCTTTGTCCTCCAACGTAACTTTGCCCTCAATTCCGCTGCTGGTGTCCAAGCCCGCACCATCCAACGCATCGCCCGTCTCATGCTCGTTTACCCAATAGCGTATACGTGTCTGACACTCCCGCTTGCCGCCTACCGCATGTCCGCCCTATCTGGGAAGAAACTAAATGACAGGTTTCTCCTCTTTGCCGGCGTATGCATGACGTCCTGCGGCTGGATAGATGTGATACTATACATTGTGACACGGCGAACCATCGTGTACCAACATTCAGTAGATACATCGTATTCGGGGACAGGGGGTATCGGTGGTATCCAAATGAACGCAAGTCTTCCGTACGGAAACAGTACGACTGTGGGATGTGTAGGAGCGGCATGCAGCAGCATGAATAGGAGCCAACTCCGCGAGACCGCTTCTGCAGCCTGTAGTCAGGAGGGATTTGTGAAGTTGGAACAAGTGGTACAGGTTACGGTTGAGCGGGCGACTCCGAGTGAGCAAGCAGCCGCAGAAGCCGCTAAGAAGCAATTGAGAGGAAATCCAACTTATTGGTGATATGAGTGTTAATGTTCTGGGTTCTTTGTGGGGCTTTTGGGTGGGCGTATACGGCTGGGATTGTTTTTCTTCAACGGTATTTGGGAGGCACTATAGTACTAATGTTTTGGGTGTTTTTGTCATGGGGGAGTTTCACCGTCTCCGTTGTTTATCGCCTTTGGAGTGCGGAGGATCCGGAAAGATATCTATGCTATATAACGGGGTACAACAAATGTATAAACGATACTTTGGATCAAAATATAACACTATACAAGGTTCCTAAGCGGGCAGGCCGCCGGCGTGCCCGCTCCACAGTTGCGGATAAGTACCGATTGGCGGATGTGAGCGCGTTTCAGAGGTGACATGCCCATTTCCAAAGCCGCCTTTAGCGCTAACTTGGCCGCCAAGCTGAGTGTCCCCGCGTGTTACATGGAGCATCCAGTAGGGCATAGGGCACACCACTCCCTTGTATATTAACCCTGAGTCTTTCTCCTTCTCTCACTCTCTTCACACTGTACCTTAGTCTATACACACGGTTCTCCCCATACAGTAACACCGCGTTTGGGAATTTTGTCGAGTGCTTTCGTGTGAACAAATCACAACGGCTGTTATAAAACCCCGCACGTTTTACGTGGGTGGCACCAGCTGAAATTCCTAAAACGCGATAGAAGCTATCTCAGAGAAAAGCGGGACGCATCATATGATATCACTCACAAAAGACTACGAATCGGTATTGCATATACAGGTCTCAGCCGGAGATGAGCCTCGGATGACGGAGCGGAGACGGAGACGGAGACGGAGCGGAGACGGTGATCTCTCGTATGGCCGGAGATGACTGTCGACTCTTATACTGGCTGATGGCATTCAGCCGTACTTGTACTTTCATATATATATGGCCTTCTTGGCCCTCTTAGATAACATACAATTAAGCTTCTAAGTATCACTATTTGAACAATCGGAATGATTCCAGAAGTCAAAAAATCTGATTCGGGATTTGTTTGTAATCATACAAGTTTTAGAGGCGCCTTTGCTGCCTTAGAAAGACTTTATTAAACTGATGTTCATAAACTGACACCCTGATCACTTCTCAAGCCCTGTACCATACTGTTCGGCTGTGTCCACCACTATGTATCAACTGCTGTGACTAGTAGTGACTACTGGTTTATCACTGATTCACTGTATATCTGCCACTGTATATCAACTGTAGTAAATCTGAATTGCTCATCTTGTATCTACCATTGCTTAATATAAGCTACTATATTTCAGCCATATGCAGAACCACATATGCAAAGTCGATCATTCAATCCCGGAAGCTCCAGAACCCTTCAAAAGTTGCAGAGGTTGATTTTGAATGACGCACTCTGCAAACCTTCTGGAAATCCTCCGGAACCGACAAATGCAGCCTCAATGCACTTCCTTGTTCTCCAGGAAGCCTTGAAGCTATTCTGAGAGATTCCTATATCGCAACAGTATACTGCTATTGGGAACAAAGCCATGTCGCGCCCAGGCCATACGTGGGCCTAAGGCACATCGGACTCTTCAATCAAAACCTTTTGAGCCTCATTATAGAGTGATACTGTATGTATGTATATACAACTCCTGGCATTGCATTTGGTTATCCTGACACAGCATTCCTTACTGTTGCAGTTATACAGTACACATAATTCTTACTGATGCAGCCATGCAGTGTGCTCACCTTTTGATCTACAACACTGCTCATGTAACATATGAATGTAATGTACACCATGACATAATGCAATGTTCACACCATGCGATGTTTATACGATGCCCTAAATTGCATTCACATCTCAGGCGAAGGATATAGTGCAGTAACGTTACAGTTGACGATGTTTGATATGAAGCTCTAATATATACAGTTTCCCATTCTAAATACCATACTACACGTCGCAGCCAGCATGAAGTACATTCTCTAAAGTACACCCTATGTTAGGAGTTTTCCCTTAGCAGGTGCACGAGGTACGGAGGATGTCCATGGCAATCTGTGTTCAGCCAAACTGTCCCTATGGTTGATCGATATCACACCCATGGTTTATCACATCCTCTGAGCGATGAAGTCCTAAGCAACATGTATGCCTATCCAATACTGAGCCCTAGCAAAGCGGAATGATTAACCTGTACGTAGGCAGTATACCTTCTCGATCGAACAGCAATAGTCACAATACTTAGCTGGTGGATTGTTACACCTCACAAGCTGTACACCACTAAAGGCTATCGGAGCGGGGTCTCCTATAATCACTCGATGATAGCCGCATCAGGATAGTGCAAGCGCCATCCCTGGACGTTGTGGGAGAAAATGTTATGGGGATACTTATTGCTGAAGTATGGCTGCCTACTCCCTTAGAAGTCGTATGTATCCTGAAGATAGTCTTCAGAGTCGTCGTAGTCGGAATGAACTTCGTAATCTTCGATTGGTAGGTTATGATATTTGGAAGGAAGTTCGCGAGTGTAGAACCAGTGAAAATATTCGTACTCAATATCGTACGTTTGAATAAAGATACTCGTAATGCGGAAATCGCTCGGAGTGATTGCTCGTTCGTACAGGGCGTGAGCGTAAAGAACAATAGAGTCAAGGTCTCGGAAATTCATAAAGTGTATTGTAAAGAT
>MU122105.1:555874-574249 GCA_014904905.1 Wilcoxina mikolae CBS 423.85
AAAGTAGTTCTGGTCGAAACGATCATGCACGGCTGACCCATAAGTCCCCGCGATGGCGTGATCGTGCTTCATCAACTGATGACGTCCCTAACTATCGGGTGTCTAGGCATACAGTGGCATACTACCCTAAGTGTTCGGGTCTGATGAATCTGCCAGCTAAGTGTCGTGACTATCGCTGTTCGATCGAGAAGGTGTACTGCCCACGTGCGGTTTAATCATTCCGCTTTGCCAGGGCTCAGTATTGGATAGGCTCGTATGTCGCGTCGGACTTCGTCGCTCAAAGGATGGAATAGCTACGGGTGTAACATCGGCCAACCATAGTGACAGGTGACCGAATGCAGATTGCCATGGACATCCTTCGTACCTCGTACACCTGCTAAGGGAAAACCCCTAACAGAAAACCCCTGAAAAGGATTCTCACACAGCAGCGACCAATAGGAGGCTGCAAAAGAGCGGCTTCATTTCGAGGAGTGTTGCGAGGGAGTAGCCCCAGCGAGATGATGATTGATTGGCTCTTAACTAAGAAAACAAAAGAGAGAAGAAGAAAAGAGATGAAGAAAAGAGATGAGATGATGATTGGATGCATGTCACGTGCGTCTATATAAAGTCTGAACCCCTGGCGATGGCGTGATCCAGAGCCTCAACAACTCTAACCCACCAGCGAATCCACTCATTTCGTGGGTTTAGTGGTAGGAACGATTTTCCCACCACAACATCATCGAAACTACACAGAATATCACTTGCAGCCAACGAAATCAGCTGAGCTGTCATGCAGTCAACCACACCACTGATAAGGAGTTAAAGGTAGTAATTGGGACGATACCCTGCCAGGTAATATCATCAATAATGTGAAGACAGCTGAGAGGCTGTTGATACGAAAGCATCTGCGTTTGCAGCATAGCTGATGAAGCCTCTTATATCCCTCACGATTCAAAGAATACCATTCGACTGGAAGCAAAGAGATCGAAAGGATTCGATAGGTCTGGACCACAGATGTCCGAAGGACTGATGTCAGTAGAGGTTGTATTCATCTGAGTTAGAGATCTGAGCGGAAAGATGCGGAAGGTCCGAAAGAGCACTGAATGGCATGAAAGGTATTGGTGCGAAGGGAAGGTTAGGTAGAGGAGCTCATGAGAAAACCGTAGGTAGAAGTAATTGTTAGAGCAAGAGGATAGAGGTATAAAGACCTCTAGAATCTTCGAGGGTAGAAGGGTAAGCTTCTTGATGAGGAGAACAAGCCTTAACAATATACGCATTGGAAAGCCAAACATCATTGTCTTGAATCTTTATCTTTAGTGACTTTCACATCCTGAGTGAATCTTTATAACTTCCATTCCAAACAAGTCCTGAAAGCAGTAAGAATACTACTTGTACTGGTGAACCTGGAGTGACACTTCTGGTATTACATTATATTGTTAGCAAAGAAACACTTCTGTTGAAGCTATCTTTCTACCCTCCAAGCAGTCAAAGGTCCTTGACACTTATGCGCTTTTATATTCCAGATATTGGCTGCCACATCTTACAGGGCGAGTGCTGGTATCACAAGACAGACTTTGATCTCATTACCAGCTGCGAAACAACAGCTCTCCCTAAGGGAAGCTATCACTGCAAGCTTGTACATGAAGAACACTACATCCAGTTAGCATTGGCAGTCACCATTCATTGATCGAAAACCAAAGCACTGTACCGCGCACACCTCTGAAAGCAGCAATCCCTCGCATACCTTAAGATAGTCATCTTGCTAGCCCTGATCGGAACCATTGTTCTACCAGATCTGTGAATACTCCATTCACCAGACTATGAACCTTCGATACAGTTACAACAGGAAGTTGATGCTAGGTTCCTTGTTGATTGGGATCTCGATTTAACTCCCTTCTTTGGAACCTGGAGCTTCTACAGCAGGATCTTTCAAGGACCAATCTGGGTCATACTCTAAGCAATGACAGATGCTGGGTCTGATATGATGATGGGGGAGGCAGTGACATTGGTACGAAGGGAAAGTATGTTGATAGTAGCAGGTGATAAGGGAAAAGAAGTAGTTCGTTATGAACCCATTGTGCGGAATGATATTGCTGATTGGATGGTCTCTTTGATAAACAGCGTTGAAGTAGAGCTGAACCGAATGGATGCACTGATTATCCAAACTCAAGGAAGCAACATCAAGATCAGGGAAGCATTGCCTGAGTTGGTCAGACTATATGAAGCCCGAGTGTTTAGGCAAAACGAGATCTACGATGCTGTGACTTCAGGAGTCGATAACCTGCAAAGGGCATAGCTTGAATACTAATCAGACATTGTGGCTCAGTCCCAGGTATTCGCAGCCAATGTGAGCGCTGCAATTGCCATTGCAAAAGCACAGTCTTCCAAAGCATATGAGGAGTTACGCCTGGCCCTTGGGAATCAGATACAAGCCTCTTCGGCAGTATAGACCTCTCTCTCTGGCATATTGAAAAAGAGGGAAAGAGGGAAAGAGAGGCTCGCTTTTCAAGTACATATACAGTCAGAAGAACTTACTAGTGTCAAGCGAAAAGCCAACGAAGAGGCTAAGAGGATCACAGAACTCAAGAAGAAGGCTGACGCTGAGAAGAAACAAAGATAAAGTAATATATGGAAGACTCGAAGGAACATGGAGAAACATTTTCGGGAATTCACAAGGACTCTAATGACTAGGCTATCGGACGAAACATTCAAGAAATCTATCAAGTCCCTAGCTAGATCTGTTCTCAGATATCAAGAAGGATATATCAAACCAAGTGACGAGGGATTCTACCTTCGTTACTGTATAGGTATCAAAGGAGAAGGATATTGGGTTAAAGAAGCTATTACTCTGGACCCTGAAGGATCTCCACCACCACAAGAAGGTTCTGGTTCAGAATCCAGCCTCTCTGGCTCTGAAGATAAGGAAGGAGATAGAGGTAATAGTGGAAGCGGAGGAAGTGGTGGAGGCGGAGACAGAGGTGGAGGTGGTGGTGGAGGTGGAGGAGGAGGAGGAGGAGGCAGAAGCGGAGGAAGTAATGTAGGAAGTCTATATCCAAGTCAAGTACCCCTACCTCCTTCTGATGGCACAGACTATAGCATGCCACCTTCCAACCCTCGCCTACCAGCCAGATCCTCCAAGAAAGGCAAAATGAAAATACCTTCAGTCTTCAAAAGGGATAAGAAGAATCTCAAGGAAATTTATCGAAGGTGGATTCGATCAGTGGAGCGTTACTTACAATACTTCCACAACGAATTTCATGATAACATTGACAAGATCATATGAGTTGGAGGGCTCTTGGAAGACAAGATCCTAGCTTGATATGATAACCGCAAAGAAGACATGAAGAAGTTCTTCCAGGTTGATAACTGGAAGTCTGCACCAGTACGATGGAAGAAAGATTCGTCGAAAAGCAAGAGGAAGAGAAGTCCCTGCGAAAGATGAATGATCTGAAGTACACTGAGCATATTGAGGACTACCTGACGAAGATGAAAACACTGAACTTTTAAGTATGTTTCAGCTGAACTTCTTACATCCATTCCGTTAAACAAGGAATGAACGAGGAAATTCTGGATCGAATGTCAACTGCAGATGTACCACCCAAAGATGATACAGCGTTTATCGAGTTAATGAGGTGAGTGGTTGTATCATACGAAGATTGGTTGTCAGAAAAGATTATGACTCATCAAAATCGTGACAACTTTCAAGGCAAGAAGAGAAACAAGCGAAAGAGAGATGAGCATCAGGGGCAAGATAAGAACCAAGAAAAGAAGCCAGAGAAGGACAAAGGTTCTGACCCAAAGAAACCTCAAACTGAGAAGAAGGAACCAAAGCCTATTCACACTGATAAGGTCGAAGCCCTTAAGGGCATTCCTGAAAGTTTGCTAGAAGGAAGAGCCAAATGCAATGAATGCAAGCATTGTGGATCCTCTGAATATAATCGATGGTTCTTCTGCAAGAATCCCATCAAGGCCTCATCTAGCAAGAAGAACAAGAAACCCAAGGATAAGGAGGAAGCTCCGAAGCAGGAGACTACAGCGTCCAGTTTGAAGGTCAGACCAAGGAGCTTGGCTGATAGGATCACTGCATCTGCAACTCACGTACTCTTGAAGAGGTTGTATGAGGTAGATTCTGATGGTATGGAAATTGACGATTGAGAGATGCTGAGTTTCTTATTTCTTTTCTTAGGTTTGGGATTGCGATCTTTCCTTAGGGTATAGGAACCTACAGACTGTTATATCTTGAGTTTAGTTTTAATGAGAAATGATTTCTTTCTATATAAAAAGGGTGCCTGAGGATGAGTTCACTGGCAATACTCGAAATATGCTGATTATATAGTATCTAAGTGCAAACATATGACTACCACATTATTGAAACAATCATAAAATACCTCTACACTTATAACTATGAGAACAACAACACATTGCAGCTGGAGCTGTATCGAAAGGCAGTTCATCATAGTTTCTACACGAAAAGATAGAAAATACAAGGCCTCAGCTGAAGCACCACAACCTCAACTCAAGAAAACAAAGCAGTTACCCGCAGAACCAAAAACTGGTTCAAGACCCACAGTACGTATGTTTGTATCATTCAAGGACAAGAAGAACATCCTGGTTAGAGTCCTTTTAGATACAGGGTGTGATACACTTATGATGTCAAAGTAGTGAGCCGAGACTAATAGTGTTCCATTGGTTACTCGAATAGAACCAAAGTCGGTTGAGAACTTCAATGGCGAGATTGTAGAAGGAGCAGGATGGCAGTATACCTTTCCAGTTACTCTTCGGTACGAAAATTATTATACCAAGGAAACCTTCGAAATCAGACCTGTAGAGTCAGCAACTGATATCATGTTACCTTACTAGTGGATCGTCAAGTATGGAAGACTCAGAGGAATCACTGAAGAAGTTGATAAGCTCCAATTCACATCGAAGCATTGCCATCAGTACTGTATAAAGGTAGCAGTCAGCTCTTTCTTGATTGAATATGATGATAGCATCCTCAAGTTTGGTACAGATCCAAGATGGATCGAAGTAATTGGGTCTATGCATATTAATTCAGCAAGCGAAATGGAGATCGATTGGGTCGAGCAAATTCCATGGCAGTATCGAGACTTTCAATCAGTGTACAATGGAGAAACTGCCAATACTCTACCACCACACTGATCATTTGACCATGCAATAGACTTAAAAGATGTGGAACAATCTCTGTGGGGTCCCATCAATGCTCTTTCAGAAAAAGAACTTTCGGTCCTAAAGGAATATTTAAAGGAAATGCTCGATTCTGACAAGATTCGTCCAAGCAAGGTGCCAGCTGGAGCACCAATACTCTTTGTCCCAAAGCCTCATGGAAGGAGTTTAAGGTTGTGTGTAGATTACAGAGGACTCAACCGTGTCACGATTATGAATCGATATTCTTTGCCACTTATGAACGAATTTAGGGGCAGAGTTACTGGCTCGAAGTATTTTATGAAGATTGACCTAAAAGCTGGTTTCAATCTCATTCAAATAAAGCCTGGCGATGAATGGAAAACAGCATTTCGTATGAGATATGAATACTATGAATATTTGGTTATACCCTTTGGATTGACAAATACGTCAGCCTAATTCTAAGATATGATGAACGAGATCCTGAGAGATCTAATTGATCATGGAGTTGTGGTTTATATAGATGATATCCTTATCTATACCAAAGATGAAGAAGATCATGTACAATTGACAAAGGAAGTCCTTCGTAGATTACACGAAAACAACTTGGCTATAGCATCAGATAAGTGCGAATGGCATCAGAAACAAGTTGAATTCCTAGGATATATCATATTGGGAGAAGGTGTCAGCATGGTAGAGGACAAGGTTAACAATATCTTGAAATAGAAAACACCAGACTCAGTCAAGGATGTTCAGTCATTCGTAGGATTTGCCAATTTTTATCGACACTTCATTAAGGACTTTACGGGAATCTGCAGACCATTAACAGACCTAACCAAACAAACTGGTGAACGGTTCGATTGGAAGGCAAATCCACACTATCAACAGGCTTTCGATTTGTTAAAGGAGTATTTCACTGAGACACCAATCCTTCATCACTTTGAACCTGAATATCCTGTGGTCATTGAGGCTGACTCTAGTGACTTTACTATCGGCAATGTCCTTTCCCAAGTGATTGATGGACGATTGCACCCTGTGGCCTACCACTCTCGAAAGATAGATAAGGTAGAGATTAACTATGAGATCTACGATAAGGAGATGCTAGCAATAGTATCTACTTTTAAGGAGTGGAGACGTTATCTTGAAGGTGCAGCCCATCAAATCAGTGTGTTTACCGATCACAAGAATCTTGAGTGCTTCACCACTTCTAAGATATGGAATCGAAGACAAGTCCGTTGGGTACAGGAACTAGCTGATTACGATTTCAAGATATTTTACCCATCAGGCAGTGCAAATAGGAAACCTGATTCATTATCTAGGCGTTCGGAGTACTGCCCTAAAATTGGGGGAGGTAGTATCGAAGAAAACGAAAATCAACCAATACACCGTATTTTAAGACCTGATCAGTTGGTAATATCTGAAGGGGAAACAGTGCAGGTAACAGCAGCGAAGCTACGAGGCGAACAGATAATGATTTCTTCTGCTAAGTTGAGGTCAATCCCAGTAGTCAAGTTCAATTCTTTGTTATTAGAAGCAGTGGTAGGCGCTGCAAATAACGATGCTGCATGGCAGGAAGAGTACATTAGAGCAATGGAAGGAAGTCTAAGCCCTGACATTTCTTTCGAGAACGAAGCCTTTTATTATAAAGGCAGGCTGTAGATCCCAGACGATCTACAGTTACAACAACAAATACTCGAAGCAGAGTATGATTCGAAAGTAGCAGGACATATGGGACAGGACAAGACAATTGAGCTGGTTCGAAGGAACTTCTTTTGGCCAGAGATGGAGAAATTCATCGAAAACTACATTCGCTCATGCCCTGAATGTCAGAAGAATAAAGCAGATCGTCACGCTTGGTCTGGACTTCTACAACTGCTCGAATTAGTGTACTGTCAATGGAATTCAATCTCTATGGATTTCATCATCGATCTACCTATATCTGATGATTGCTCATCTGTCTGGGTTATCATTCATAGATTCACAAAGATGGCGTACTTCATACCACTGAAAGATGGCGAGAAGAAACTCACAGACCTGGTAACAATCTGTAAGGACTTATGTCCTCATATGGGTGAATACGTGCAGATACCCTTTCAAATGAGAATAAGTAATATGTATCAATTATGTGACATGTAGGTAAGATAATCGCTAGCGTGCCAAAAGTACTTCAGGAGGTGATTATATATAAAGGGCAGTTACTCGGCCTTGGCAGCCAAGTATACTTGGAAAGGCCAAGTGCACTTGAGAGCCAAGTATGGTTGGGAGTCAAGTACACCTGGCACCACCATTACATCATCCCCCTCTTTTTCAGCAGACCTCCTGGGCTGCAACATATATATACAAAGAAAGATAAGACAAGGGGCGTACGCCTTCGTACATCTGCATAAGTCCCACAACCGATCGGTACCATCGCAGCAGCCTGACGGCGGATTCAGTACATAGGGAAATCCTCCTCCAGTAGTAGGTGGTAAAACCCGTTCCGACGCCATTTATACCAGGCCGATTCCATAAGAAGAGAAGAAGAAAGAGAAGAGAAGGAAACGTCCAATTGACCCTAGATCCTCCAAGTCCACCTCTGAACCGTACTGTGGCGGTGACATCGATTATGGCCTTGGCTTCCTTGGGTACTCCCGATGGAACTCGTCGACTAGTTCTTGAGCATTCTCGAGGTTCTCAGCTGATTTCCAGCTCGTGCGTAGATAGTTATAACCGGCCCACTGAACGAGATAGTGGATCTTCCAGTAGCATCGCTTGCAGTCGAGAATCGGATCGACCTCCCACTTGTCCATATCATCGACAATCGTTGGCTGCAGTTCCGATGGTAGCTGGCCGATGGTAGGCGGCGAGTACTTATCAAGCAGGGTGACGTGAAACACGTTGTGAATACGCATCGTCTTTGGCAAGTCTAATTTGTAAGCATTCTTATTGATGACTTTACTTACTATGTATGGTCCGACACACTTGTAATCCAACTTTTTGGACACTCTCATCATCTTGATATTCCGAGTTGAAAGCCAGACCTTATCTCTGACCTCAAATGTCATTTCTTTGCCGCCAGCGTACTTCGTCTGGGGGACTTGAGTTTCCAACAGGTTTTATTTCAGAGTGCAGTGCGTCTCCTCCAGCCCGGCTGCCAAGGTATCTGCTTCAGCTTCCGACTGCAAATGGGATTGAGCTAACTCCTTGGGTACCTTGAATTGCATCATCGGATGGTAGTTATAGTTGGCTCAAAAGGGAATCATCCTTGTCGAAGCATGTACCGCATTGTAGTATGTGAATTCTACCAATGGTAAGAGTTCCACCCAGTTATCCTGCTCATAGTTGCAGAAAGTCCGGAGGTACTATTCCATCGTCTGATTCTGCTGCTCCGTCTGGCCGTCCGTCTGCAGATGAAATACAGTCGATAGTCAGTGATCCATACTTATGTGGTTGCAGACCCTCGCCCAGAATCGGCTCATGAATTGGGTGCCCCGATCGGTGATGATGTCGTCAGGGATACTGCGCTTGCAGATCACATACTCGAATAAGAGTCTAGCCAGCTCTGGTGAGTCAATATCCTTTCTGCAGGGCAGGTAGGTCGCCATCTTTGTCAGTCAATCAACGATGACTAGGATCCCCATGTATCCGGACGCGGTCGATTCTGGCAAGTCTGTGATGAAGTCCATGGTGATACCTTCTCAGGGTCATGACGGTGGTGGTAATGGTATGTTGATGCCATGGCAGGCATGATGTGGGGCCTTGATTCGGTGACATACTTCGCAGCTACTAATGTACGTCCTTGTGTGAGTGTCCATCACAGGCCAGTAGAAATCCCTAGTGACTAGCTCAGCAGTTTTATGAGCTCCAAAGTGGCCGGATTCGGGGTTGTCTTGAAAGAGACTTATCACTTTACAGCGGAGAGTATCGTCTGCAGGGACATATATCCTCCCCTCATAGGTCAGAGTTCCAATGACGACACTCTATTGGTTCACGTTTTCGGCTCCAGCTGTGACCATTGGGTTATCAGCTAGCTTACCTGAGATGTCGACCGCAAAGGGGTCAGTAGCCTGAGCCTTCTTTATCGTCAGTAAGAGGTTATCATAGGGCTCGACTGTCAGCATCACCAAAAGCTCTCTGATAGGCTTCTCATTGCCGATCTCATAATCGAGCCATCTCGATAGGCCATCGGTATGGTTTTTCGTGCCTTCCAGGTATTCGATTGTGAAGTCGTTTGCGGATCAGATCTCGGCCCAGTGGGCTTGTCTCCGGGAGAGCACTTTCGACATCAAGAAGTACTGGAGATTCTTGTGGTCGCACTTCACCAAGACTTTATGACGTGTGCCTTCCAGATAGTATCGCCATTGCTTGAATGTCTCGAAAATGGCGAAGAGTTTTCGATCGTACATGTCATAGTCCTGCTCAGCTGGGGAGTACTTTCGAGAGTAAAAATTGACTGGCCGAAGGGTTCCAAAGCCATCATACTGGTTCAGGATACCTGCAATCGTGAAGCTGCTTGCGTCAGTCTAGAGGATGATCGGTATAGCTGGGTCGAAGTGCTGCAAAATCAGTACTGCGCTGAAGGCCTTTGTGAGTTTCCGAAAGGCCAGCTCTGATTCCCGATTCCATTCCCATTTCGGCTTGATTGGCTGCGATCGATTTGATGGTTTCAGGTTACCGCTCTTGCTCTGCCAATTGGATTTTAGTAATTCCATGAGTTTAACACTGGGAGCGTTACTCCAAGTTTACCAATACAAGTAGTATTCTTACTGCTTTCAGGACTTGCTTGCAATAGAAGTTATGAAGATTCGTTCAGGATGTAAAAGTCACTAAGAAGATTCAAGACAAAGATGTTTGGCTTTTTCAATGCGTATATTGTTAAGGCTTGTTCTTCTCGTCAAGAAGCTTGCCCTTCTACCCTCGAAGATTCTACAGGTCTTTATACCTCTATCCTCTTGCTCTAACAATTACTTCTATCTACGCTTTTCTCATGAGCTCCTCTACCTAACCTTCCCTTTGCTCCAATGCCCTTTCTGCCCTTCAGCGCTCTTTTGGACCTTCCGTATCTTTACACTCATATCTCTAACTCAGACGAATAGAACCCCTACTGACATCAATCCTTCAGACTTCTGTGGTCCAGACCTATTGAATCCTTTCGATCTCTTTGCTTCCAGGCGAATGGTATCCTTTCGATCGTGAGGGACATAGAGGCTTTGTTTGCTACTCTGCAAATGCAGGTACTTTCGTATCTACAGCCTCCCAGCTGTCTTCACACTATCGATAGCATGAGCTGGCAAGGCATCATCTCAATAACCACTTCTAACTTGTTATCTGTGGTGTGATTGACTGCATGACAGCTCATCTGATTTCTTTGGGTACGAGTGATATTCTGTGTAGTTTCAATGACGTCTAGGGATGGCGCATGTACTATCACAATGTGGCTGTTACGGGGATACTTATGAGTAAAGTATGGCCGCCTACTTCCTTAGAAGTCGTAGGTATCCTGAAGACAGTCTTCAGAGTCGTCGTAGTCGGATTGAACCTCGTAGTCCTCTACCGAGAGGTTGTGATACTCGGAAGGGAGTTCGCGAGTGTAAAACCAGTGAAAATATTCGTACTCGATATTGTACGTGTGAATAACGATACTCGCAATGCGGAAATCACTTGGAGTAATTGCTTGTTCGTTAAGAGTGTGAGCGTAAAGAACAACAGAGTGAAGATCTCGAAAATTCATAAAGTAGATTGTAGAAATAAATATTCTTGAAGTAGAAAACAACAATAATATTTTAGTGTCTTGTCCGCTGGTGTGTTCTGACTGTGGATTGCTGCTATAGCTTGATGTTTTACTTTGCAGGTGCAAAGGCGGTTCTTTTATAGAGCGAGTTACTCGTGTACTCTCTATGACTTCGGCGTTTGTACTAAGATAGCTATGGCCTCCGATCGTTAGGCTGATTACTCGATCTCGGTAGGTTGCGCTACTTTTCCGTTTGACGTTCGGCACTTTCTAAAGTGCGAGGCATCCCTGTAGGTTATCCTCATGCCGCCAGGTTTTGCCACGTAGCCACTTGGCCCGTTTGCTTTTCTTCTGGTCTTGTATGCTTACGTAGAAAACAGGTTTTGGCAACGACCGCTGACGCGTTCATCGAACCATCACTTCCTCTTTGATATCTCAACTCAATGTTAAATCTGATAGTGGGTTTCAGGGGTATGTTTACCCTCATAGACTTGCATCGGTGACCAGCCGCTGCTATTCCACGTATCGTACTTCCATCTCGCTGTCTTTTACTCCTGTTTCAGGGCTGCAGCTTATGTTGGACCAGCTCACCCAAGAACTGCCGTTACTCGGAAATGACAACCCACACACAAGTTCTCAACAGGTAGATTGAACTACCGGGGCGCAGTTAACATACGGAGTCCCTAGACTGTATAGTTATCCCCATAGTAAAGTCCCGCTTCTCGAACTTTGACGTGTGCCTGCCGGAGAGTGTAGAGGCGTACCCCGCTCTAGCCGGCTGTCCCATATTGCTGATAAGGTAAAATAGTTCTGGTCGAAACTATCATGCACGGCTGATCCGAAAGTTCCCGCAATGGCATGATAGTGCGTTGACAACTCATGACGTCTCTAACTATCGGGGGTCTAGGCGTATAGTAGCATACCACCCTAAGTGTTCGAGACTGATGTCTTCGCCAGCTAAGTGTCGTGACTATTGCTGTTCGATCGAGAAGGGGTACTGCCCCCACGCGGGTTAATCACTCCGCTTTGCCAGGGCTCGGTATGGGATAGGCTCGTATGTCGCACAGGACTTCGTCGCTCAAAGGATGGGATAGCTGCGGGTGTGACATCGATCAACCACAGGTGACCCAACGCAGATTACCATGGACATCCTTCGTACCTTGTACACCTGCTAAGGGAAAACCCCTAACAGTACCTCCCTCTCTAGCTCTGGTGACCTCAACAGAATCTCCATCGTAAAAAGTGTTCAAACAATAGATACCACTCAGACAGCGTATCATAAAAATCATAACTGGGGTATCAAAAATAAAAATAAAATAAATATAATAATGACCTCCGCGTAACTCAGAGCGGTTTGAGTTTAACAAATGAAATTCGTTACTTCCATCTCTTTCGTACCAGGGGTTTCTTCCCTTGAGATTTCCACCGAGAGTCCTTCTCCATCGCTGGATTTTTGGTGTAGTATTTGGTGATGAGTTCAGGTGCTATGTCGCTAAGATGCTCGAACGATTCCCAAGTGTTCTCATCATGTGAATAACCAGTCCACATGACCAGAAAAACATGCTTCCGATGATCGTCATCCGTCGGCCCACTGGCAACAATTGATTCGGGTGTCCAGCCGCCATCATCAGCCTCGATTGGAGGTACCTCCCTCTCTAAGGGATCTCCACAATACGGTTCAAGTAGAGCGACGTTAAATGCTGGATGAATTTTCCACGTAGGAGGAAGTTCGAGTCGACACCATGGCCTGTTACTTCCGACTTTGATAATCCTAAATGGTCCGTACATCTTATCATCGAGCTTTCGACATTGTCGTTTCGTCCGAATATTGCTTCCGTTAAGCATAACCAAATCTCCGACTTTGTATTGAGGAGCTGGACGTCGTTTACGATCGTAGTATTGACCCATCTTTTCCTTGGTTATCTCGAGCTGTTGTTCCAGACGGCGATACACCTCGACCAGGTAATGTGCGTATAATTCTGAACCGGGATTTCGAAACTGAACTTCCGTTGGCCAGTTAGTACGTGCTTCGTAACCATAGTTGGCGTAGAAGGGCGTAATCGTTGTCGACGCATGTTTTGAATTGTTGTATGCGTATTCGGCCATAGGTAACATTTCGCTCCAGTTAGACTGTTCGTAGTTACAATATGTATGCAAGTAATGTTCAATGGTCTGGTTGATTCGTTCAGTTTGTCCGTCCGTCTGTGGGTGAAAGGCTGTAGACATTGATCGCCTGATTCCCAGGAATTGGTATAAATCTGCGAGAAAATGACCGGTAAAAACTGCATCGCGGTCCGATACTATATCGAGTGGCATGCCGTGATACTTCCAAACGTTGTTGAGAAATAACCTCGCGACCGTGGACGATTCTCGTTTGTCTGTGGGAATAAAGTGCGCCATCTTAGTGAACCTGTCGACTACTACCATGATGTTTTTGTTTCCGTTGGACTCCGGTAAGTCGGTGATAAAGTCGACCGATATATAAGTCCATGGCGAGGATGGTAGTTCAAGTGGGTGCAATAGTCCACGCTTTGCGTGTCGAGGTGTCTTTGTCCGTTGGCATGAGTCGCACTTGTTGCAGTACTCCCGTACGTCATCTTCGAGTTTAGGCCAGTAAAAATTTCTCGTAATGAGTTCCAAGGTGCGTTCGCGACCGAAGTGTCCGGCGATGCGTGAGTCGTGTTCCTGGTGGAGTACCTCCTTCCGAAAACCCTCTGGTACGTATAACTTTCCTTTCCAACACAACATTCCTTCTTCATCTATTCCAAACCTTCTGTCAACCTCTTGTTTTTTCTCTTGAACTCTCCGTAGTATCTCCCGATACTCCTCATCTTGACCAACTTCCTTTTTATACCTTTCCTTTACTGTTTCCGTCAACCGACTAACCGTAAATCCTGCCAAACTCATTTCTTCCCAATCTTCATTATCCAGATCCATCACTCCGACTTCTAACCAATGATCTGGTCCTAACAAGGTTGCCGAAGTTGTACCCCCCTCTTTTAGGGCGAACTCTGGGCACCTTGACAACGCATCGGCTTTTCCGTTAGCCGCTCCTTTTCGATAAACAATCTTAAAATTGTATTCTTGCAATACTTCCGCCCATCGCGCTTGTCTTCGATTGAGCTGTTGCGTTTCTTTGAAGTATTGGAGGTTCATATGATCGGAAAAGACTGTTGTTGTATGTATTGCTCCTTGGAGATAGCATCTCCATGTTTTAAAAGCGTACACGATAGCGAGCATTTCTTTATCATATATCTGGTAATTTAGTTCGGCGGGGGAAAACTTCTTCGAAATAAAGGCGACTGGATGTATTTTGCCGTCATCAAACTTCTGTGAGAGAACCGCTCCCATGGCGAAGTCTGACGCATCTGTTTCGACCATGGCAGGTCTGTTGTCATCGTAATATCGAAGTATTGGTGTATTCTCTGCCGCAAATAAGATGCAAATCTTATAATACGCCGCTTTAGCTGCATCTCCGAACTGGAAGTTCTTTCCGTCGCCTTTGAGGATATCCGTAATAGGTGCGACGATACCAGCGAATCCTTTTATGAATCGTCGATAAAAATTCCATAAGCCCATAATAACCTGAACTTCTTTTTGGTTATTAGGCATTGGCCATTTTGTTATGGCTTCGCTGCGACTTGGTGCCATCTTGAGTCCTTCGCCGCTGACAAGGAATCCGAGAAATTCGACCTCTTGTTTATCGAAATCACACTTGTCGATTTCCACCACGAGGTTGTTATCCTGTAAGACCTGAAGTATCTTGCCTACATATTCGTGGTGTTCCTCTCGTGTTCCTTTGGTGGCGATGAGGACATCGTCAATATAAACAACCGTAATGTCGTTAAGTCCTCCTAGGAATGGCTGAAGAATACCATTCATCCAACGCTGAAAAGTTGCTGGTGCATTGGTGAGACCGAATGGCATAACTGTATATTCGTATGATCCGAATTTCGTTCTAAAGGCCATTTTCCATTCGTATCCTTTAGCCATTCGAATCAAATGATATCCTGATTTCATATCCAACTTCGTAATCCAAGTTGCTCCTTTCATTCGACTTTGTAATTCGTCCATTAATGATAGAGCCGTCTTGTCCTTGATTGTCAAATCGCTAAGTTTTCGATAATCGACACAAAGATGCAGGCCTCGTCCATTCGGTTTGGGCACAAAAAGGATCGGCGATCCGGCTTATCCCATGGACGGTTTTATTTTTCCTTCTCTTATCATCTTATCGATGTACTCCTTAAGCAACCGTTCTTCCTCACGTGAGAGTTGGTATATTGGTCCGACTTTAACTTGATCGTCGGGTACTTTCAAGTTTATTTGATGATCGTGAGGACCGTGAGAGGGTAGCTTTTCAGCTTCGTGAGGATCCAACAGTAACATCCACTTATGATACTGTTGAGGGAGTGTTTCTGCCAATATGCTTGTTGATGCAAAGCATAAGGCACCGATATTTATGGCGTCGGTTCGAGTAGCGATACAATCGTCATACGTAATCTTCCAATTAGTGTGAAGATGTCTGTGATTGTAACACTTCTGTTCACACTCGGTGAAGTGTAAACATCCGTATGTTGCTCCCTGCGCCTTATGTTGTTTCAAATACCATGCAGGTATAACAACGTCGTAGTCAGCATGCATCGGCACGATCTCGAACGTTTCGAGTGTGCGATGGTTACCAAAAGCCAATCCTAACGGTACTGTATGTAATCCAGGAAGTTGTGTTGACTTACCGCTAAAATCCTTTGCTTTTATTCCTTTTGAATGCCTGACTACCGGAATCTTGAATACCTTGGCACACTGAGTTGACATGGTGAAAGACGTCGATCCCAAATCCAGCATGGCTCGGACCGGAAACTGCTGTATCTTTCCATCGCTGTCCGTGTGGTCCACAAAGAATCGGTATACGGGTCGTTCGCCGATTCTGGTTTTCGGGATCTTGTGCACATGTTTCGTTTCGTAATAAACAAAATCGTCGGAAATGTTTTGTTTCTTTGTTGGTGGTTCCTCTTCCGAGGGGAAATGCTTTCGTTTGGTAGCCATCCTTTCGACAATGGCTCGGCCACAACGGGTCGTTGGGGATAGTGACGTTCTACCACTCGTAATTGGGTTCTTCGTTGAGGAGTTCTTCGAACGTTGCTGGTTCGTTGTTTGAGAAGTCCTCCTCTGGATAATGTTCCTCAACTTCGTAGATGGTTGGTAACGCGTCGAGTACTCTTCCGATTGTTGTGTGAGTACCTCCACAGTTGTGTTCACAATAGCAAGTGTACCATTCCTCGCAACCAACGTGCATACCCCTGTACTTGGTCCAGGAATCTCCGAACACAGGATCGTCGATGGCTAGGCCCCCTCCGTGTCGAGCTGCCTCTGTCCAGTACAGATTCCACGGATATGGGGAATCAGGTTGATCCCAGAAAAAGGATTCTAGTGGTTCCCCTGACTCTTTAAGTATGCCATCAATGCTTGCGAATATGTTGAGGGGTTCTGGTTCTGCGAGAGTGCAAGGTGTTCATGCTAAATCAAAGAAGTTGATGCGTCCGTGGTTATTGGTATCGTATGGTGTCATAGTTGTAAGTTTTTTTTTTTTTTTGGGGGTGTTGGTGTCGCGGTACTACCGGCCAGCGGTTTCATCCCTACCGGAATCCTCAGGGTACCGACCGGATCATACAATAAAAAGGCTTTCTCCCGCCTTATCTCTATATCCTTCACTCCATCTCAATACTTACCATTAATCCGAGCTATCCTGCTACTCCCACCAATTATCCGCCACATCCGAATCTTCTTCCTCACTATCGGCAGATTCCTAACCGGATGGTTTTTCTCCTTCCGAAGTTTCCTCAACCTACTCTGGTTCTCCAACCATATAATCGTCATCCTCATCGTCCAACTGGTCGTATGCACCGACCTTCATTTTTTGGTACGCTTTCGGGTGTCCGTAGTCGGCAGTTCCCTTTGTCAATTTGATGTCCCGAATGCATTTCATGGTGTTATGGTTTCCTTTTCTGTCAGCGGGCCATGCACAGCGCTGACATTCCTTTGCTGCTCGTCGTCGAGCCAGCTCCGAATTTTCGATTCCATCCGTCAGTTGTTTGAAGGTCTTACCTTCAGCATTCACAAAGGGATTAGGTTTGGACGAACCCCTGTTGTCCTTTGACCGTTGCTGAGTGCCTCGCTGTTCAAAACGTTGGCGTTGACGTTGAAATCCGGAGCCAAGACCCCTAGGCTTTTGGATCTTGCCCCTGTCTTTGTTGACTCGTCCGGAAGATGTTTCGGATACTCTTGATTTTCCCATAAATCCGAAATTCTTCTCGTTTGCCTTCCAGACTTCAACATTTTTACCGGCATTGATGATAATTTCTCGAAGTTCTTCATCTGTCTTATCCGCCGGATTGATAAGAGTGAGATGTTTGAAGATTTCGGAGGGTAGCTTGCTCATTAGCATAGTTCGATATGCTACTCCAAAAACCTTTGCTTTTGCATTCAGGGTGTCGCACTCCGTGATCATGTCTTGAACGTTTCCACCGTACCTAAGTTCGGTGAGTGCTTTGTATGCTGTTTCCTGTTGGTGTTAATTGTGGAAACGGGCGTTGATTGCAGCTTGGTATACTGACCAGCTGCGAGGGTGTTTGCCGGCATGTGCTTCCGACTCCCACTGCATGTGCCAAGCCAACGCATGATCTTCCAGTCGTCCGCGAATGTACTGGATCTTGAGACCTGGGCCGGTAAACAGATGCGGTTGGTCCGCCACGAATGCTTCCATACTCATCCACCACACATCAAAATCCTCAGAAGCCCTTCCCTTAAATTTTGCTGGATCCGATAGTTTAAGTCACGTTTCTCGGAGTTCCTTCGGTTGTTGAGTTTCTGTTCTGTGACGGCGCCTACTGCTGCCGTTCCTTGAGCGATGAGATCCCGAATAATGTGATCCCGGTGGAGGTGGATCTCCTCCAGCTCCGTCCGCAGGTGGTGGTGGGTTGGATGGTCCCGGTTGAGCTTCCTCCGCTGCAGGAGCCTCTCCTAATCCAACATCTGTTCCGGATCCTCCTCTTAAACCAACAACCTCTGCTACATCTGAGTCCGCAATAGGCGAAACACTTCTGCCTCGCTCCTCTGTCTGCTGTTGCCACTGCTGAATTTGGACCTGTCTGTCCGGATGTACTGGTGTTGATTCCGAGACTTTAGCTCTCTTAAAGGCCGAAGTGAGTCCGGTATGTTCCTTCTGAAGCTTAATCACCCTTGCATCCAGAATCTGATGGTCCATCCACGATGGTACTTCCTCCGCAAATCTTTTCTCCAGTATTGCCGTTCTTTCCTGTTGTGCCTTCATTGATACATTCCATGCCATCATTTTAACCTGGAGTATCCTTATTTGATTTTCGCACTCCGTAATCCTATTCCGTAGGTTTTCAAATTCCTCCATCGCTTCTTTAACCACATAATCATTCTGACATTGAAGCGCTGCCAGTCCCGTCCTCGTCTCGCTCAACACTGCGTTGAGAACCTGAATCTGTTCCTCGTGTCCCACGATGGCCTGTTGTTCGAGG
>MU122105.1:578958-590415 GCA_014904905.1 Wilcoxina mikolae CBS 423.85
GGACACGAGGAACAGATTCAGGTTCTCAACGCAGTGTTGAGCGAGACGAGGACGGGACTGGCAGCGCTTCAATGTCAGAATGATTATGTGGTTAAAGAAGCGACGGAGCAATTTGAAAACCTACGGAATAGGATTACGGAGTGCGAAAATCAAATAAGGATACTCCAGGTTAAAATGATGGCATGGAATGCATCAATGAAGGCACAACACGAAAGAACGGCAATACTGGAGAAAAGATTTGCGGAGGAAGTACCATCGTGGATGGATCATCAGATTCTGGAAGCAAGGGTGGTTAAGCTTCAGAAGGAACATACCGGACTCACTTTGGCCTTT
This sequence comes from Wilcoxina mikolae CBS 423.85, assembly GCA_014904905.1. NCBI lineage: Eukaryota > Fungi > Ascomycota > Pezizomycetes > Pezizales > Pyronemataceae > Wilcoxina > Wilcoxina mikolae. The sequence goes on from MU122105.1 coordinate 579,292, forward strand.
GAGAGAGCTAAAGTCTCGGAATCAACACCAGTACATCCGGACAGACGGGTCCAAATTCAGCAGTGACAACAGCAGACAGAGGAGCGAGGCAGAAGTGTTTCGCCTATTGCGGACTCAGATGTAGCAGAGGTTGTTGGTTTAAGAGGAGGATCCGGAACAGATGTTGGATTGGGAGAGGCTCCTGCAGCGGAGGAAGCTCAACCGGGACCATCCAACCCACCACCACCTGCGGGCAGAGCTGGAGGAGATCCACCTCCACCGGGATCACATTATTCGGGATCTCACCGCTCAAGGAACGGCAGCAATAGGCGCCGTCACAGAACAGAAACTCAACAACCGAAGGAATGCCGAGAAACGCGACTTAAACTATCGGATCCGGCAAAGTTTAAGGGAAGGGCTTCTGAGGATTTTGATGTGTGGTGGATGAGTATGGAAGCATTCGTGGCGGACAAACCGCATCTGTTTACCAGCCCAGGTCTCAAGATCCAGTACGTACACGGACGACTGGAAGATCATGCGTTGGCTTGGTACATGCAGTAGGAGTCGGAAGCACATGCCGGCAAACCCCCTCGCAGCTGGTCAGTATACCGAGCTGCAATCAACGCCCATTTCCACAATAAACACAAACAGGAAACAGCATACAAAGCACTCACCGAACTTAGGTACGGTGGAAACGTTCAAGACATGATCACGGAGTTCGACACCCTGAACGCAAAAGCAAAGGTTTTTGGAGTAGCATATCGAACTATGCTAATGAGCAAGCTACCCTCCGAAATCTTCAAACATCTCACTCTTATCAATCCGGCGGATAAGACAGATGAAGAACTTCGAGAAATTATCATCAATGCCGGTAAAAATGTTGAAGTCTGGAAAGCAAACGAGAAGAATTTCGGATTTATGGGAAAATCAAGGGTATCCGAAACATCTTCCGGACGAGTCAACAAAGACAGGGGCAAGATCCAAAAGCCCAGGGGTCTTGGCTCCCGATTCCAACGTCAACGCCAACGTTTTAAACAGCGAGGTACTCAGCAACGGTCAAAGGACAACAGGGGTTCGTCCAAACCTAATCCCTTTCTGAATGCTGAAGGTAAGACCTTCAAACAACTGACGGATGGAATCGAAAATTCGGAGCTGGCTCGACGACGAGCAGCAAAGGAATGTCAGCGCTGTGCATGGCCCGCTGACAGAAAAGGCAACCATAACACCATGAAATGCATTCGGGACATCAAATTGACAAAGGGAACTGCCGACTACGGACACCCGAAAGCATACCAAAAAATGAAGGTCGGGGCATACGACCAGTTGGACGATGAGGATGACGATTATATGGTTGGAGAACCAGAGTAGGTTGAGGAAACTTCGGAAGGAGAAAAACCATCCGGTTCGGAATCTGCCGATAGTGAGGAAGAAGATTCGGATGTGGCGGATAATTGGTGGGAGCATCAGGATAGCTCGGATTAATGGTAAGTATTGAGATGGAGTGAAGGATATAGAGATAAGCGGGAGAAAGCCTTTGTTATTGTATGATCCGGTCGGTACCCTGAGGATTCCGGTAGGGATGAAACCGCTGGCCGGTAGTACCGCGACACCAACACCCCCAGAAAAAAACTTACAACTATGACACCATACGATACCAATAACCACGGACGCATCAACTTCTTTGATTTAGCAGGAACACCTTGCACTCTCGCAGAACCAGAACCCCTCAACATATTCGCAAGCATTGACGGCATACTTAAAGCATTCCCCCTCGGAAGAGGAACCACCAACAAAGAAACAAAACATTTCCGACGATTTTGTTTATTACGAAACGAAACATGTGCACAAGATCCCGAAAACCAGAATCGGCGAACGACCCGTATACCGGTTCTTTGTGGACCACACGGACAGCGATGGAAAGATACAGCACTTTCCGATCCGAGCCATGCTGGATTTGGGATCGACGTCTTTCACCATGTCAACTCAGTGTGCCAAGGTATTCAAGATTCCGGTAGTCAGGCATTCAAAAGGAATAAAAGCAAAGGATTTTAGCGGTAAGTCAACACAACTTCCTGGATTACATACAGTACCGTTAGGATTGGCTTTTGGTAACCATCGCACACTCGAAACGTTCGAGATCGTGCCGATGCATGCTGACTACGACGTTGTTATACCTGCATGGTATTTGAAACAACATAAGGCGCAGGGAGCAACATACGGATGTTTACACTTCACCGAGTGTGAACAGAAGTGTTACAATCACAGACATCTTCACACTAATTGCAAGATTACGTATGACGATCGTATCGCTACTCGAACCGACGCCATAAATATCGGTGCCTTATGCTTTGCATCAACAAGCATATTGGCAGAAAAACTCCCTCAACAGTATCATAAGTGGATGTTACTGTTCGATCCTCACGAAGCTGAAAAGCTACCCTCTCACGGTCCTCACGATCATCAAATAAACTTGAAAGTACCCGACGATCAAGTTAAAGTCGGACCAATATACCAACTCTCACGTGAGGAAGAACGGTTGCTTAAGGAGTACATCGATAAGATGATAAGAGAAGGAAAAATAAAACCGTCCATGGGATAAGCCGGATCGCCGATCCTTTTTGTGCCCAAACCGAATGGACGAGGCCTGCATCTTTGTGTCGATTATCGAAAACTCAACGATTTGACAATCAAGGACAAGACGGCTCTACCATTAATGGACGAATTACAAAGTCGAATGAAAGGAGCAACTTGGATTACGAAGTTGGATATGAAATCAGGATATCATTTGATTCGAATAGCTAAAGGACACGAATGGAAAACGGCCTTTAGAACGAAATTCGGATCATACGAATATACAGTTATGCCATTCGGTCTCACCAATGCACCAGCAACTTTTCAGCGTTGGATGAATGGTATTCTTCAGCCATTCCTAGGAGGACTTAACGACATTACGGTTGTTTATATTGACGATGTCCTCATCGCCACCAAAGGAACACGAGAGGAACACCACGAATATGTAGGCAAGATACTTCAGGTCTTACAGGATAACAACCTCGTGGTGGAAATCGACAAGTGTGATTTCGATAAACAAGAGGTCGAATTTCTCGGATTCCTTGTCAGCGGCGAAGGACTCAAGATGGCACCAAGTCGCAGCGAAGCCATAACAAAATGGCCAATGCCTAATAACCAAAAAGAAGTTCAGGTTATTATGGGCTTATGGAATTTTTATCGACGATTCATAAAAGGATTCGCTGGTATCGTCGCACCTATTACGGATATCCTCAAAGGCGACGGAAAGAACTTCCAGTTCGGAGATGCAGCTAAAGCGGCGTATTATAAGATTTGCATCTTATTTGCGGCAGAGAATACACCAATACTTCGATATTACGATGACAACAGACCCGCCATGGTCGAAACAGATGCGTCAGACTTCGCCATGGGAGCGGTTCTCTCACAGAAGTTTGATGACGGCAAAATACATCCAATCGCCTTCATCTCGAAAAAATTTTCACCCACCGAACTAAATTACCAGATATATGATAAAGAAATGCTCGCTATCGTGTACGCTTTTAAAACATGGAGATGCTATCTCCAAGGAGCAATACATACAACAACAGTCTTTTCCGATCATATGAACCTCCAATACTTCAAAGAAACGCAACAGCTCAATCGAAGACAAGCGCGATGGGCGGAAGTATTGCAAGAATACAATTTTAAGATTGTTTATCGAAAAGGAGCGGCTAATGGAAAAGCCGATGCGTTGTCAAGGCGCGCAGAGTTCGCCCTAAAAGAGGGGGGTACAACTTCGGCAACCTTGTTAGGACCAGATCATTGGTTAGAAGTAGGAGCGATGGATCTGAATAATGAAGATTGGGAAGAAATGAGTTTGGCAGGATTTACGGTTAGCCAGTTGACGGAAACAGTAAAGAAAAGGTTTAAAAAGGAAGTTGGTCAAGATGAGGAGTATCGGGAGATACTACGGAAAGTTCAAGAGAAAAGTCAGGAGGTTGACAGAAGGTTTGGAATAGATGAAGAAGGAATGTTGTGTTGGAAAGGAAAGTTATACGTACCAGAGGGATTTCGGAAGGAGGTACTCCACCAGGAACACGACTCACGCATTGCCGGACACTTCGGTCGCGAACGCACCTTGGAACTCATTACGAGAAATTGTTACTGGCCTAAACTCGAAGATGACGTACAGGAGTACTGCAACAAGTGCGACTCATGCCAACGGACAAAGACACCTAGACACGCAAAGCATGGGCTATTGCACCCACTTGAACTACCATCCTCGCCATGGACTTATATATCGGTCGACTTTATCACCGACTTACCGGAGTCCAACGGAAACAAAAACATCATGGTAGTAGTTGACAGGTTCACTAAGATGGCGAACTTTATTCCCACAGACAAACGAGAATCGTCCACAATCGCAAGGTTATTTCTCAACAACGTTTGGAAGTATCACGGCATGCCACTCGATATAGTATCGGACCGCGATGCAGTTTTTACCGGTCATTTTCTCGAAGATTTATACCAATTCCTGGGAATCAGGCGATCAATGTCTACAGCCTTTCACCCACAGACGGACGGACAAACTGAACGAATCAACCAGACCATTGAACATTACTTGCGTACATATTGTAACTACGAACAGTCTAACTGGAGCGAAATGTTACCTATGGCCGAATACGCATACAACAATTCAAAACATACGTCGACAAAGATTACGCCCTTCTACGCCAACTATGATTACGAAGCACGTACGAACTAGCCAACAGAAGTTCAGTTTCGAAATCCCGGTTCAAAATTATACGCACATTACATAGTCGAAGTGTATCGCCGTCTAGAACAACAGCTCGAGACAACCAAGGAAAAGATGGGTCAATACTACAATCGTAAACGACGCCCAGCTCCTCAATACAAAGTCGGAGATTTGGTTATGCTTAACGGAAGCAATATTCGGACGAAACGACAATGTCGAAAGCTCGATGATAAGATGTACGGACCATTTAGGATTATCAAAGTCGGAAGTAACAGGCCATGGTGTCGACTCGAACTTCCTCCTACGTGGAAAATTCATCCAGCATTTAACGTCGCTCTACTTGAACCGTATCGTGGAGATCCCTTAGAGAGGGAGGTACCTCCAATCGAGGCTGATGATGGCGGCTGGACACCCGAATCAATTGTTGCCAGTGGGCCGACGGATGACGATCAGCGGAAGCATGTTTTTCTGGTCAAGTGGACCGGATATTCACACGATGAGAACACTTGGGAATCGTTCGAGCATCTTAGCGACATAGCACCTGAACTCATCACCAAATACTACACAAAAAATCCAGCGATGGAGAAGGACTCTCGGTGGAAACCTCAAGGGAAGAAACCCCTGGTACGAAAGAGATGGAAGTAACGAATTTCATTTGTTAAACTCAAACCGCTCTGAGTTACGCGGAGGTCATTATTATATTTATTTTATTTTTATTTTTGATACCCCAGTTATGATTTTTATGATACGCTGTCTGAGTGGTATCTATTGTTTGAACACTATTTACGATGGAGATTCTGTTGAGGTCACCAGAGCTAGAGAGGGAGGTACTGTTAGGGGTTTTCCCTTAGCAGGTGTACAAGGTACGAAGGATGTCCATGGTAATCTGCGTTCGGTCACCTGTGGTTGATCGATATCACACCCGCAGCTATCCCATCCTTTGAGCGACGAATTCCTGTGCGACAAACGAGCCTATCCCATACCGAGCCCTGGCAAAGCGGAGTGATTAACCCGCGCGGGGGCAGTACACCTTCTCGATCGAACAGCAATAGTCACGACACTTAGCTGGCGAAGACATCAGTCTCGAAAACTTAGGGCGGTATGCTACTATACGTCTAGGCCCCCGATAGTTAGAGACGTCACGAGTTGTCAACGCACTATCACGCCATTGCGGGGACTTTCGGGTCAGCCGTGCATGATAGTTTCGACCAGAACTATTTTACCTTATCAGCAATATGGGACAGCCAGCTAGAGCGGGGTACACCTCTACACTCTCCGGCAGGCACACGTCAAAGTTCGAGAAGCGGGACTTTACTATGGGGATAACTATACAGTCTAGGGACTCCATATGTTAACTGCGCCCCGGTAGTTCAATCTACCTGTTGAGAACTTGTGTGTGGGTCGTCATTTCCGAGTAACGGCAGTTCTTGGATGAGCTGGTCCGACATAAGCTGCAGCCCTGAAACGGGAGTAAAAGACAGCGAGATGGAAGTACGATACGTGGCATAGCAGCGGCTGGTCGCCGACACAAGTCTATGAGGGTAAACATACCCCTGAAACCCACTATCTGATTTAACATTGAGTCGAGATATCAAAGAGGAAGTGATGGTTCGATGAACGCGTCAGCGGTCGTTGCCGAAACCTGTTTTCTGCGTAAGCATACAGACCAGAAGAAAAGCAAACGGGCCAAGTGGCTACGTGGCAAAACCTGGCGGCATGAGGATAACATACAGGGATGCCTCGCACTTTAGAAAGTGCCGAACGCCAAACGGAAAAGTAGCGCAACCTACCGAGATCGAGTAACCAGCCTAACGATCGGAGGCCATAGCTATCTTAGTACAAACGCCGAAGTCATAGAGAGTACACGAGTAACTCGCTCTATAAAAGAACCGCCTTTGCACCTGCAAAGTAAAACATCAAGCTCTAGCAGCAATCCACAGTCAGAACACACCAGCGGACAAGACACTAAAATATTATTGTTGTTTTCTACTTCAAGAATATTTATTTCTACAATCTACTTTATGAATTTTCGAGATCTTGACTCTATTGTTCTTTACACTCACGCCCTTTACGAACGAGCAATTACTCCAAGTGATTTCCGCATTGCGAGTATCTTTATCCACACGTACGATATCGAGTACGAATATTTTCACTGGTTTTACACTCGCGAACTCCCTTCCGAGTATCACAACCTCTCGGTAGAGGACTACGAGGTTCATTCCGACTACGACGACTCTGAAGACTGTCTTCAGGATACCTATGACTTCTAAGGAAGTAGGCGGCCATACTTTACTCATAAGTATCCCCGTAACAAAAAGCCCTTCGTGGGAAAAAGGTACTAGTGCAACCTCTTGTCCTTAGCTGCCTGGGGATTCCACTTATGATAATCCTTCAATAACCACTTGTCATCGAAGTTCTCATATGGCTCCTCAGTCCAATCTGTTTCGTTTGGATACCCATTCCATTTAACCAGGTATATCACCTTCTTTCGTTCCTTGCTATACTGGTTGCCCATAATCTCTTCAACCTCATAGTCTGTTTCGTATTCGTAGCCTTGTACATCATAACCCTATTCGTTTCCTTCGCTGATGGTGAGATCTGATACAGGTCTGATGGAAACAGTGGCTGTTCGATAGGGTTCAATGAGAGAGATACGGAAAGCATTATGAATTCGCCAGCGCTTAGGCAATTCAAGTTTTAATGAGGTGGGTGAGAGTACTTTTAGCACCTTGAAAGGACCATGTAGCTTCACATCTAGCTTTCTAGATGGGCACCTGGTTTTTAGGTTCCTTCCATTTAGTATTTCTAGATCACCAGCTGAATACTTCGGAGGTTCTTTAGCACGCTTATCATGGTACCTCCTCATTGTCTCTTGTGCCTTTTGTAAACCTTTTCAACATAGGTCATGCACACTTGACATCCAATGAACATCGTTCCTTGATGCCGGATTCTTTGCCTCTGCTTCAACAGGCCAATTCGTTCGAGGATCGAATGCATAGTTCGCAAAGAATGGTGACATGCCAGTCGCGGTGGTAAGTGAGTTGTTGTAGGCATACTCTGCCATTGGCAACATCTCAGATCAGTTATCCTGTTCATAGTTGCAGTAGTTCCTCAGGTAGCATTCTAACGTCTGGTTTACTCTTTCTGTTTGACTATCAGTCTGTGGATGAAATGGTGAAGACATCTTCAACTGAATATCGAGAGCTTCGACCAAAGAAGACCAGAATGCAGACGTGAACCTGGAATCTCTGTCTGATACTATATTCGATGGCAGACCACGGAATCTCCATACTTCTTTCAGGAAGATCTTGCCCAGGTCTGTGGCTTTCCTCTCGCCATCCTTCAGTGGTATGAAGTTTGCCATCTTTGCGAACCTGTCAACAATGACCCAGACCGATGAACAACTATCAGATACAGATAGATCGATGATGAAATCCATCGAGATTGAATCCCATAGACGGTAGGCTAATTCGAGAGGTTGTAGAAGACCGTAGCGAGCATGACGAGCTGCTTTGTTCTTCTGGCATTCAGAGCATGAGCGGACATAGTCTTCGATGAATTTCTCCATCCCTGGCTAAAAGAAATTCCTTCGAACCAACTCAATTGTCTTGCCCTGTCCCATATGTCCTGCTACTTTCAAATCATGTTCTGCTTTGAGTATTTGCTTTCGTAACTGTATATCGTCTAGGATCCACAGCCTGCCTTTATAATAAAGGACTTCGTTCTCAAAAGAGATGTCAGGGCTTGGACTTCCTTCCATTACTCTAATGTACTCTTCCTGCCATGCAGCGTCGTTATTTGCAGTGCCTACTACTGCTTCTAATAATCAAGAATTGAACTTGACTACTGGGATTGACCTCAACTTAGCAGAAGAAATCATTATCTGTTCGCCTTATAGCTTTGCTGCTGTCACCTGAACTGTTTTCCCTTCAGATGTTACCAACTGATCAGGTCTTAAAAAGCGGTGTATTGGTTGATTTTCGTTTTCTTCGATACTACCTCCCCCCTTTTTAGGGCGGTACTCCGAACGCCTAGATAATGCATCTGATTTCCCATTTGCACTGCCTGGTCGGTAGAATATCTTGAAATCATAGCCAGCCAGTTTCTGTGCCCATCGGGCTTGTTTTCGATTCGAAATCTTAGTAGTGGTGAAGTACTCAAGAATCTTGTGATCGGTAAACACACTGATTCGATGGCCTGCACCTTCAAGATAACGTCTCCATTCCATAAAGGTAGATACTATTGCTAGCATCTCTTTATCATGGATTTCATAGTTAATCTCTGCCTTATCCATCTTGCAAGAGTGGTAAGCCACAGGGTGTAATTGTCCATCAATCACTTGGAAAAGGACAGTGCCGATGGCGAAGTCACTGGTGTCAGTCTCAATAACCACAGGATATTCAGGTTCAAAGTGACGAAGGATTGGTGCCTCAGTGAAACACTTTTTTAACAAATCGAAAGCCTCTTGACAGCGTCGGTTTGCCTTCCAACTTGTAATGGCGGCTGGCCTATGGCAGGGTAACCACCCATCCGCCCAAAATATAGTCAGATCGTGCAAGTGCCCTTGCACGCCATCGACAACCTTACCAAGTGAATCTATCTTATTCTCAAATCTACGTTTGCAATCGTATCTACCATTATACTCTTATATGAGGCTGTACACGGACGTATGTCCTTACACTGTTATCGATAATTAGTAATTAGATACGTTTCACTCATGGAATTTCGTGAATTACCCCTTTTTGACGCACTACTATCATCAAGAAATCAGACACATGATCTATCATCGAGAAGTCATATGAATATACAAGATTACTTCAAGAAATCACATGAATACACACGATCTACTCTCGAGATATCCTACGGATCTCATTATTCCTTTTCTTGACGGGTCGCATCGAGCTCAACGTGAAGTCATAAAGATAGAAGGAAGCCGAAGACGAGATAAGATCCAAGACGAAGTAAGACCGAAAGACTGAAAGAATCTGGAAGACAAGGTCAAGTCAAGACCGAGTCGAAAGAAGGTGAAGTCAAGACCAAGGTGAAGTCAAGACCAAGTCGAAGGGCAAGGTCGAAGGGCAAAAGTCGGAGGGCAACTGAAAGTCGAAGGACGAAGCGAAGAGTAGTCGATGATGGATGGGATGGCCATACCTACGATCCGGATTCCAAGCGGACGCGATCACGATCATTGTTTGCATGGAAGTGCACCTCATCATTTGCATGGAAGTACAAGTACCTTATTGAAGTGCACCTGAATCGGAATACGAAGCGCACTTGATGATTACCTTCCTACGATCTGAGTGGAAGCTCTTAAGTGCACTTGACGATTGCCTTCCTCTGAACTGAGCGGAAGCTCCGAAGTGCACCTACGATGCGTTAGCATCCACGAACGAAGATGCAAGCTCACTACGGAGAATGATTACACTAATGGCACTTAATGCACGTTTGATTGAACGTATGAAGTTACCGTGAGGCGGGCTTCCGAGGGCACAAGCTCTGCACGAGCTAATCATACTTGATTGATATTGTAAGTTTGATCTTCTCTTGGATGCTCACGAGTTAGATAATCGGCGAATCACATACGATCGAGACCTTCGAATCGGTCAATGACTTCCGCCGCAATACCGATACGCGTCCGATTGATGACGAGAGCCAATGACGTTTACCAATACGAGTACCACCGAGCTTACATGATGAAAGCTACGGTATGCCATGGGCTTGGATAGTGTTGACAACAAAGCGGACTAGTTTGAGTCGGATCAAACCGAGCCTAGGTTCGAGGAGGGTTCGATACGAACGAATCCTAGCCACCAATGGTTCGAACCGCTCAGCCACGAATCAAACCATGCTCCTTGGCAGTTCATAAGCAGTTTGTGAGGGATCTGAGGTGAGGTTCGAACAGCGAAAATTGGTCTCATTCAAGCTCATATGAGCTGGTATATATATTTTATATCGGTGTTGCTGTTTACTTCATGTCAATGCTCACACAAGCTTTCCCATACTCATACGCGACGCTGCGACGCGATCAGTTACATCATTCAAGCTCATACCAGCTTTCTCATGCTCATACAAGGGTCTATGGGCTTTATCGTCGCCATAACTCGCAGTAGTCAATTGGTTGATTCACAAATTTATTAACTATATACAAAAAAATAAGGTAGATCTTGGATGCACTTGGAACAGCACTTGGATGCGATCGGGCCGGGCTGGCTCTCGGCTAGCTGGAAATGATCGAGCTAGGCTGGCTCTAGACTTGTTGGACGCGATCGAGTCAGGGCTGGCAGGAGACGGTCGAGCTGGGCTGGGTGGAGACCGTCGGGCTGGGCTGGCTCTCGACTGGCTTGACGCGATTGAGCCGGGTCTGGCTAGGGACGGTCGAG
>MU122105.1:590515-618981 GCA_014904905.1 Wilcoxina mikolae CBS 423.85
GAGACTGGCTGGACACAATCGAGCCGAGCTGGCTGGACGCGTTCGAGCCGGAGCTGGCTGAGGACGGTCGAGCAGGGCTGGCTGGAGACGGTCGAGCCGGACTGGATCTTGGCTGGCTCTCCTCTGGCTAGAGATGATCGAGTTCGACTGGATCTTGGCTGGCTCACGGCTAGCTGGAGCTGATCGAGCTGGTCTGGCTCTCAACTGGCTGGACACGATCGAGCCAGGGCTGGCAGTAGACGGTCGAGCTGGGCTGGGTGGAGATGGTCCAGCTGGGCTGGCTCTTAACTGGCTTGATGAGATCGAGCCGGGGCTGGCTGAGACGGTTGAGCGGAGCTGGCTTTCGACTGTCTTGATACGATCGAGCCAGGACTGGCTCTCGACTGGCCGGACGCAATCGAGCTGGGGCTGGCTGGGGACGGTCGAGCAGGGCTGGCTGGAGACGGTCGAGCTGCACTGGATCTTGGCTGGCTCTCGTCTGGCTGGAGATGATCGAGTTCGACTGGATCTTAGCTGGCTCACGGCTAGCTGGAGCTGATCGAGCTGGGCTGGCTCTCAACTGGCTGGACGTGATCGAGCCAGTGCTGGCAGGAGACGGTCAAGCTGGGCTGGGAGGAGATGGTCCAGCTGGGCTGGATCTCGACTGGCTTGACACGATCGAGCCGGGGCTGGCTGAGGTGGACGAGTCGGGTTGGATCTTGACTGGCTAGACACAATCGAGCCAGGGCTGGCTCTCGACAGGCTGGACGCGATCGAGCTGGGGCTGGCTGGAAATGATCGAGCCGGGCTGGCTCTCGGCTGGCTGGAGATGATTGAGCTGGACTGGCTCTCGACTGGCTCTTGACTGGCTCTCGGGTGGCTGGAGATGATCGAGTTGGGCTGGCTCTCGACTGGCTGGAAGCAATCGACCCGGGGCTGGCTGGAGATGGTCGAGCTGGGCTGGCTCACGATTGAGCTTGGCTGGCTCACGGCTGACAAGAAGCACTGGCTAGACGAGCAAGTTTAAACTCATACACGCAAGTAAAAGCTTCTATAGGCGATGGCGATACTTAGCGTAAGGTTCGCGAACGGGTTCGCACGAACCCAAATATTTGACAGTAGTTCATGGCAAATCTCAAACCAGATTGGTTCGACTGAACCTCAGTTCGATTCGTGCCAGAATTGGCGAACCCTAACCCTGATCCGATTCGTGTGAATCAAATCGGTTCGTCAATTTCCTCGAACTAGAGCGGTTCGTTGCCAATACTAGGCTTGAATATGGAGATATGGAGATATGGAGGTTACAGGAGTCAATTGGACGTTTCCTTCTCTTCTTATTGGATCTCAGTCAGGTACAAATGGCGTCGGTATGGGTTTTACTACCTACCACTGGTGGTTGACTTTCTCCATGCACCGGATTCACCGAAAGGTCACCGTCGAGTGCTACTGATCGGCAGCGGAATTTACGAGGCCGCACGAGGGCGTATGAGCTTTGATTCTTTCTTCTTCTCTTCATGTACAGATATGCAGCCCAGGAGGTCTTCAGATAGAGAGGGGGATGATGTAATGGTGGCCGGCCTATGGCAGGGTAACCACCCATCCGTCCAGTATATAGTCAAATCGTGTGAGTACTCTTGCACGCTATCGATAACCTTCCAAGTGAATCTATCTTATTCTCGAATCCACATTTGCAACCGTATCTATCTTTATAATCTTATATGAGGCCGTATATGTACGTATATCCTTACACAATCGAACCGTTCACCAGTTTGTTTGGTTAGGTCTGTCAATAGTCTGCAGATGCTCACAAAGTCCTTAATGAAGCGTCGATAAAAATTGGCAAATCCTAAGAATGACTGAACGTCCTTGACTGAGTCTGGTGTTTCCCATTTTAGGATAGTATCAATCTTGTCCTCTGCCATGCTGATACCTTCTCCTGATATGATATAGCCAAGGAATTCAACTTGCTTCTGATACCATTCACACTTATCTGGTACTATGGCCAAGTTGTTTTCCTGTAATCTATGAAGAACTTCTCTTGTCAATCATACATGCTCTTCTTCGTCCTTGGTATAGATGAGGATATCATCTATATAAACCACATCTCCATGATTGATTAGATCTCTCAGGATCTCGTTTACCATATCTTGGAATGAGGCTGGCATATTTGCCAATCCAAAGGGTATAACCAAATATTCATAATGTCAATATCTCGTACGAAATACTGTTTTCCATTCGTCATCAGACTTTATTCGAATGAGATTGTAACCAGCATTTAGGTCAATCTTTGTAAAAAGCTTCGAGCCAGTAACTCTGTTTCTAAATTCGTTCATAAGTGGCAAAGGATACCGATTTATAATCGTGAGGCGGTTGAGTCCTCTATTATCTATACACAACCTTAAACCCCTTCTATGAGGCTTTGGAACGAAGAGTATTGGAGCTCCAACTGATGACTTACTTGGACGAATCTTGCTAGAATCGAGCATTTCCTTTAGATACTCCTTAAGGACTGAAAGTTCTTTTTCAGAAACAGTATAGATGAGACCCTATGGAGGTTGCTCTCCATCTTTCATGTCTATTGCATGGTCAAATGATCGATGTGGTGGTAGAGCATTGGCAGTTTCCCCATTATAAACTGACTGAAAGTCTCGATACTGTCATGGAATTCTCTCGACCCAATCGATTTCCATTTCACCTGCTACATTGATATACATAGACCCAATTACCCTGATCCATTGTGGATCAGTACCAAATTTGAGGATACTATCATCATATTCAATCGAGAAGGAGCTGACTGCTGCCTTTGTACAATGCTTATGGCAATACTTCGATGTGAATTGGAGCTTGTCACCTTCTTCAGTGATTCTTCTGAGTACTCCATGTTTGACGATCCACCAATAAGGTAACATGATATCAGTTGCAAACTTCATAGGTCCGATTTCGAAGGTTTCTTTGGTATAATGACTTTCGTACTGAAGAGTCACTGGAAAGGTATACTGCCGTCCAGCCTCTTCTACAATTTTGCCATTGAAGTTCTCAACTGATTTTGGTTTTGATCGAGTAACCAATGGAACACCATTAGTCTTGGCCCACTGCTGTGACATCATAGGTGTATCACACCCTGTATCCAAAAGAACCCTAACCAGGACGTTCTTCTGGTCCTTAAATGATGTAAATATGAGTACTGTGGATCTTGAACCAGTCTTTGATTCAGAAGGTAACTGCTTCGCTTTCTTTAGTTGAGATTGAGGTGCTTCAGCCGAGGCCTTGTACTTTCTGTCTTGTCGTGTAGAAACTATGATGAACTGCCTTTTGACACAGCTCCAGCCGCAACGGGTTGTGGTTCTAGTGGTAGTTATATGTGTAGAGGTGTTTTATGATTGTTTCGATAATGTGGTAGTCATATATTTGCACTTGGGTACTATATGACCAGCATATTTCGAGTATTGAACTCATCCTCAGGTACCCTTTTATATAGAAAGAAATCGTTTCTTATTATAACTAAACTCAAGATATAACAGTCTGTGGGTATCTATACCCGAAAGGAAAGATCGCAATCCTAAACCTAAGAAAAGACATAAGAAATCCAGGGTCTCTTAATCGTCAATTTCCATACCATCAGAATTTATCTCATACAATCTCCTCGAGGGTGTGTGAGTTGCAGATGCTGTGATTCTGTCAGCCAAGTTTCTTGGTATGACCTTCGAACTGGAGGCTGTAGTCTCCTGCTTCGGAGCTTTCTCCTTATCCTTGGGCTTCTTGTTCTTTTTGCTAGACGAAGCCTGGATGGGATTCTTGCAAAAGAACGATTGATCATATTCAGAGGATCCACAATGTTTGCATTCGTTGCATTTGGCTCTTGCTTCTAGCAAACTTTCAGGAATACCCTTAAGGGCTTCAGCCTTATCAGAGTGAATAGTCTTCGGTCCCTTCTTCTCTGTTCGAGGATTTTTGGGGTCAGAACCATTATCCTTCTCTGGCTTCTTTTCATGGTTCTTATCTTGCCTCTGGTACTCATCTCTCTTTTGTTTATTTCCCTTCTTCCCTTGGGAGTTATTACGATTGTGATGAGACCTATTCCTTTCTGCCAACTGATCTTCATATGACACACCCACTCGCCTCATTAACTCAATGAAGGCTGTGTTATCTTTGGGTGGTACTTCTGCAGTTGACAATCCACCTAGTATTTCCTCATTCTTTCCTTATTTAAGAGAATAGATGTAGGAGGTTCCACTGAGACATACTCGAAAGTTGAGGGTTTCCATCTTCGTCAGGTAGTCCTCAATATCTCCAGTATACTTCAGATCATTCATCTTTCGCAGGGATTTCTCTTCCTCTTGCTTATCGACGAATCTTTCTTCCATCGTACTGGTGAAAGACTTCCAGTTATCAACCCGGAAGAACTTCTTCATGTCTTCTTTGCGGTTATCATATCAGGCTAGAGCCTTGTCTTCCAAGAGACCTCCAATCCATATGATCTTGCCAATATCATCGTGGAATTCGTCACGGAAGTACTGTAAATAATGTTCCACTGATCGAATCCACCTTCGATAGATTTCCTTAGGATCTTTCTTATCCCCTTTGAAGACTGGAAGCATTTTCATTTTGCCTTTCTTGAAGGATCTGGCTGGTAGGTGAGGGTTGGGAGGTGGTATACTATAATGTGTGCTGTCAGAAGGAGGTAGGAGTATTTGACTTGGATGTAAACTTCCTGCATTGCTTCCTCTGCTACCGCCCCCTCCTCCTCCTCCTCCACCTCCGCTTCCTCCACCTCCACCTCTACCTCCTCCTCTGTCTCCACCTCTACCACTTCCTCCACTTCCTCCGCCTTCACCACCACCACCATCTCTGCCTCCTTCTTCATCTTCAGAGCCAGAGAGGCCGGATTCCGAACCAGAACCTCCTTGTGGTGGTGGAGCTCTCTCAGGGTCTGGAGTAATGGCTTCTTTAACCCAATAACCTTCTCCTTTGGTACCTATACAGTAATGAAGGCAGAACCCTTCGTCACTTGGTTTGATATCTCCTTCTTGATGCCCAGGGACAGACCTTGCTAGGGACTTGATGGATTTCTTGGTGGTCTCGTCCGATAGCCTGGTCATAAGGGTCCTTGCAAACTCCTGAAACCTTTTCCCCATGTCCTTTTGAGTCTTCCTTATATCGCTTTCTCTCTGCTGCTTCTCAGCGTCAGCCTTCTTTTTGAGTTCTGTGACCCTCTTGGCCTCTTTGTTGGCCGTCCGCTTGATACTGGTAAGTTTTTCTGACTGTGTCTGTACTTGGAGAGTGAGCCTCTCCTGGGCTTTTTCCCTCTTTTTCAATATGTCAGAGATAGAGGTCCATACTACCGATAAGGTATGTATCTGTTTCCCAAGGGCCAGGTGTAGTTTCTCATAGGCTTCAGAAGACTGTGCCTTCGCAATAGCAATTGCAGCACTGATATTGGCCGCGAATACCTGGGACTGGGCAACAATGTCTAAGTAATGTTCTAGTTGTGCTCTTTGTAGATTATCGACTCCTGAAGTCACAGTATCATAGATTTCATTTTGCCTAAACACCAGGGCTTAGTATGCTCTGACTAACTCAGGTAGTGCCTCTACGATCTTGATGTTGCTTCCTTGAGTTTGAGTAATTAAGGCATCCATTCAATTTAATTCTGCTTAGATGCTGTTATCAAAGAGACTACCCATTCAGGAATATCATTCCGCACAATAGGTTCATAACGAACTACTTCTTTCCCCTTATCGCTTGCCACTACCAATGTACTCTCCCTTCGTACCAATATTACTGCCTCCCCCATCATTATATCAGATCCAGCATCTGTCATTGCTTAGAGTATGACCCAAACTTGACCTCGAAAGATCCTGCGATAGAAGTTCCAAGTTCCGAATTAGGGAGATAAATCGAGATCCCAATCAACAAGGAAACTAGCACTAGTCTCCTGTTGCAACTGTAACGAAGGTTTGTAGTCTGGTGAATGGGGCATTCACAGATCTGGGAGGATAATGGTTCCGATTAGGGCTAGCAAGATGACTATCGTAAGGTATGCTATGGATTGCTGCTTCCAGAGGTATATGCGGTATAATACTTCGGTTTTCGATTGATGAATTGTAACTGCCAATGCTAGCTGGATGTAGTCATCTTCACGTACCAGCTCACAGTGGTAGCTTCCCTTAGGGAGAGAGGTCTTTTCCCAGCTAGTAATAAGGTCAAAGTCTGGTTCGTGATACCAGCACTCTCCCTGTGAGATGTGGGAGCCAATATCTGGAATATAAAAGCGTATAAGCATCAAGAACCTTTGACTGCTTGGAGGGTAGAAAGATAGCTTCAACAGAAGTGTTTCTTTGCTAACAATATAATGTAACACCGGGAGTGTTACTCCAAGTTTACCAATACAAGTAGTATTCTTACTGCTTTCAGGACTTGCTTGCAATAGAAGTTATGAAGATTCGCTCTGGATGTAAAAGTCACTAAGAAGATTCAAGACAAAGATGTTTGGCTTTTTCAATGCGTATATTGTTAAGGCTTGTTCTCCTCATCCAGAAGCTTGCCCTTCTACCCTCGAAGATTCTAGAGGTCTTTATACCTCTATCCTCCTGCTCTAACAATTACTTCTATCTATACTTTTCTCATGAGCTCCTCTACCTAACCTTCCCTTTGCTCCAATACCCTTCCTACTCTTCGGCGCTCTTTTGGACCTTCTGCATCTTTCCGCTCAGATCTCTAACTCAGACGAATAGAACCCCTACTGATATCAATCCTTCAGACTTCTGTGGTCCGGACCTATTGAATCCTTTCGATCTCTTTGCTTCTAGGTGAATGGTATCCTTTCGATCGTGAGGGACATAGAGGCCTCGTTTGCTACTCTGCAAACACAGGTACTTTCGTATCTACAGCCTCCCATCTGTCTTCACACTATCGATAGCATGAGCTGGCAAGGCATCGTCCCAATAACCACTTCTAACTTCTTATCAGTGGTGTGGTTGACTGTATGACAGCTCATCTGATTTCATTGGGTGCGAGTGATATTCTGTATAGTTTCGATGACGTTCAGGGATGGCACATGTACTATCCCAATATGGCTATCATCGAGTGATCATAGGTGACTCCGCTCCGATGGCCTTTGGTGATGTACAGCTTGTGAGGTGTAACAGTGAACAGGAGGGTCACCTTAACATATTTTTCGATGAACCTCCAGTAGAAGTTCATGAAGCCGAGGAGGACTTGGACGTCCCATACCGACTTGGGAGTCGGCCAATCCTCGATCGTCACGATCCGGTCAGTTTCCATGCTGACACCATCGGCAGAGATGATGAAGCCGAGGAAGCCGACCTCCGATACTCCAAATTGGCACTTCTCTGCTTTGCAATAGAGGCCGAACTCCTGCAGTCGTTGTAGTACCTTCTGCATGTGCTCTTCATACTCCTTCTTGTCGGTGGAGTAGATCAGGATATCATCGAGGTAACACACAGCAAAATCGTTGATGTAAGACCACAGGCAGTCATCAATATAAGACTGAAAAGTAGCCGGTGTGTTCATCAGACCGAATGGTATGACCTTGTACTTGAACTGACTGTATCAGGTTCGGAAAGCTGTCTTGTACTTGTCACCTTCTTTAATATGAATAAGGTGATAGGCTTCGTGAAGGTCGAATTTCGTAAAGATCTTGGTGCTGCCAAAACAGTCAAGCATCTCTGAGATCGGTGGAAGGGGGTACTAGTTCTTGATTGTGCTCTCATTGAGAGCTTATTAGTCCACACAGAGTCTCAAGCTGCCATCCTTCTTCTTTACAAAGAGTATTGGCACCGCCGCTGATGATGATGACTGCTGGATGAAGCCATTGGCCAGATTTGTGTCGATGTAAGCCTTTAGAGTTTTCAACTCCACTTCCGACAGGTTATATATACGCCAGTATGGCAGCTTGTACTCGGGTTCCAGATCGATAGCATGGTCAATTGACCGGTACGGTGGCAGAGTCTCTGCCTTGACCTTACTAATGACCTCAACGAATTCCTTATATTTGGCTGGTATATGACCACCATCATCTGTAGGTACCATTTCGGGTACCGAAGCTCCATCTATACTCATTAGCTGTATGTTTTCACTCGTCTGATGGAGGGTAGGAATTCCCAGAAGTAGCGGTATCAGCCGGCCCAGACACAATGGAACAAATGACAGTGGCGCGTCTCCTCCCTTCATGGCTCGGCAAGCCGGTAGCAGTCATTCAAGTACCATCAAAGTTGCTCTTCTGCCACAACTACCGCCGCTGCTCCCTGCTCACCCATCCAGCATCGGAGTTTCTCACTGTGATCCCACTACATAATGATGCTCCCAGCAGCCCGGTACACTCCTCAAACCGTAGGGCGAATGCGTCGTCGACCTCATTACTCTCAAGAAGGTCGTTGACCTCATTGCTCTCAAGAAGGTCATTGAATACAGTTGCTCCAAGGAAGCAAATATCCAGAGGCTTATCACAACGTTCCTGCCCCTGCGAAGTTCCGTTGGTATCCGCGTGTGGAGTTCCATCCTGATTCCCATTCGTAGCCTGCGACCAACTAGGAGTTTGCAAGGCTACGAGTTGACCGGCCTTCCAGTCAATTTCTGGGTTTCAGGCCTTGAATCAAGGTAATCTCAAAACCAAGTCGTATGCTTTCATAGGCACAATTAAGACATCCAATTCATCAACCAGTGTCAAGCTTTCAAAATACTGAACCGAGAGAGTAGCTTTTCTACTTTCTCTTGGAGACATCATCTTGCTGCCCTCAAGATCCGAAGTTGCGATGAATGCTGATTCGTCCTGGACACCGAGCCGTCTTCACAGCATAGGCATCATGAAGATGTGTTACACCTCACAAGCTATACACCACCAAAGGCTATCGGAGCGGAGTCACCTACGATCACTCAATGATAGCCACATCGGGGTAGTACAAGCGCCATCCCTGAATGTCTTCGAAACTACACAGAATATCACTCGCACGCAACAAAATCAGATGAGCTGTCATGCAGTCAACCACACCACTGATAAGAAGTTAGAAGTGGTTATTGGGACGATGCCTTGCCAGCTCATGCCCTCGATAGTGCGAAGACAGCTGAGAGGCTTTAGATACGAAAGAACTGCGTTTGCAGCATAGCAAACGAAGCCTCAATGTCCCTCACGATCGAAAGGATACCATTCGCCTGGAAGCAAAGAGATCAAAAGGATTTGATAAGTCCGGACCACCGAAGTCCGAAGGACTGATGTCAGTAAGGCTTCTATTCGTCTGAGTTAGAGATATGAGCCGAAAGATGCGGAAGGTCCGAAAGAGCGCTGGAAGACAGGAAGGGAATTGGAGTGAAGCAAAGGTTAGGTAGAGGAGCTCATGAGAAAAGCGAAGATAGAAGTAATTGTTAGAGTGAGAGGATAGAGGTATAAAGACCTCTAGAATCTTCAAGGGTAGAAGGGCAAGCTTCTTGACGAGGAGAATAAGCCTTAACAATATACGCATTGGAAAGCCAAACATCTTTGTCTTGAATCTTATCTATTAGTGACTTTCACATCCTGAGCGAATCTTCATAACCTCCATCGCAAGCAAGTCCTGAAAGTAGTAAGGATACTAATTGTACTAGTAAAACTGGAGTGCCACTTCCGGTGTTACAAGATGCTCGTTGCTCTACAGTCAATAAGAGCTCGTACAAGCTGCATTTCTCCGAATACATCTCGCACACGTACTTCGTATACGATATGTGCCGTATCAGGCTGCTCAGTATCGCACAGATATTGACTCAACATGTGAGCCCTTGGACTCTTCAAAATAACTCTTGCTTTTAATGAAATTCGGTGCGCCTGTACTGTGTCCAACATCGCCATGAGTGCCTGCGCTATCAGTCTCTCCAATCTCAGCTCTGTCTCGTCCACCCTCTCTCGCCAAGCCAGATACCAGGAGAGGTAGACTAGTTTTATACCTGCTGGGTATCAAATGACCGTTGTCGTTTGACTTGGTGGTCACAGCCGCCAGAACCGCCGGGATTCCGTCTGTTGGGAAAGTTGGTCCGACTGTCTCGTAGACACATGGGCACCAAGTGGTTGCTATTGCAGCGGATGTACTTCTTATTATTGATGCGGTTGTCGACAATCTCCTTTGAGATCCATGGTGCCGGAAGTAATTTGATACGTTTGCCACCACTGCTGCTGATTGTCTTTCCACCGGGAGTTATCTCGGTGGTCTTGGAAATTGACGGTCTGAAACTATGTTTCCGGTCGGTTCGCTTGGATGATTCTCCATTGCTGCCAGAAC
Organism: Wilcoxina mikolae CBS 423.85; assembly: GCA_014904905.1. Lineage (NCBI taxonomy): Eukaryota > Fungi > Ascomycota > Pezizomycetes > Pezizales > Pyronemataceae > Wilcoxina > Wilcoxina mikolae. Next base: position 600,763 of record MU122105.1, read on the forward strand.
TGCCGGTAGACTGCTTCTGTTGGTGTTGTTATTGTTGTCTCCCATTCGCCCTTCCTGGCCCGGGCTGGAATTCTGTGGCTGCTATTCGGTCAAAAAGCTCGTTGATGCTTCCGAACCTCCTGTTTGTCATCAAGAGTTTAACCCGTGATCATTAGCCAGGCTTCATCCCCATCCAGGCCATTTCGTATATCCACTTAGGGTCCTATTCTTCGTTCCATTTGGCTTCTTGCCACAAGGTACAGAGCCGGTTGGCCCATACCCGTACTGGTTCATCCTGGTCATAGAATCCCTGGTCGAACTCTCGGTAGGCCTGTATGGCTGGGTTCAATATGTGTTCGGAGTCACCGTATGTCTTGTAGAGTTGCTCAATGAAGAGGTTGAAATCGTTCATAGCAGGGTGGTTCGAATTCCTTAAATGTTTGCTCCAAGTGACTGGGTCCTCCATCTTTGTTTTCCTTTGCGGAGGATCCTTATGGCCGCTCTAACAGCCGAGTAGATTCAGAGCGTACTTGACATGATCCGGTGTGCTGCTCGGGAAATGATGTAGGTCAGAGTCGAAATTACTACGCAGAACACTGATGAAGTTATCCAATTCGGAGGTGCTCCCGCAGTATCGCTCAGGGTCGACCATGTTAAAGATTCCAAACATACCGCGTACCTGCTCGATAGCCCACTCCCTAGCAGCCTCTCATTCCTGAGCTGCTTCTCTTTCCTGGGCCCATTGCACTCGTTCGGCTGCTCTTGCGTCATATTCGGCCAATCATTTGGCTCACATTTCGGCTTGCTGCTTGAAAAGGAACTTCAGCATCAATCGATTCTGAGTGGCCATATCGTGATGATGATCTTTGGTAATCATTGATGAGAAGTCGTCATTGTCATCTCTGACAGGTATATTTTCCCGATCAGGATTGAGATCCCTGTCGATGGGGTTCAGAATTTCGTTGTCGGCATCGAAATTATCATCGATCGCAGCGATATCTTCGACTGGGGTCTGTTGGCTGCTTGTTATCGATACCTGTAGAGTTTCCTCGCTTTCGCGATTGTCAGTGACGCGTAATTGACCTCTAATTGACTTCTTTGGAGGTATTAGGATGTAATTGGGTAAAATTGACTGATCGTCTGTTTTTGATATACATGTCGCGATGCATCGAAAAGTAAGGAGATAACGAAGTCCCGTGAGCGAAACGTATCTGGTGACTGAAAAAGCCATTATAGTATAAGGACGTATGTTCTCGTATGGGTGAATACGTGCAGATACGGTTGCAAACGAGAATAAGTAATATGTATCAATTATGTGACGTGTAGGTAAGATAATCGCTTGCATGCCAAAAGCACTTCGCGAGGTGATTATATAAGAAGAGTGGTTACCCGGCCTCGGCAGCCAAGTGTACTTGGAAAGGTCAAGTGCGCTTGAGAGCCAAGTGCGCTTGAGAGCCAAGTGCGCTTGAGAGCCAAGTGCGCTTGAGAGCCAAGTGCGCTTGAGAGCCAAGTGCGCTTGAGAGCCAAGTGCGCTTGAGAGCCAAGTGCGCTTGAGAGCCAAGTGCGCTTGAGAGCCAAGTGCGCTTGGGAGCCAAGTGCACCTGGCACCGCCATTACATGATCTTCCTGAAAGAAGTATGGAGATTCCATGGTCTGCTATCGAATATTGTATCAGACAGAGATTCCAGGTTTACATCTGCATTCTGATCTTCCTTGGTTGAAGCTCTCAATAATCAATTGAAGATATCTTTGCTATTTCATCCACAAACTAATCTTCAAATGGAAAGACCAAACTAGACGTTAGAATACTACCTGAGGAACTACTGTAACTATGAACAAGATAATTAGTCTGAGATGTTGCCAATGACAGAGTATGCCTACAACAACTCACTCACCACCGAGACTGGTATATCACCTTTCTTTGCGAATTATGGGTTCGATCCTTAAATGAATTGGCCTATTGAAGCAGAGGCAAAGAATCCGACATCAAGAAACTATTTTCATTGGATGTCAAGTGTGCATGACCTATGTCGAAAAGGTTTAGAAAAGGCACAAGAGACAATGGGGAGGTACCATAATAAGCGTGCTAACTAACCTCTGAAGTATTCAGTTGGTGATCTAGTAATGCTAAATGGAAAGAACCTTAAGACCAGACATCCATCTAGAAAGCTAGATGCGAAGCTATATGGTTCTTTCAAGGTGCTAAAAGTACTTTCACCCACAGCATTAAAGCTTGAATTGCCTAAGCATTGGCGAATTCATAATGCTTTCCATGTCTCTCTCATTGAATCCTATCACACAGCCACTGTTCCAATTAGACCTGCACCTAGACTCGTCACCAGTAAAGGAAACGAATTGGATTGTGATGTACAGGGCTATGAGTACAAAACAGGCTATGAGGTTGAAGAGATCATGGGCAGCCAGTATAGCAAGGAATGAAAGAAGGTATTATATCTGGTTAAGTGGAAAGGGTATCAAGACGAAGCAGATTGGACTGAGGAACCTTATGAGAACTTTGATGACAAAAGATTATTGAGGGATTATTATAAGCGGAATCCCCAGGCAGCTAAGGACAAGAGTTTGCGCTAGTAACTTTTTCCCACGAAGGGTTTTTAATGGCTAGCAAGATACCGAGGAAAAGGAATTGGTTTTTGGGCACAAGGGGTTATAGTTTTACCAAGGAGGAAAGGAAGAACATTGGATTTTGGGCACAAGAGGTCATTTTTACCAAAGGCAACGAAGGGCAGATTAGTATGATCGTTCAGAGACGAACTCTGTAAGAAGGGGGGTGGTGTTACACCTTCCAAGCTGTACACCACCAAAGGCCATTGGAGCAGGGTCACCTATGATCACTCAATGATAGCCACATCAGGATAGTACAAGCACCATTCTTGGACATCATCGAAACTATACAGAATATCACTCGCACCCAACGAAATCAGATGAGCTGTCATGCAGTCAACCACACCACTGATAAGGAGTTAAAGGTGGTTATTGGGACGATGCCCTGCCAGCTCATGCCATCAATAATGTGAAGACAGCTGAGAGGCTGTAGATACGAAAGCACCTGCGTTTGCAGCATAGCTGATGAAGCCTCTTATGTCTTTCACGATCGAAAGGATATCATTCGACTGCAAACGAAGAGATTAAAAGGATTTGACAGGTCTGGACCACAGAAGTCCGAAGGACTGATATCAGTAGAGGTTCGATTTGTCTGAGTTAGAGATCTGAGGGGAAAGATGCAGAAGGTCCGAAAAAGTACTGAAGGGCAGGAAGGGTATTAGTGCAAAGGGTTGGTTAGGTAGAGGAGCTCATGAGAAAAGCGTAGATAGAAGTAATTGTTAGAGCGAGAGAATAGAGATATAAAGACCTCAAGAATCTTCGAGGATAGAAGGGTGTAAGGACGTACGTCCTCGTATGGATTGATATGCGTACATACGGTTGCAAACGGGAATTAGTGATAAAGTAGTATATTCGGTATGAAGTAAGATAATCGCTGGTATGCCAAAAGAACTTCGTGAGGTGATTATATATGAAGGGCGGTTACCCAGCCTCGGCAGCCAAGTACACCTGGTATCGCCATTACATCATCCCCCTCTTTATCAGCAGACCTCCTGGGATGCAGCATATATATATATTAAGAAAGGCAAGATAAGGTGCGTACGCTTCATACGTCTGTATAAGTCCCACGACTGATCGGTGCCATTGCGACGACCTAACGGTGGATTCGGTGCATGGGGAAATCCATCTCCACTGGTAGGTGGTAAAACCCATGCCGACGCCATTAATACCGAGCTGAGATCCATAAGAAATGAAGAGAAGAAAGAGAAGAGAAGGAACGTCCAATTGACCCTGAATCCTCCAGATCTCTATGTCTCTGTAGTTTCGTATATCCAAGTACACAGCAGACCTCATCGGTGATAGCCTGATCTTGCGTCTCATCATCAGCAAAAACAGATTTTTGTTGATTAAGCTTTTTCAACGTGCTGCGCCCATGACGGCCGAAACACAATGTGGGCGTTGGCGAGAATGGGCCTTCGAGTTGCATCATAGCGACGACGTTCTGAAGCTTTTGGTATTCTTTAATGAATGAGCTCCGGTTGTACTTTGATTTCCGCAAACTCTGCATGATACTTTCGTCAACACTTTGGTAAAGTCAAATACCATGGGCTCAAATGGGGTCGTGACCCCATTTGAGGCGACAATTATCGTCTTGTCTTCATCGTCGAGATGTTTAAAATACACCTTCATTGGCTTTATTCAAACCCCTTTTACTTTGTATGGCCATCCCTTACACTCTCTTAATTTTCCAAACTCACGATAGTAGTCTTCCTCAACTTACTCAAATTGATAAGGCTGTTCATTTCATTCAAGTTAGTATCTATTCTCATGATAATAATTGTTGTTAATTCTCACGAGTTGATATCACAAATGGTCGTCGCAAATATGTTTTCACTAAACCCTTAATTCTATATAGTGCTTACTGACCGATGACAATTACGATACTAAGGATTACAAGTGTCCGTACAATGATTGTGAAAAAGAAATACAACGATCTTAAGAACCAAAAAACCATATCGCGAAGACCAAAATAAGTGTCGTCTCTCCATTATGTATATTCTCTCCGTCAGATACCCACACTTGCTCTCTCAACAGTCATTGAGAACAGATATGTTGAAGTCAAAGCTCCCATAATCCTCTGAACTAACTTTTACGGTGTCTGCAACATTGAAATCGTCATTGCAATTGTCATTGATGTTGTTGGTATTGGTGTTGCTGGTGCCGCTGACATCAACAGTACTAGAAATAATATCATGTCGCACGTGACTTGGTAGGAGTGCAGATTGCGCAGCTTCAACTTTGGCAGTCATACGACGAAATGTGTTGTCAGAAACATCAGCAAGCTCTTCAGGGATATATGACAGGTACTCCTCCTCGTGTACTTCCTGGTCATTGTACGGCATTGATGTATTCACCTCGACAACTCCTGTCCATATCTGCCTTCGACGAATCATTATTTTGACGTCTTCAATCGTCTTGGTTTGAACCTCGGGTGAGGTAGAAAGGAACTCGGCTTCGAGACGACGAAATACAACTATGTAGCGACAGTTAGTATTCATAAGCAAATATGATTGAATGTGATCTCACTATGTGCACCTCCACCAGGGCCAAACTCAGCTGGTGCCTTGTATTCCCAGGTTTTCCATGCTCCAAGGCAATGGTGAATCGCGGTCGCAGCAGGTACAATGAACGTCGAATTGATCATATCGATCATTCTACGGTCTTTCATTCCCAATTGTCTTATTCCTGCAAAGTATGTCTCGTAAAGTAGGTCCACGATTTCGGTCGCCGTGAAACGATACTTGCAATCCTAAAAGATATATTAGACGACATATTTTGACATTGTTTAAAGACATACCGTTTTCGTCTGCTCAGAACATGTGAATCGGTCTCGATCGAGGAGGTGTACGACGAGTTGTTTGACTCCATCCTGGTCCATTGTTCTGAAGCCATATAAGGAATCCACCTTCTCCTTGCACTTATAGACCATTGCCGAACGTGAGGAGGTAATCTTGCGGAGGGCCTTAATATCTTGTCAGACTAAAATCGTCGTAGAGAGGATGAAATAAATACCACCGAAATGTATGCACGAGGTGGGTTGGTGTTTCTCATTGCCGGATCGACTTTTGTGACATAATGATACCACCACGAGTGGATCTGGGCGGTCTTGACAGTATTAGTGGCGAAAGGGTTATTGAACATTGCATATCTGCCGGCGATGGGCTTCACTTCAGCAAGAACCAATAATTCGACACCTGAAAGTGTCTGTTGGATACTGTATTCTGCTCCAACTATTTGTCCTGTCACCTCGTCAATAGGTTCCACTCCTCTCAAAGCTCTTTCAAGACCACACAGTGCTCACCCCTTTCCTTACGTGTCATGTGCTATAATAATGATTAGAATACAAAAATCGTCATCTCTTAATCAGAGTCCATACCTTCTTGCGAGAAATCTCGGGAGTCCTTTGCTCCTCCTCATAATAGTCATCAATTTCAATATGGATCTCTCTTCGACTCGGGGTGTGAGGTTGGGCGCAAGGAGGAGTTAGTTAGCGAAGAGCAGAGTGCTTGCTAGTACGTCTTTGAGAGGAGAATTGTGCATCTTTGTCGTTAAGGCAGCGATAATCGTACGTATCAGGAATTTCTGAGACCTCGTTATCGGCATCATCGTCTTGTCTGGATGGTCGATGATTTAAATTGGATGTAGGTGAAAAATGCTTGCGCCTACGAGTCATTTGATAGGAAAGGAGTGTGTAATAACGAAAGAATAAATGAAATATAAAGAGTGTAGATTAAACCAGATATAGAGTGTATAAAAACTGTAAAAGATAAGGCGATAATAGTCATCGGATGGACGTTCTTTATCGTGGATCAACCAATATGGTGGATAGAGCTACCCGTCCAACTAACCCCCTGATATTGGTCGCTCCTGTCAGAACACGTACCATCGCTTGAAAAGAGGTTAGTCTACTGAATTTTCATTCGTCTAAAAAGCAAAATCATCATCAGGAACATTGGGCTGTACACCGCTGACCAGATTAGGGTTGAAACACCGAGAGCACCGGAGTGTGGTTTATGTTTACAGTATAGGCAATGGAGTGTGGTGTATATTTATAGTATAGACTACGGAATTTGTCGTTTCGACAACCAAAATTAGATTTGAAAGGTACATTAGTGTTTGAGCACATCGACAAGGTAGCTTGAAATGGCAATCATCGTATGAACCTCAATTAGTGTCTGAAATCCCATTGGGTGTAGTGTAGACACTAAATCGCGGACACCAAAAATTGATATATCTTGGAGCATTTAAGCTTATAATGGAAAACGTCGAGGCGACAACGAATATCGTAATTCAAACTATACAAACACTGCATAAGAAAACCTATTCCATTGCTACCCAATTACCCCAAAATAAACCCAAGCAAAAACTAAACCAAACAAAAAGTAAACAAATCCCAAGCAAAAACTAAGCAAATTATAACTCGAGCGAAAATCCATTCCCTGTCAAATCCCGAAGCAAATTGCCAACGACGATTTCCATCGTGTCAGGTTTTCTTTCGCTTTTCATTAGGCTTCAGATGGGCTTCTGAACCTGGAGATAGAGGGTTGACCAAATACCTATGGTTGTGCAGCCAATTGACGCTTTCCTCTTCCGGATCCGGGGGTAAATAGTCGTCACTCCAAATGGCACGGCCACTGTTCTGAATAATCGTCAAATATCATTTTTGACAAATAAGCCTCCTCTGGATAGGTTTATCTCTGGCCACGAGATTCGCTAGGGACGATGGAAGGCTGCAAGGTCTGGGTCTGGAAGATACCAATTCGTCGTCGGATTCTTCGCCTATGTCGTCAATCATCTCTTCCTCCTGAGGAAGGATTTCATCGAGTGGTAGGAATGACCTTCCCGCAAGTATTGGAGTATTCGGAACCTCGTCATTTCGCAGTAAAACGCAATAAAGCGTTCAGACTTCCAAATTGGTCGTCGATCGAAGCCATGCAAGTGTTGTATTGTCGTTAAATATGGGAGCCACATCTCCAACTCGCGGTCCTTTATCGTTGCCCGGCTCACATCTGACGCCCCACAATTCCCAGATGCTCCGTGAGGGATCAGGCATCCCTTCATTCACCGTCTTTACAACGGCCAATATCGTAGCCTCGATGACGCTCGTAAGCACTGTGAACAACGAAAGGTCATCCTTATTGGGCCATTGCCATTGGAAGTTCTTTTCTCCATCGCGTTTCTGTGCCGTGACGAGATCGACGTATACAATGGTATAATTGAACACTTCCTTATCGGGAGAGATTACTGGACGTTGACGCTTGATTGGTATTATGTCCTCATCACCATCTAATTTTGTCAGCTTTGAAAAAGTGATCACGACGACGCAGAACGTACCTGATTCGACGTTTTGCTTTCTCTTTGGTGTAATCTCCACTGGGGATCTGCCCTTTGTCCTCCTGATGGCCATTTCCGCAAGGTCGTCAATGGCGATTTTGCATTTTCTTCCATCGACATTATTGGCACTAGGATCCACTTCCCATCGACGAAATCGCGCTCTCTGACCAGCTAAACTGGGGATTGAATTGATGCATTGTTTGATCATGCCATCCCATACAGCTTTGCTTGCTTCCTTTTTGCTGCGGATACCAAGGCTCGAAGCGATGCAAAAAATCGACTCTCTGATATGATTGGCCTTCTTGCCTGTTATTCCCTTCTCTTCGTAGAGCCCCAATTCTTCTAATATGCAATTAGATTCCCCGATATCCTTTTCCGCAGCCCATACTTTGAGTTGTTGAATCGGCATCTAGATAAAGTTAGTATGTCCAACAACGAAGTTCATCGTTCGAACAGGGCAAACAAATTTAATTTGAGAATGGGTACTAAATTTATACGAAACAATAGAGATGGGTTTCGAGGGTTGCAAAGATGGAATTGAACGTCGGCGATATCAACTTGAAATGAGATTAAGGTAATGATGATATGGAGGAATAAGGAGGAAAAGGTGATCAGAAGCAGAATGGAGGGCGGGTGGAAGATGGGAGTATTATATAGTTCTCCTCAGTCGTCCCATAGTAATCGAGCTGACTAGGTGAAGTTGACTTCCGGAATTCTGGTCTGTGGCGGCAAAGAATTGAGGTATTTCCACGTTCAAATACCAATTTCAATGGGTCAAACATTCAAATCGGCGTCTCGTCGACGAATATCTAATTGTTAAACGTCTACCTCACCACCATACACCCCGCTATGATTCTGCCGTGCCATGATGTAGAACCTACTCGGTCAAGTCGAAATCCATTTGCCACGAGTTCAGGTCAGGTACGAAATGCAGTATCCAGGGGACAGTTACCAACCGTGGGAATACTGAGTTTAGTATCGAGGAGATCGTCGCGACGCGCAGCATCGACGTGTATCATATGCAAAGCATTTCTACTGATTCCCAAGTTGCGATGACTGTAAGACAATTGATGATTGCACTCGGCTGATGAGGATGAAGTCAAAGTGCGATAGGACCCCTTTCCCCGAAAAAGGAAATATGAGGTTAGGAGTTTTACCGGATATCTCCGCCCAAAATAAGCTTTCATTTTCTCTACTACACATCTCGTCTTTGCGACGACAAAAATATATATCCAATGAGTTCGATTAATTGTATACTTTGCAATTATTGCAATAAAGTTTACCATTACACTGGTGCATACATCAATCACCTTCAATGTCACCATTCAGAAAGGGTAAATTACGTGCCTCTGGAGCAGATTCCAGACGAAGGATACACAATTACCGCCGATAATGATATCCTACTTCCAGACTATTTATCTCTATGTCCAAATGACCCGTTTCAACTTTCCGACGATAAATCTTAAAGCCAGGACGATGAGAATGGCTACACGGATTCATTACAGCCGACTTTCGAGTCGAATTAACTACAATCGATGATATTGGACTCGTGTAAAGCCGGAAAGGCAATAGATGGTAATTTCGACATTTTCGATGACGAAATCAACCAATGGGCACTGTTTTCTTGTGAGCAAGAATATCGTTTGGCACACTGGTGTGTCAAGCACAAACTGAGTAGGGTTGCCATCGATAAGCTGATGAAGCTTCAGGGGGTAAATACGAACTTCACATCTGCATATACTCTGTACACTAAAATCGATGAAATGACTTATGCACTTGGAATTGACTCATGCAAATCTGGTAAAGTCAGTTATACAGGCCCTGTCAATTCACAAGCGCTATGAGACGACGGAAAGACGTGTTTTTACTATCGAGACCCCGTTGACTGCATTGAATTTCTACTCCAACAATCTGCATTTAAAGAGCATATGGTATATGTACCGATTAAGGATTATAATGAATTGGGGGAGAGAGTATAATCTGAAGTTCACACATGCGATTGGTGGTGGAATGAGCAGGTATGAGTTTTTATTTCGTCGACGCGTCGTCATAATTAAATGTTCTTCATAGTTGAAAAAGCCTGTCGGCTCCACTATTGTTCCAATCTTTTGCAGCTCTGATCAAACGTATTTGACCAACTATTCTGACGATAAAAAACAATGGCCAATCTACCTCAGTCTTGGAAACATTAATTCGACGATTCGATCCAAGCCCTCAAGCCTTGCCAGTGTCGTCGTCGCCCTGCTTCCAGTACCTCCGAAACATGATCACCATGGTCGTGGAAAAACAGCCGCCATCAAAAAGCAACAAGAATACAATCGGAAAGTGCTTAGATGGGTTTTTGAGATTATTTTTCGTCCTCTCGACACTATTTTTGAGAAAGGAAAACCCATGCTCTGTGCTGACGGAAAAATACGACAATGCTTTCTAATCATTTGTGCTTGGATAGCCGATTACTTTGAAAATATTCACCTCCATGCAATTAAACAGCCAGGTTGCCCGGTGTGTGAAGCCCCAAAATCGTTATTTGGAGAGGGCAATCAATCTACCTGGCCACTCCGTGATTATAGACTATATTTCCGAAAGATGATTCAAGCCTCACGATTTGATAATCAAGACCAAAACCATGCACGTGATTATCTCATAGAAAGAGGCGTAGCGATGATGGAAGGCGTCTTTTGGAATATGAAATGCCTTTCTTCGCATACATTGATCGTTCCTGATATTTTACACACTATCTATCTCTGTATTCTGAAGCATTTGATGGAGTAGATAGTGCCATTGTTGGAGTTTCACAAACGAATTGACTGATTCAATGATCTTTGGGCAATAATGCCTCATTATCCATGATTTGCACGATTCAATAAGCCCTACACAGCCGTGACACAATGGAGTGGCAAAGAGATGAAAGTATTAGGCTGTGTTATTGTTCCCATTGTCGCGACGACGCTTTTCGATCCTTCTTCGGAGCAGCAAGGTCCAATCAAATCCGCCATACTCTGTGTCAAAAACCTCATCTACTTTCACCTTATAACTCAGTATCACAACCATACCGATGCGACAATCAAATATATGGAAGACTATCTCAGTGAATTTCATCGTCACAAAGACGTCTTTAGTCATTTTTGTGCCAAAAGGTCAACCAAGAAGGTTGCCGAAGCTCTGCGAAAGCAGCTCGCCATCGATATGCAACATGAGCGCGAGAATGATCCTGCGTGGTCACGTCTTTCCGTAGCGGCAAAACGTAATCGCATCGACGAGAACAAAATTCAAATCGATTCAGAAATAGTGTCGTACTTGAGTGATGAGTCTGACTTCAACTTTGTCAAGATGCATCTGTTGAACCACTTTTCAGATCACATACGTCAGCTAGGGCAATTATCAAATGTAAGTTCTGAACTACCGGAAATGTCGATGATGGACTTGAAAGATACGTACCGACAATCAAACCGCCATGAGTCATCTTTCCAGATTTTGTGCACGAAAGCCCGGAACGAGGTATTCAAATTGAAAGATCTAAATCTCAACGCCAAAAAACGTCGTCATGAAAACCAAAATCTATTTCCCACGTCTCCAGCAATTCAAATGATGAAAAATCACCAGCAAGGAATCAAGTCTCTAGTAGACCTCTCATTGTGGTGTGGAATGCCAAAAGGGGAACTTCAAAATCACATCGCATGGTGTTTCAAAAGATATGGTAACTACACCAGATATGTCGATAACGACGAAGAATTTTGTCATCTACAAAATGCAAAATACAGTCATTATGATTCCGCAGCCATTCCAGTGACATCATTTCAAGGCGACAAGCAGACGATTCACATTGTACTATGTACTGGAGCCAACCAATGGAGGAAGTATAAGCCTCCCCGAAATGATACAGTTTTACTCTGAGACGGAACGCAGAGACAGTTCAAGTCGACTAGAGGACGAATTCCAGCAAGATTACGATGTCTTTTCGTCATTGAGGATATGGAATCAAATCAACGATCACTTTTGGTCCTTGTCACCACAATGGTTGCAGGCCCAATGCGCGAGGTTCCGGGGATGGTGATTGTTGAGCAGCGAGATCAGACACCTACATTACCTTTGGAAGACGGTAGTTATCGTCGAAAACCTCTTTTTGGCGTTGGATCGACGTATGTCATCCCTTTACACATGATTCAGTGTGCAGCCCATATGCTTCCATTTTCTTCTGATCCAGATAATAGTCCATAGTTTTTAAATAATACTATTGACTTAGATGCGTTCAATTTATTGTATGAGTAGATAGGATACTTGAAATCGTCGTTGCGTATATTGTATAAGTCGATCACTTTTATACGTGGAAGAAATTTGTATATTAGTAAATATTAGACATTGCAGTGCGAAATGTGCAGCTCTGAAAACGAAATATGGCATCGGGTACAATAATATGTGATATTATCATGAGATCAGGATAAGTAGGAACTATATCTTAAGCGAGAATCTTAAAAATTGACAATGAGTGTTGTTGTTACGGGGATACTTAGCGATAAAGTATGGCCACCTACTCCCTTAGAAGTCATATATATCCTGAAGGTAGTCTTCAGAGTCGTTGTAGTCGGATTGAACCTTGTAGTCTTCGACTGGGAGGTTGTGGTATTCGGAGGGAAGTTCACGAGTGTAGAACCAGTGAAAGTATTCGTACTCGATATCGGATGTTTGAATAAAGATACTCACAATACGGAAGTTGTATGGAGTAATGGCTCATTTGTACAGTGCGTGAGCGTAAAGAACAATATAGTAAAGGTCTCAAAAATTCATAAAGTATATTGTAAAGGTAAATATTCTTGAAGTAGAAAAACAACAATAATATTTTAGTGTCTTGTCTGCTGGTGTGTTCTGACTGTGGATTGCTGCTAGAGCTTGATGTTTTACTTTGCGGGTGCAAAGGTGGTTCTTTTATAGAGCGAGTTACTCGTATACTCTCTATGATTTCGGCGTTTGTACTAAGATAGCTATGGCCTCCGATCATTAGGCTGGTTACTTGATCTCGGTAGATTGTGCTAATTTTCCGTTTGACATTTGGTACTTTCTAAAGTGCGAGGCATCCCTACAGGTTATCCTCATGCCGTCAGAATATGCCACATAGCAACTATGCCCGTTTGCTTTTCTTCTGATCTGTATGCTTACGTAGGAAACAGGTTTTGGCAACGACCGCTGATGCGTTCATCGAACCATCACTTCCTCTTAGATCTCTCGACTCAATGTTAAATCGGATAGTGGGTTGCAGGGATATTTTTACCCTCATAGAATTTCGTTGGCGACCAGTCGCTGCTATGCCACGTATCGCACCTCCCATCTCGCTGACTTTTACTCCCATTGCAGGGCTGCAGCTTATGTCGGACCAGACCTCCTGCGATCTGCCGTTACTCGGGAAAGTCGACCCACACACAAGTTCTCAATAGGTAGATTTAACTACCAGGACGCAGTTAACATATGGAGTTCCTAGACTGTATAGTTATCCCCATAGTAAAGTACCTCTTCTCGAACTCTGACGTGTGCCTGCCGGAGAGTGTAGAGGCATACCCTGCTCTAGCCGGCTGTCCCATATTGCTTATAAGGTAAAGTAGTTCTGGTCGAAACTATCATGCACGGCTGACCCGAGAGTCCCCGCAATGGCATGATAGTGCGTCGGCAACTCATGACATCTCTGGCCATCAGGGGTCTAGGCGTATAGTAGCATACCCTCCTAAGTGTTCGAGACTGATACCTTTGCCAGCTAAGTATCGTGACTATCGCTGTTCGATCGAGAAGGTGCACTGCCTACGTGCGGGTTAATCATTCCGCTTTGCCAGGGCTCGGTATTGGATAGGCTTGTATGTCGCATAGGACTTCGTCGCTCGAAAGATGGGATAACTGCGGGTGTAACATTGACCAACCATAGTGACAGGTGACCGAACACAGATTGCCATGGACATCCTTCGTACCTCGTGCACCTGCTAAGGGAAGAACCCCTAACAGTACCTCCCTCTCTAGCTCTGGTGACCTCAACAGAATCTCCATCATAAAAAGTGTTCAAACAATAGATACCACTCAGACAACGTGTCATAATAAATCATAACTATAAATATCAAAAATAAAAATAAAAATAAATATTTTCTTAACATAATAATGACCTCCGCCTAACTCAGGGCAGTATGAGTTTAACATATAAAATTCATAACTTCCGTCTTTTTCGTGCCTTCAGTTTTAGTGATGTTTTCCATCGTTTGTCTTTTTCTATCGCTGGGTTCTTGTCGTAATATTCGGTAATTAGATCGGGTGTGGTGTCGTTGAGATGTTCGAACAATTTCCAAGTGTTTTCGTCGTGTGAGTATCCAGCCCACTTGACCAAAAAAACATGCTTCCGATGATCGTCGTCAGTAGGGCCGCTGGCGACAATAGACTCTGGTGTTCAACCCCCATCATCGGCTTCGATTGGTGGTACCTCTCTTTCTGAGCGTCGTTTCAGTATGGCTCTAAGAGAGCTACGTGGAAGGCTGAGTGTATTTTCCATGTAGTAGGGAGTTCCAGTCTGCACTATCTTTTGTTGCCTCCGACCTTGGATACCTTGAATGGTCCGTACATCTTATTATCAAGTTTGCGGCATTGTCGCTTGGTTCGTATGTTGCGTCCGTCGAGCATAACCAAATCTCCGATTTTGTACTGAGGAGGTAAGTGTCGTTTTCGATCGTAATATTTGCTCATCTTGTCTTTAGAAACCTCAAGTTGTTCTTCCAACTGCCTGTAAACCTCAACCATATAGTGTGCATATAATTCTGAACCTGGGTTGCAAAATTGTACTTCCGTTGGCCAATTCGTGCGGGCTTCGTAACCGTAATTGTTATAGAAGGGTGTGATTTTTGTTGCCGCATGTTTGGAATTGTTGTAAGCGTATTCAGCCATGGGTAATATTTCCCTCCAGTTAGACTGTTCATAATTACAGTATATGCGCAAGAAATGTTCAATGGTCTGGTTGATGCGTTCGGTTTGTCCGTCAGTCTGTGGATGAAAAGCCGTTGACATGGAATGTTTTATTCCCAAGAATTGGTACAAGTCGGCGAGAAAATGTCCCGTAAAGACTGCATCACGGTCCGATACTATGTCGAGTGGCATGCTGTGGTACTTCCAGACGTTATTAAGAAATAACCTTGCAACCGTAGATGATTTTCGTTTGTCAGTAGGTATAAAGTGCGTCATCTTGGTAAACAGATCGACTACCACCATAATATTTTTGTTACCGTTGGACTCCGGTAAATCGGTAATGAAGTCGACCGAGATATAAGTCTATGGTGATGATGGTAATTCGAGTGGATGGAGTACACTGTGTTTAGCATGTCATGGTGTCTTGGTTCGTTGATATGAGTCGTACTTGTTGCAGTATTCCCGTACGTCGTCTTCGAGCTTAGGCCAGTAATAATTCCTCGTGATGAGTTCCAGAGTGCGTTCGCAACCGAAATGTCCGGTGATGCGTGAGTCGTGTTCTTGGTGTAGGACCTCCTTCCGAAAACCCTCGGGCACATATAACCTTCCTTTCCAACACAACATTCCTCAATATCTATACCAAATCTTCCATCAATATTCTGATCCTTTTCCTGTACTTTCCGTAATATCTTCCGATACTCCTCATCCTGATTAATTTCCTTCTGAAACCTTTCTTTAACCGATCCAACCAACTGATTAACCGAAAGTCCTGCCCAAGAGATTTCCTCCCAATCGTCATCATCTAAATCCATCGCTCCAGCCTCTAACCAATGTTCTGGTCCTAACAAGGTTGCCAAAGTTGTACCCCCCTCTCTTAGGGTGAACTCCGGGCACCTTGATAACTTATCGGCTTTTCCATTAGCCGTTCCTTTCCGATAAATGATTTTAAAATTTTATTCTTGTAATACTTCTGCCCAACGAGCTTGTTTTCGATTGAGCTATTGCGTTTCCTTGAAGTATTGGAGGTTTATATGATCGGAACAGACTGTTTTTGTATGTGTTGCTCCCTGGAGGTAACATCTCCATGTTTTAAACAAATATACAATGGCGAGCATTTCCTTGTCGTATATTTGGTAATTAAGTTCAGCAGGTGAAAACTTCTTCGATATAAATGCGACTGGATGTATTTTGCCGTGATGGAATTTTTGAGATAGAACTGCTCCCATCGCAAAATCCGATGCATCTGTTTCGACCATAGCTGGTCAGTCATCGTCATAATGTCGACGTATTGGTGTGTTTTCTGCCGCAAACAGGATATATATCTTGTAGTATGCTGCTTTGGCTGCTTCACCGAACTTGAAATCATTTCCATCGCCTTTGAGGGTATCCATAATAGGTGCGACGATACCGGCGAATCCCTTGATAAATCGTTGGTAAAAATTACATAAGCCCAAAATAACTTGGACTTCTTTCTGGGTTTTGGGCATAGGCCATTTCGTAATGGCCTCGCTTCGACTTGGTTCCATTTTGAGTCCTTCACCGCTGACAAGAAAACCGAGAAATTCAACTTCTTGTTTGTCGAACTCGCATTTATCGATTTCCACCACGAGATTGTTATCTTGTAGGACTTATAATATCTTGCCTACGTATTCTTGGTGTTCCTCACGAGTTCCCTTTGTAGCAATGAGAACATCATCAATGTAAACCACCGTAATGTCGTTTTGTCCTCCCAAAAATGGTTGGAGGATACCGTTCATCCAGCGTTGAAAAGTGGCTGATGTATTTGTGAGTCCGAACGGCATGACTGTATATTCATATGATCTGAATTTCGTTCTGAAGGCCGTCTTCCATTTGTGTCCTTTAGCCATCCGGATTAAATGATATCCCGACTTCATATCCAACTTTGTTACCCAGGTTGCTCCCTTCATTCGACTTTGTAGTTCATCCATCAATGGTAGAGCCGTCTTGTCTTTGATAGTTAAATAGTTAAGTCTTCGATAGTCAACGCAAAGATGCAGGCCTCGTCCATTCGGTTTGGGTACAAACAGGATTAGGGCTCCTGCCGGTCCCTTGGACGGTTGTATTTTTCCTTCTCTTATCATTTTGTCGATATATTCCTTGAGCAACCTTTCTTCTTCCCAAGAAAGTTGATATATTGGTCCCACCTTAACCTGATCGTCGGGTACTTTCAGGTGAATTTCATGATCGTGTGGGCCGTGAAGTGGTAGCTTTTCAGCTTCGTGAGGGCCGAACAGTAATATCCACTTATGGTACTATTCTGATAATTTTTCTGCCAATATGCTTGTTCCTGTGAAGCATAAGGTACCGATATTAATTGCATTCTTGTGTGTGACGATGCGGTCATCGTAGGTTATCTTCCAATCCATATGAAGATGTCCGTGATTGTAACGTGTTTGTCCATATTCCATAAAATGTAGACATCCATGTGTAACACCCTGTGCCTTGTGTTGTTTCAGATACCACGCAGGTATTAGAACATCGTAGTCAGCATGCATCGGTACTACCTCAAAAGTGTCGAGGGTACGATGATTCCCAAAAGCTAAACCAAGGGGTACAGTAAAAATATTTGGTAAACCAACTGACTTACTGCTAAAATCTTTTCCGTTGATATTCCTTTTTCTTCTAACAACCGGTATCTTAAACACCTTTGCACATTGCAGTGATATGGTGAAAGATGTCGATCTCAAATCCAGCATGGCTCGGACTGGAAACTGCTGTATTTTTCCATCGCTGTCCGTGTGGTCCACAAAGAACCGGTATATAGGTCGTCCTCCGATTCTGGTTTTCGGGATTTTATGTACGTGCTTTATTTCATAATAAACAAAATCGTCAGAGGTGTTTTGTTTCTTTGTTGGTGGTTCCTCTTCTGAGGAAGAGTGCTTTCATTTGGTAGCCATCCTTTTGACAATGGCTTGGTCACAACGGGTCGTTGAGGGTAGTATTGTTCTACCACTCGTAGTTGGGTTCTTTGTTGAGAAGTTCTTCAAAACGCACTGGTTCTTCTTCTTGGACGTCTTCTGGATAATATTCTTCCACCTCGTAGATTGTGGGTAATGCGTCCAGTGCTCGACCAATTGTTGTATGGGTACCTCTGCAATTATGCTCACAATAGCAGGTGTACCACTCTTCGCAATCAACGTGCATACCCTTGTATTTGGTCCAGGAGTTTCCGAACACCGGGTCGTCAATAGCAAGACCTCCTCCGTATCGGGCTGCCTCTGTCCAGTATAGATTCCAAGGGTATGGCGAGTCTGGTTGGTCCCAAATGTTACGGGGATACTTATGGGTAAAGTATGGCCGCCTACTTCCTTAGAAGTCGTAGGTATCTTGAAGGTA
>MU122105.1:627963-640137 GCA_014904905.1 Wilcoxina mikolae CBS 423.85
CCGTTTGACGTTCGGCACTTTTTTAAAGTGCGAGGCATCCCTTAGGTTATCCTCATGCCGCCAGGTTTTGCCACGTAGCCACTACAAGCCCGTTTGCTTTTCTTCTGGTCTGTATGCAAATGCAGAAAACAGGTTTCGGCAACGACCGCTGATACGTTCATCGAACCATCACTTCCTCTTAGATCTCTCGACTCAATGCTAAATCGGATAGTGGGTTGCAGGGATATGTTTACCCTCATAGACTTGTGTCGGCGACCAGCCGCTGCTATACCACGTATCGTACTTCCATCTCGCTGGCTTTTACTCCCATCTCAGGGCTGCAGCTTATGTCGGACCAGTTCAACCAAGAACTGCCGTTACTCGGGAATGGCGACCCACACACAAGCTCTCAACAGGTAGATTAAACTACCGGAGCGCAGTTAACATATGGAGTCCCTAGACTGTATAGTTATCCCCATAGTAAAGTCCCGCTTCCCGAGCTCTGACGTGTACCTGCCGGAGAGTGTAGAGGCGTACCCCGCTCTAGCCGGCTGTTCCATATTGCTGATAAGGTAAAGTAGTTCTGGTCGAAAAGATCATGCACGGCTGACCCGAAAGCCCCCGCAATGGCGTGATCATGCTTCATCAACTCATGATGTCCCTAACTATCGGGGGCCTAGGCATGTAGTAGCATACCACCCTAAGTGTTCGGGTCTGATGAATCCGCCAGCTAAGTGTCGTGACTATCACTGTTCGATCAAAAAGGTGCACTGCCCTCGCGTAGTTTAATCATTCCGCTTTGTCTAGGCTCGGTATTGGATAGGCGTATGTCGCGTAGGACTTTGTCGCTCAAAGGATGGGATAGCTGCGGGTGTAACATCGATCAACCATAGTACCAGGTGACCGAACGCAGATTGCCATGGACATCCTTCGTACCTCGTACACCTGCTAAGGGAAAACCCCTAACACCAAAAGAACGATTCCAGAGGCTCTTCTGGCTCGTTAAGTATGGTATCGATGCTTGCGAAAATGTTGAAAGGTTCTGGTTCTGCGAGTGAAGAAGGTACTCATGCTAAGTCGAAGAAGTTGATGCGTCCGTGGTTGTTTGTATCGTATGGTGTCATTGTTGTATTTGTTGTTGTTGTACTTGTAATTATTTTGTTGCGTCACTACTGGCCAGCAGTTTCATCCCTACCGGAATCCTCAGGGTGACGACCGGATCATAAAATAATAAAGGCTTTCTCCCGTCTACTCATAATTCCTTCACTCTATCTCGATACTTACCATTAATCCGAGCTTTCCTGTTGCTCCCACCAATTATCAGCCACATCTGATTCCTCCTGTCCTTCACTATCGACGGATTCCGAACTGGATGGTATTTCTCCGTCCGAAGTTTCTTCAACTTCTTCCGCATCTCCAACTACATAATCATCTCCTTTATCGTCTAACTGGTCGTATGCCCCGACCTTCATCTTTTGGTATCCTTTCGGGTGGCCGAAATTGGCTGTACCTTTTGACAATTTGATGTCCCGAATGTATTGCATAGTGTTGTGGTTCCCTTTTCTGTCAGAGGGCCACACGCAGCATTGATATTCTTTTGCTGCTCTCCTTCGTGCCAGTTCTCCATTGTCAATTCCTTCCGTTAACTGGCGAAATATCTTGCCATCTGAGTTAACAAAAGGGTTTGGTTTAGACGACCCTCGTGTATCTGTTCATCGTTGCGTACCCTTTTGCTCAAAACATTGTCGTTGTCTTTGAAATCCAGAGCCAAGACTTCTGGGCTTTTGGATCTTTCCCCGATCTTTGTTAATTCGGCCGGACGTACTATCTGTAGTTCGGAATTTACCCATAAATCCGAAATTTCTTTCCATCGCTTGCCAGACCTCAACATTCTTTCCGGCGTTGATAATAATTTCTCGGAGCTCGTCGTCAGTCTTATCTGCCGGTTTGATAAGACTGAGCTGTTTGAAGACTTGCGAGGGTATCTTGCTCATGAGCATAGTTCGGTATGCTACCCCCGTGATCTTGGCTTTGGCGTTCAGGGTATCAAACTCTGTAATCATATCCTAAACGTTTCCGCTGTATTTAAGCTCCGTCATTGCTTTATAACCCGTTTCCTGTTGGTGCTTGTTGTGGAAACGGGTATTGATTGCGGGTCTGTATATTGACCAACTCCGCATATGTTTTCCTGCCTGGGCCTCTGCTTCCCATTGCATATGCCAAGCCAGAGCGTTGTCTTCCAGTCGTCCACGTACGTACTGGATTTTGAGACCTGGGCGAGTGAACAGGTGTGGCTGGTCACTGATGAATGCCTCCATACTCATCCACCATACATCAAAATCTTCTGATGCCTTTCCCTTAAACTTTGCCGGGTCTGACAACTTCAGCCTTGAATCTCACTGTTTTTCTAGACGTTGTGTATTGCTGCATCCTCGTCCTCGTTGTGACCCATGTCTGGATGCGTGTGAAGATCCCGGTGGTGGAGGTGGAGGCGGGTCCATTCCTGTACCCTCTGTTGGTGGAGCTTCTCCTTCTCCACCTGGTACCGTACTGGTTTCGGGAAGTGGTGCGTCTCTCAGGCCAACATCCAGTTCTGATCCTCCGGGAAGGCCAAATATCTCCGCAACATCTGAATCGTCAATAGGCGAAATACTTCTATTGCGCTCTTCGGTCTGTTGTTGCCACTGCGCAATTTGTTGTCTTCGGTCCGGGTGAACTGGTGTGGATGACGAAACCTTTGCTTTTTCGAATGCAGACGTAAGTCCGATGTGATCCTTCTGAAGTTTTTCGAACTTCGCCTCTAGGATCTCAATATCGGTCCACGTAGGCATCTCCTCCTTAAGCGTCTTCCCTATCCCATTTACCTTATCTTGGTAAATCTTGAATGAAGCCGACCAGGCTAATACACTTGACGTCAATGTTCTGACTTGGCCTTCGCACCTTTCAATTCTTCCTCGTAGAATTCCAAATTCCTTCGAGGCTTCTTTAACCACCCAATCATTCTGTTGCTGGAGGCCATTCATTCCGGTCCTCGTTTCCCTCAATACTGCGTTCAGCACTCGTATCTGTTCTTTGTATCCTTCTAAGACCCACTGTCCTAGAGCCCTGTCTGTTTCCACTTGTTGGCTAAAAAGCTGACAACCTAGCCGAACGTCTTCGAATTTCTCCTCGATTGCTTCCTTCTCGCTGTTGCAAGCTTCGACTAGACGTTGTATATCCTGATCCAGTAGACCAATATGGGCTTGTACTGAGTCGGTCATCACTGTATCCTCGCTCTCTTCTAACTGTGATCCGGAGTCCAAGTATTGCCTCCTCGAGTGCTCGTACTGTTCTTGTAGTTTCTTGGCCCATCCTGGTAAGGATTTGGAGGGCTGTTTCGATTTGGCGACTCCAGACGATATTGGTACCAATTGGCCCACTCCGAAGGTTAGTCAGCATCTGTGACTGGCCATTGTAAAGTTGGCGAGATGGAAATGTAAATGGCCCCCTGGGTTGTTGTGACAATCTAGGTTGAATTCTTCAAAAGAAACTGCAGGCGATACAGCTTCTGTTGCAGCCTTGCATACAGTATTCTATGCAGCAATGTTGAAATATAGGTCCCTCTGGATGACCTGTGAATGTTATTCCGCAGCAACCTCTGTTATCGCAAACGATGCAATTTGTAGTCATAAACTCTTTTTGGACGTGTCCAAAATTTTATACTGTTATGGGGATACTTAGCGATAAAGTATGGCCGCCTACTCCCTTAGAAGTCATATGTATCCAGAAGATAGTCTTCAGAGTCGTTGTAGTCGGATTGAACCTTGTAGTCTTTGACTGGGAGGTTGTGGTATTCAGAGGGAAGTTCACGAGTGTAAAACCAGTGAAAGTATTCGTACTCGATATCGTATGTTTGAAGAAAGATACTCGCAATACGGAAGTCGTTTGGAGTAATAGCTCATTCGTACAGTGCGTAAGCGTAAAGAACAATAGAGTCAAGGTCTCGAAAATTCATAAAGTATATTGTAAAGGTAGATATTCTTGAAGTAGAAAAACAACAATAATATTTTAGTATCTTGTCCACTGGTGTGTTCTAACTGTAGATTGCTGCTAGAGCTTGATGTTTTACTTTGCGGGTGCAAAGGTGGTTCATTTATAGAGCGAGTTACTCGTATACTCTCTATGATTTCGGCGTTTGAACTAAGATAGCTATGGCCTCCGATCGTTAGACTGGTTACTCGATCTCGGTAGGTTGCGCTACTTTTCCATTTGACGTTCGGCACTTTCTAAAGTGCGAGGTATCCCTACAGGTTATCCTCATGCTGCCAGGTTTTGCCACGTAGCAACTATGCCCATTTGCTTTTCTTCTGGTCTGTATGCTTACGCAGAAAACAGGTTTTGGCAACGACTGCTGACGCATTCATCGACCCATCACTTCCTCTTAGATCTCTCGACTCAATGTTAAATCGGATAGTGGGTTGCAGGGATATGATTACTCCAATAGACTTGCATCGGCGACCAGCCGCTGCTATACCACATATCGTACCTCCCATCTCGCTGGCTTTTACTCCCATTGCAGGGCTGCAGCTTATGTCAGACACCTCCTGCGATCTGCCATTACTCGGGAAAGTCGACCCACACACAAGTTCTCAATTGGTAGATTTAACTACCGGGGCGCAGTTAACATATGGAGTTCCTAGACTGTATAGTTATCCCCATAGTAAAGTTCCTCTTCTCTAACTCTGACGTATGTCTGCCGCAGAGTGTAGAGGTGTACCCCACTCTAGCCAGCTGTCCCATATTGGTGATAAGGTAAAGTAGTTCTGGTCGACACTATCATGCACGGCTGACCCGAGAGTCACCGCAATGGCGTGATAGTGTATCGGAAACTCATGACGTCTCTAGCTATCGGGGGTCTAGGCGTATACTAGCATACCCTCCTCAGTATTCGAGACTGATGTCTTCGCCAGCTAAGTATCGTAACTATCGCTGTTCGATCGAGAAGGTGCACTGCCCATGCGTGGGTTGATCATTCCGCTTTGCCAGGGCTCAGTATCAGATAGGTTTGTATGTCGCGTAGGACTTCGTCGCTCGAAAGATGGGATAACTGTGGGTACAACATCGACCAACCATAGTGACAGGTGGCCAAACGCAGATTGCCATGGACATCCTTCGTACCTCGTGCACCTGCTAAAGGAAGAACCCCTAACTGCTGTTATGTGAGTTGCCAACTTGGTGATGACTATGTGAAATGCTTGGAGTACGAATTTTGTATGGTGAGGGTGGCAGCACGGGGTCAGGTTTCAGTGACTCTTAGAACGTTCAGAATAGTATCGATCGTACCGTACTGTCTCGGTAAGCAAATTAGTTTTTGCGGATGATCGATTGGCTCCAAGTTGACTCATATATCAGTAATCGGGATTTGACTTTCAATTGCCATCCTGCTTCAGATCTAGTGGTGGTTGACTTGTATCGGCATCATTCGGCCCTTGATTGCAGTCATATATAGTGTTGGCAACGAACCGCCCGGAGTTCGTACAATTGACGAACCGATTTGGTCTGCGCAAACCGGATCCTTGCCAAGCCTTTCACCACAAACACTACCATTTCAGCCTACAACTGCGAACAAAAATAAGTACGCGAGTTCTTGTCCGATCAGCTCGAATGTTAGTGCATCTTGTAGCTAACCTCTCCCGCTACAAGATGCGCTACAAATCGAGCTGATCGGACAAGAACTCGGTTACCTATTATCGTTCGAAGATAGATGGTTTGCGAACCGGTTCGGACAAACCTCGGAACTTCGTCCAAATCTCGGATCGAATCCGGATCGAACCACATCCTGGTTCGATCCGCGACGAACCGATTCGCTTCATTCCTAATACTAGTCATATGTGGACATGTATTAGTCATGCTCGTTCGAGTTGCGGTATCTAACTCGTAAGTTTGCCATAAGATCGTACTCACAAGGTAATCAAGTGTACACCAGGTGCATCAAGGCATCCATTCTCCATGCCATCAACTTCCGAATCCACGAAAGTAGTGAATTTTTCTATACCATGCTCTTCCGAGTCTAGCTGAAGGGCACGCACCCTAAAATCTAGCCTGATACGGTTAATCACCACTATTGGCGGCGACGTCAATCGATTATCGTCATGGCTTCGTTTGGTGCTCTCAGAGGTAAGTCCAATTGCAGAGCATATTCGTTCGTTGATATATCTAATTTGTGAGTAACTCCCTTACAAGGTCATAGTTACCATGTAATTTCGTGCGTCCGCACTTTTGGCTCTGAAGCTCCACGCGGTAGCCTTCTCATATGTCAATTACATTTCGACAGCTGATTTGGCTTGCTTCACAGCCCCTGACATACTTCCTTATGTACGGGTCTATCGTAGGCCAATACAAATCCCTAGAGACTAACTCAGCAGTTTTAAGAGCTCCAAAGTGACCGGACTCAGGGTTGTCATGAAGGAGACTTAGCACTTTACCATGGAAAGCATCGTCCGCAGAGACATATATAGTGTTGGCAAGGAACTGCCCGGAGTTCGTACAATTGACAAACCGATTTGGTCTGCACGAACTGGATCCTTGCCAAGCCTTTCGCCACAAACCTCACCATTTTGGCCTACAACTGCGAACAAAAATAAGTAAGCGAGTTCTTGTCCGATCGGCTCGACTTGTAGTACATCTTGTAGCTAACTTCTCCCGCTACAGGATGCGCTACAAATCTAGCCGATCGGAGAAGAACTCGCTTACCTATTATCGTTCGAAGATAGACGGTTTACAAATCAGTTCGGACAAACCTCGAAACTTCGTACAAATCTCGGATCGAATCCATATCGAACCGTGCCCTGGTTCGATCCGCGACGAACCGATCCGCTTCGTTGCCAACACTAGATATATATTCTCTCCTCATAGGTCAGAGCTCCAGTGACGATGCTCCATTGGTTCTCGTCTTCAGTTTTGGCTTCGGCTGTGTCCATTGGATTATCGACTAGCTTACTCGAGACGTTGACTGCCAATGGGTCAGTAGCCTGGGCTTTCTTAATCGTCGGTAGGTCATCGTAGGGTTCAACTGTCAGGGTCGCCAAGAGCCGTCCGATAGGCTTCTCGTAGCCTATCTCATAATCGGGCCGTCGGTGGAGTTTGTTGTACCTTCCAGGTGCTTGATAGTGAAGTTGCAGGCTGATAAGATCCCATTGACTTCCAGTATACCTGCGAGCCAAGTGTACTTACGAGGCGAAGTGCGCCTTCGAGCCAAGTGCACTTGACGTCTGCAGCATGATGGGTTATCGTCCCAGTACTTCTGGTGTGGATTTCATCGTAGTAGCGGTTTTTCGGATTCCGGAATGGTCATTCCCCTCTTTTTGAGGTCGGTGCTCCATCAATTACTAAATGCGATGTCGATTCTCATGTCAATTCTCTTATCGATTTTCTCGTTGATATGACAGCTTCATGCTTGTGTTTCTGCATTCAATTGCAAGTCTCGCAGAATGTCTTATAAAGTAAGTGTTTCTTAAAGAAAAGTATAGAATTAAACGTAACCTTGTATCGCCATATCGGCAAAAAGACCCTTGTTATCCTACTCAAGGGTGAGTACGATTGTACTCTGCATACCACGGCTCTCCCTTGGCTCAATAAGTGCCATCCGCCTAGCAGCCATTTCTTGTCGCAGCCAACATAGTCCAGCATCTGCAAGATCAGTGGAATGGGATACCGATTCTTGATTGTACTTGCGTTGAGAGCTCGGTAGTCAACTTCAGAGTTTCAAGCCGCTGTCATTCTTCTTGCAAAAAGTATCAGCGTCACCGCTGATGGTTATCGCTGGATGAAACCATTGGTCAGGTTTGTCCCGCTGTAGGCCTTTAGAGTTCTTGACTCAACCTCTGACAGGTAGTAGATACACCCATATGGCAGCTTGTACCCGGAGTCGATCGCATGGTCAATTGACCGGTGCGGTGGCAGCATCTCTGTCTTGGCCTTACTAAAGACCTCAACGAATTCCTTATATTTGGCTGGTATATGACCGCCATCATCGGTCGGTACTACTGGCACTCCGGTCTCGTCCGCTCCATCTGCACACGTTAGTACTAAGATCTTATAAGGGAATGGAAGCGAAGGTTGTGGAATCCAGGAGCCCTTGTCGTAACGAGTTATCCTCGATGGGAAACCCCCCGTCGTCTAGTATTCTTTTTGTGACTCGATGAGCTGGTAGCAGTCATTCAAGCTCCGCATTGTTGGTAACTCTTCTGCCACAACTACCACCGCTGCTCACTGCTCACCCATCCAGCATCGAAGTTTCTCATCTGAGGTTGTGTTCCATAATGCTCCCATCAGCCCGGTGCACTGTCCAATCGTAGGGCGAATGCATCGTCGACCTTATTGCCCTCAAGAAGGTCATTGAATGCGGTTGCTCCAAGGACAAATTTCTGGAGGCTTACCACCGCACCCCTACAAAGTTCCGTTGGTATCCGCATACAGGGTTCTATAGCGATTTAAGGTGGTGGCCTGTGGTCCACTCGGGGTTCACAAGGCCGTGAGTCGATCTCTGGGTTGTGGGCCTTGAACCAAGGTAATCCCAAAACCAAGTCATATACCTTCATGGGCACAATTAAGACATCCGATTCGTCAATCGGTGCCAAGCTTTCAAAATACTGAACTGAGAGTAGTCTTCTAGTTTCTCTTGCAGATATCATCTCGCTGCCGTCGAGGCTCCAGGTTGCGATGAATGCTGGTTTGTCCTGGACGCTGAGCAGCCTTTGCAGCTTGGGTACCATGAGCTGCTGCCGGTGGTCTTTCCACCGGAAGTTGTCTCGGCGGCCAGGTAGACATCCATCCCGCTGGATATGATGAAGTAGAGGGCCATCCCACTGGATAAGATGAAGTAGATGCCCATCCTGCTGGATAAGACGAAGTAGAAGTCCATTCCGCCTAGGAATACAACCAAGTAGACATCCATCCCGCTTAGAGATTAGAAGGAAAGAGAGGTCCATCCCACCTAGGGATAAGACGACTCGATTGATGTGCGAAGGATCGCTCGTTGTCAATTGAAAATCGATTTACTGCCGACTTGGATTACTCCCATGATGATAACAATCGGCATCGTACAGTCGGTAGTCATTGTTGTCTCATATGGCATCGCCATTTTGCGAACAATGATCGGTAACTCGATTGAGTCTCACCGAGAGGTAATCGTGATTGTAGTTGCGATCAGGTATCGATCGACATATTCGTGAACGATGTGAGGTGAATCCGGCTTCTTTTTTATCCATCTTGTAGAATCACACAATGGAATATCCGCTTTGATCTGCTTGACACTTTAGAACATTCGGGGTTAAACTTCCCACTCTGAGTTGCTTCATGATCTGTGATTGCAGCTCCACTATCTGGCTCTTGAACTCAACCCATCGGTAGTCTTTCTCTGTAAGTGCACTTCGGTGCAATGCTGATACTCCATAAGTGAGCTTGCAGCTTCGTTCGTAAATACTAATGCGTCGTAGGTGCGCTTCAGAGTTTCCACTCAGCTCGTAGGATGGTAATCGTCAAGTGTTCTTGATCGAACGCATTTATTGTCGGTGACTTCTCACCAGACTCCATCATCGATGAACCGACATGTTCGGGGTAACTATCGTAGAAACGATGAATCAATACGTGTCGAAGTTGATCAAGACTTCGCTAGCAATTGAGCTGCTCAATGGGTTGCCATCGATTGTTCGTACGTATGCGATTGATCTCATAGAATGTGTTTCAGGAACTTCTCGATGGTGTGGCTATCAGGCCGGTCGCCAGTGTATCAGGGCCGATTGATCTCCTAATAGTCTCGAAATTGGCTCTGCTCACGTCAATCAATTCCAATAGACAGAGTACTTATCTCAAATCACCACCTCGAATAGGTTCGATTCGTCAAGGTCATCTGTTCGCATGCGATGGATCTCGTTAAACTTGTTTCAAGGACTTCCTAGCAGTGACTACAAGGGCCAGTGATACGTTTCTTGGGATCGATTGACCCCCGAATCTTCTGTATAACGATCGCGGTCAGTGATGCCACTTCTTTGAATTGATTGACCTCCGAATCGCCTCGGAATGGTCTCTGCAATAGTCAATTGACTCGATATAGGAATACTTATGAAGTTTCGATGCTTGTAGGTCTCAGAAAGTGAGGTGTTGTACGTGTTCGAAATCGTCATGTGGAGTAGGTAACACCACACTCGGGGCCAATTGACTTCAGAATCGTCCCTGCGACAGTCAATTGACTTGATTGAAGTTAATATATATCCTGATTTCATCAATCTAGTGATGATACTCATTGTAGGTTGAGAATAGAGTTTTCAAGTTTTCAGGAGTGCCTATCATGGCAGGTGATATGTCTCTTCGAGACCGATTGACATCTAAATCATCTCGGGATAGTTTCTATTACCGTCAATCAACTCAATAGGTGATTACTTATCTTGTATCGATAATCTAACGATAGTTCTGATTCGTGGAGGTTACGGCGTGTCGCGACGCGTCGAAAAAGTAAAGAAATCACGAAATTCCGTCAGCGAAACGTATCTGGTGACTGAAAAGCGATTATAGTGTAAGGACATACATCCTCATATGGATTGATATGTGTAGATACGGTTGCAAATGGGAATTAGTGATAAAGTAGTATATTCGGTATGAAGTAAGATAATTGCTGGCATGCCAAAAGTACTTTGCGGGGTGATAATATATGAAGGGCGGTTACCCGGCCTTGGCAGCCAAGTGCACCTTGCACCGCCATTACAAAGGGCAAGCTTCTTGATTAGGAGAATAAGCCTTAACAATATATGCATTGGAAAGTCAAACATCTTTGTCTTGAATCTTTATCTTTAGTGACTTTCACATCCTGAGTAAATCTTTATAACTTCCATTGCAAACAAGTGCTGAAAGCAGTAAGGATATCACTTGTACTGATGAACCTAGAGTGATGCTCCTGGTATTACATGGATGCATCAGTTCCGAATACTTAGGGTGATATACTACTATATATCTAGACTCCCGATAGTTAGGAATGTCATGAGTTGCTGAAGCATGATCACACTATTATGGGGACTCTCAGGTCAGCCATGCATGATCGTTTCGACCAGAACTACTTTACCTTATCAGCAATATGGAACAGCCAGCTAGAGCAGAGTACACCTCTACACTCTCCAGCAGGCACACATCAGAGCTCGAGAAGAGGAACTTTACTATGGGGATAACTATACAGTCTAGGGACTCCATATGTTAACTGCATCCCGGTAGTTAAATCTACCTGTTGAGAACTTGTATTTAATACTGGAAGTGTCACCTCAGGTTTACCAGTACAAGTAGTATCCTTGCTACTTTTAAGACTTACTTGCGATGGAAGTTATGAAGATTCTCTCAGGATGTGAAAGTCACTAAAGATAAAGATTCAAGACAAAGATGTTTGGCTTTTCAATACATATATTGTTAAGGCTTGTTCTCCTCGTCAAGAAGCTTGCCCTTCTACTCTTGGAGATTCTAGAGGTCTTTATACCTCTATTCTCTTGCTCTAACAATTACTTCTATCTATGCTTTTCTCATGAGTTCCTCTACCTAACCTTCCTTTCGTACCCATGCCCTTCCTGCCCTTCAGCGCTCTTCTGGATCCTCCGCATCTAGTGTTGGCAACGAAGCAGATCGGTTCGTCGCGGATCGAACCAGGATGTGGTTCGATCCGGATTCGATCCGAGATTTGGACGAAGTTCCGAGGTTTGTCCGAACCGGTTCGCGAACCATCTATCTTCGAACGATAATAGGTAAGCGAGTTCTTGTCCGATCGGCTAGATGTTTAGCGCATCTTGTAGCGGGAGAAGTTAGCTACAAGATGCACTAAAAATCGAGCCGATCGGACAAGAACTCGCTTACTTATTTATGATCGCAGTTGTAGGTCGAAATGGTGGGGTTTGAGGCGAAAGGCTTGGCAAGGATCCGGTTTGCGGGGACCAAATCGGTTCGTTAGTGGTACGAACCCCGGGCGGTTCGTTGCCAACACTAAATACAGATGGGCAGTGGTGGTGGAGGATGGTGTACCTGGGCATAAAAAATATGCCACAATTTACTGAAATCTCAATGAGATGGATGTAATCATGTGGCCAGTACAGTCACCAGATCTTAATCTTATAGAAGCACTCTGGGGAGACATGGAGACAGAGCTGGGTGAGATATGGGGTAGAGTTAGCGATATCAAGACTC
>MU122105.1:640237-724967 GCA_014904905.1 Wilcoxina mikolae CBS 423.85
ACAGTCACCAGATCTTAATCTTATAGAAGCACTCTGGGGAGACATGGAGACAGAGCTGGGTGAGATATGGGGTAGAGTTAGCGATATCAAGACTCTGGAAGCAGTTATGAAGGCTGCTTAGGAAAGCATTGGAGAAGAGCGCTTAGAGGCATTAATTAGAAGCATGCCTACTCGCCTGCAAGCAGTTATAGATACTGGTGGAAATGCAACTCCATATTAGATAGAGGGGTGGAAACAATAGACAGTTAGCAAGGGCATAAACAGACCACGCTGTACTTTTTTCCTCACGCAAAATCGATCATGCAAAATCACTCTCATTACCATACATAGTTTAATGCTGAGGAAATAGCTTGCAGAAGGTTGCAGATAGCTGCATACGCCAGCAGGAACTTGATCCTAGATCTAGAAGTGCGCCCGACTTATGGTACCATCCTAGTACATACCAAACTCTAAGTTCTCTGATCAATATTGGCGGATTTTACTGGGAAAGAATGTTTTTTTGCAGGGATATGCTGCGAACCAACCAATGAGGATGCTTCGTGCGGACATTGCATGATCACATCCGTAGCTATACTATTATATAACTATATACTATTATAATTGCATTCGGCCGTTTGCGGCTATGGCATTTAAATGCAATTTTATACCTCAAACCGGAGTCCGAGGCTTCCAAGTCGTGCTTCCCCTTCCGCTACCCTTCACTCTGCGTCATCTGAGCTCACCGCCTCCTCCTCCTCCACTCCCACTCTTCTACCCACGTCTGTGCTTTCCAAAAAAATCCAGCACTGCCTGAGTACACTTTTCACTGTCAAACACAGCCGACATCGGGATCTCTCTCCTTCTCTGCCACCACCTGGTTCGGGGTGATAAGCTTGCATGCTCAGACTGCATACTCTACCGTAGAAATTCACTTATCTACCTATATATACTGGTAGCGTACTTGGCAACTAGCCCTATACAGGGGGATTTAGGCTTGTTCAGGTGGGTTCAGCTCTCCCACTAAACGACTTCCAGCACTGCCATATCCAGAAGTGGGAATAACTGGTCCATGCCAAGTGCTACCAGTATAAGTGAATTCTTGCGGTTATGTGCATATCGATCTTCAATCAAAGTCTAGATCACCAGCATTACCTTGGGAAATCTGCCTTGGGAACCTATATAGAGCATTGTTGACTCCAGGCGTTGTAAAACTGGTCCCCTGATCACTGCAGAATTGACGTGGACGCTGCAGCTTCCCGAGATCCCTTACAGAGCTGTTTTCGTTGTTCTGAAGAGTTTCAGATTCTGTCCAATCATCAGCCAGCTCACTGACGGTTTGATCATTTGACCCCAAGCAGGGGTTTATAAACTCCGTCACACACACATTGGACGAAACAACCTTTCATCCATACCATCTAATATTTTGCAGGAACTCAATTCTGGACGGTAGGTGTCCGGACGTCCCTTCAGCCACTTCAAACTGAGATTGCAAAGCTAAGGCGAAGGTAGATACAGCTCGCCTCCAAGAAGCCATGACCGACGTCGACGCAAATCTTCTGACGGCCTCTCACCCGCCTGCTCGGATGCAGGCAGGGAACCCTCAGGCAGGGAACCCTCCAGCAACCCCTCGCACGCCTCGCACCTATAACCGTAGCCGCAGTGCCTCTCCCAGTCCGGCGCATTCGATGTCTATTCGTCGCCGCAGCCTAGTACCAACTGCCGATCGAAACCATCATCTTGCCGAACCCCCCGAGAATTCCGAACCGCCAACGCCTGAATCGATTGTTCCTTCCATTCCGTTTACTCGCCGCTGCCGCATCCACCGCACCACCGAACCGGTCCGCAAAGTCGTCGGCCTCTACAATCGCAACGGTAACGATGGCCGTGAGTACTATGCGTGCCCGCATCCCGGCTGTAAGAGCTTTGTGGGCTGGGATGATCAGATCGGGGTTGAGGATGGGAATGCAAAGTGCTATTGTGGATTGCCCTCAAGGAAGCAGCCTGGCAAGAGAGGCATTTTTTTCAGCTGTGCGAATCCCAGAAGGGATTGCCAGTATTATGAGGAAGAAGATGATAGGCCGAGAGGGGTTTTTGATAGCCTGGTATTCTTGAGTCATAACGACGATGGTGGTTATGGCGAAGGTTTCCAATCCAATTCGGATTATATCGCATCGTACGATGTGAGCATGGGGTACAGCTCTAGTTTGATAGACTATGACGAGTATGAGGAGTATGAGGAGGATGAGGGAGATGAGGGGTATGAGACTGACCACCTTGACGATGATGATGATGATGATGATGGTGGTGATGATGGTGATGACGATAGCGATTGAATATGATTCTGCTATGTGGTAGGGGTGGTGGGCTATGTCACGGCTTTTGGTCGGCGAACTACAGGTGGTGGTGGGGATTTGTCAGGTCTCACGATACTGCTATTGCAGTGATTGCGAGGACGATATTGGCGATATTATTATTATTACTTCATGGGAGATGCATCATGCTCAAAATTTGGATTGCACAAGGAAATGCAACGAATGAACTCTTGTAGCCAGTAACCAAATCACGATTCATCACACGCTGTGCAATCTGTGTCCCTAAACTACGGTGAAGAATTGATCATTATACTTACGGAATAAAAGTAGCCGGTTTATTGTGACCCAAGTAAAACAGCGTCTATGGATTTGTGGGATGTTTTCCTATGATTTCTATGGATTGGCCCTACACGGCAGGGTTCGGTAGAGTTCTACAGGATTCTGGGAACTTTGGCCAGGTGAAAAGCTTTTCTTAGTCTATAGAATTTCAGTTTGACTCACATCAGCAATGTGTTGGCACTTTTACCCCGTTTTCGAATTTCTACTCGTTTTTGATTTTGACCCCCAGCCCCAGGATCGAGCATGCTTTATATAGACCACACCAACCAAAAAACGACCCATCGCTTCCACGTGCTCTGAGATCGGCTTAAGTGTGAACTTAACGGTAGGTTTCCCTCTAGCTACTAAGAGCCCATCAAACAGTTTCAAACTGACGATCAGGCGACTATAGGTAATACACCCCATCTCCTCTATCGAGACAATGGCCAACACCAAACCATCCACGACTCCGCACACTCCCTCTCGAAGACGCCCTGGAACAGCGAGGAAGATCCAGCGCGGTCGTAGTACCTCCTCCGCGACTGTGGCCCCGTCTTCGTCTAGCGGTAGTCCCAAGTCGGGTTTGGTCGCTAAGAAGACCACCACTCAAACACCGACCCCGAAGCGCCGTTTCTTCCGCCGTCGCTGCCTCAGCCATCCCGACGCCAAACCGATCCGCCGCACAGTCCGTAAAACTAACCATAACTTCGGCCGCGTTTTCTACGTCTGCAACGTTCCGGGTTGCAGCCCACGCACAAGCTTTGTGGGATGAGGACCGAATGATAAAGTCGGAATCGACGATAAGAACGAGAAGTGTCATTGCGGATTGCCGTCGAGGAAGCAGGTGGACAAGAATGGGGATGAGCACTTCGATGCGCTAATCCCGAGAAGAATTATGGGTTTTTCAATTGGGAGTGTGGAGTGAGGGTGGTGTTTGAAAGCTTTCCGGTTGGTATTGACGTAGATGAGGGGTATTTGGGGCATGAGGGAAATGAGGAGTGGGATTCTGCAAATGATTGGTGCTGAGGACTGCGCTGCGTGTTCATTGGGACACCAAATGGGACTGACTGAAGGTAAGTTAACGATTTCATGATGGTTGTTTGCCCAGAGAGAGAAGCTGAGTTCCGCAGGGTGGGAAGAGATGGCGGTTATCATGTCAACTTTGAATTCTAACGACGCTTACGACGCTACGGTTGTGACACTAGTACGCACTTAAGTACTAGTATATGCTTATCAATGGAAGCTGTTTTTCAAGACCTGTACTTGGAGATTTGGGTTTGAATGAAGTCGTGAAGCAAACCACAAGTTATACCCCGGAATCAGGTGTTTTATTTCTTTGAATAGCTTACAACATGGGCTTCCAAGAGGTGACACCGCATTATAATCACCTTCGTAACCACCACCGCCGTCACCACCATGCATCGTCACGTCGCTACAATTGCTACGCCAGGTGGTACTCCCACTGTCGCTACTCTTCTGTTGTATGCTTCTCTGCTGTGTTTGCAAGTTCCACTGCACCCACCAGTCCCCCGCTGGGCCATACAAATTCCATTGGACCCTCTGCTTTCACTACAACCGAAGCTTTTGTGACACCCGCTACTTGCATCGATTTTGCTGTCCCATTCCAGGCATATTCTATCTTGTGATTTTCATCTTGCTGCTTGTACTTCCCACGCTGGCTACAGACCGTAAAATGAATTCGCGTCCTCAACCACATTGTGTGTTGACCCCCGGACCGTTGAGTTATGCACCCATCCATATCCTTTCCACAGCCGATCACCCCGGAAGTGCTGCCTATCGAAATCGTATACTGTAGTTTGCGGTTCTATAGATATCCGAATTTACATGTACACCCAATTGACCGATACTCTAATTGCAATCCTCCATTAAACAAACCAAGTTTAAGATCCCAGAGGTCCATCGAATAAACAAGACCAGATCTTCTAGCTCGTGTTCCAAACACACTGGGGGTGCTCAAAACATCTACCTGGTCGCAGGTTCGAAACCCGCACTGATTACTCTACATACCTACAGACTTAAAACCCAGGTGCACCAGTGTTCCAAACACACCACGTCGCGGCGTCAAATCCTGCATTGATCATTCTTTTACACCTGGGAGCACTAGTTTTAATTTCAGTGAGTAAATGATAGTCGCAGCAGTAAATTCCACATTAATTCTTCCCGCGAATAATTAATATACATTGGAGAGAGTGTGGAAATCAAGAGCAAAAGGACAATCACTACAGATTTCGAATCTAAGTGAGGATTCTGCATTCGGTGTTTACAGCACAAACGTTGGGTTTCGAACCCGTGGTGTTCCTAGCACCATACAGTACTATCAGCTAAGCTAAGCGTCAGTTCTGAGTATTGGTCCTGACCACCCAAAATAAGGATCCCGAAAAATCCATCCAGTCATCGTTGTACTGGTGCCAGTAGCAGGACGCTTCAAGAAGTAATGATCTACATCTATAGGAGAACGAGTGCATGCAGATCGTCTAGCTCACACGCCGAAGTACTCTAGACGTCTATTTAGCCCTTTTTCGCTTGTTTTACTCAGATCGTGGCTATGGGCGGAGTTCCAGTGGTGATTGCATGTATTAGATTCTTCTTTCTTTCAGCTTGCTGTCTCATAACTAGTTAGACCCCTCTTAAGTTAGTCAGGCGGCAAAGTCAGGTATTCAGGCACTTGTGGTGGGATACGGGAATGGGACGTTTTCATAAGCAGAAGTGAGGATAGGGTTTTCGGATTATGGAGAATCATACATAGATGTTGCGTACTGAGCATGGAGTTAACACTAAACCTAGCTATTTTTCGAGATATGATACAATACATTGGTTTTGAGGTAGTATGCCGTATATCTGAGTCTTCGCTCAGCGAATGTCGAGATATATAATCAAGCACATTATAGTGCGACTTTTATATGACCACCGGATCACCCCTGGGCAAAGGACACTCTGGGTGGAGTTCCGAATCCCCACTGCATCTATCTTAATTGATCATGAACCCATATAAGCCATGTAACACGGCATCTGCACCATGTAACCGGAGTGGCTACTACATTGTACTGCAGGATACAGAGAGCATCGCTCAACTTCTGAGGCGTGTGTAACTTCATGTAGCCTGTTGGTACACCGAAAAAGTCTTTGTTTTTGTTCCATTCAAGTAGCCATGACGTGCATACATCCGCTTCCCCAAGTCCACCCCTCCTTCAACCCCTTCAACCTTATGAGCAGTTACAATGATATCATGATTTCAAGCCCTTCTGGATTGGTGTTGGAGAAAGCGCCGTCGCCATTAAGTTTAAACAACTGGTCGACTGCCCTTGAGGACTGTTGTTCGAGTAGCGTATGAGGCATAGAGCATGCCGAGGATCGCGGGCGATTCTAGTTGATGCATGACAATCAAATTATCGATTTCTACTCGCGCTTCTTCGGAGATGTATTAGGTCGGGTCCAGGTTCGGTGATTGATAGTTCTTCAAGTTCGGTCAGGTGTTAAGAGCTCCATCCGATTCGCTCGGATCCCCATACAACTCGACATGTTGAATTTTCCGGTTCAGGCCTATGGTGCATGGCGTTGGAAATCGGCTCGATCTCGCGTCTGGTAATCTGAGGCGGCCTTGTCATTGTGTTAGATAGTAAAGAGATATGATCGCTTCTGGAAATTTTTCAGAGCCGGCTACCGTTTCCAACACTTGGCGATGTATGAATTCAGATATCTTCGTTGCCGCGTCTCCGTATCATCTTCCGCATGGCCGTCTCCAGTTCATCTTCATTGTCGCCGATCGACCGGAAGAGTCTTAAACCCATAGTAGCGGACTGTTCGACTTCCTTCCAAATGTGCTGAGAATCGCGAAGGTACTCGATAAGGGTCTGTTGACACTCGCGTTTAAGCATGCCTATTATTTCCTCCAGTGCGGCTAGAATAGGTTGCACGTGTATCGCACCGTCGACAAGTCCATTTGCCGAGGGCACAGTTCTCATTATATCCCAGACTGTGTGTGAAAATATACGCTTCAACGCTTTTGCCGCTTCCAGGACCTCCAGAAACACGGGGTCTTTCCCAGAAATCTCGATCAGGACATCTATGTGCTCTGAGGCATCATCAAAACGTAGATCCTGAAGCGCTTCCTTAAGAAACGAATTATGATGTTCGATCGCTGCGACCCAGTTGCCTGAATCCACCGCCACCTCGAGGTCAAGCATTCTGCGAAGTGGATCATCGTATCGGCGAGAGAATTCTGAGAAGGAAGACATATATCTATTTTCTGGCCGCCAGGGGGTATCATTCTCCAGTCCTGTAAGACCTGCGTCTTTGTATGCTTGAGAAATCTTCTCAAATCCAGGATTGTAGCTTGTTATCGCAGACAAAATCTCGTCGGTGAGTTCATTCCCGCAGTTCTTACTGCTCTCTGCCGCTGCTGTGATAAACTTCAACGACATTGTGCGGCCCTCGTAAAACGCTTGAGGAATCGAGTAGGCGTTAAACCTTTCCGCTCTTGTGCGCATGGACGCGGCCTCGTCCTCGTTCGAAGACAAGACTTGAATAACAAGTTCATCTATAAGCAAGAGAGATGTAGGTAGATACTGTTTGACCAGAGTGAATACCCTTTCGTCAAGCTCCAAAAACTTCTTCCACATTTCCGCAACCTCCTTTCCATGACCCTTTTGAATCAAGCAGATAATATGGTGGCGAACAGTGTGGGCCTGTTCATATAGAACAAAGGGATCCGTAGTTTCACCGTACTTCCGAGCGGAGGCAGTGATGATATCTGTAGCCAAATGAACAAATTCACCGTGCCTCCGGTGCATGGGAAGAAGAGAAACGTCGCATCTATGCGTGCTTGCCAAATAATTGGACATGTTCAATGCAAATTGTAGATACTGTGGAACGACCGCAACTCCTCCGCTGAGCTTAATGATGCTCTCGAGTAACTTTTCGTAACGATTCGCGCTGAGCTTGATCTCCGCCGGCGTGCCGATTAAACGAATGATGGCGGCAAATTGCATAAATGTGAGGACCGGCCATTCGCCAATAAGAGTGCCAGGATCGCTAGATACACATATGTTGATGCAGGTGATCACATTGGGTAATGCGCCTATGTGGTATGACCGCATCTGCTCAATATTTATGCTGCGAAGAGTGGTGACGAGGATCTGCATCACCGAACTCATTTCTATACTCTTCATTACCCGATTAACATATGCCATGCCCGACAAACTGTCGCGGCACAAATTGACACCCAACGCAGTCATTGTGAGTTGTGCGCCCTTCACAGACTTTGACCTGGAATCAAAGCGTGATTGAACCCGTGATTGTACCCATTGAAGTACAGAACGGACGAGAGGGGTTCCAATCCGGGTTGACATTTCGACAGCCGACTCTGCAATGGTAAAAGCTAGGGATCTAGCGTACACCGTGAAAAGTGGATGGATCGAAGTTATGGCCCCCAGAGTACTAATTTCTAGGAAACCTCGATCGCGGGCCAGGGCTACCGCCGATTCCGCCTGGGCTTCTTCAGAACAAAGCCCATAGGAGACCATGTCTCTAAACCATGAGGATATATACGGACCCTCGTGCCAATATATCGCGAGACACAAGAGCGGTGCCATAATGTAATCTAGTAAAACGGAGTAGAGGTGTTGCAACTCACGGAATATAGTGCGGTAGGTCGAATTCTTCGGCTCGGTGCAGGTCCCTGGATGGATAATTCCTCTGTGAATCGAGTCATAGAATTCGCGAGACGGGTCCTTCAGTTGGTTCTCAAGCGGCAGTATCTCGAGAAGAGCAGCTGGGAGACCTTGCAGTAAGTTGACAACGAGTTCCAACCTATCGAGGTCGGAGTGAGTCCAGTTATCAACGTCCCAGCCTTTATTGCGTAGAACTGATTGCGCAAGTTCAATTGAATCCGCCAGCTCTAGGCCACGAAGTTCGAAGGAACATAACCGAAGAGACGGCAACAAGATCCAACCGGGGTCAGGACAACGGCCGACAAAAATAACGTACTGTCGCTCTTGAGACTCGAGATCAGAGACGAGGATATTCTTTAGAAATCGATTGATATCCGATGTAGTATACTCCGTTAAGCATCCTGGTACGATACGGGGACCGAAAACTGTGTGTGAGGCGTGTAAACCATCGAATATCATCACTACACGAAGTTTTGATAAAAGTTCTTTTATCGTAGAGGAAACCGGGTGTAGCTGGCGGGATGTCCGCAGGGGCCATAACAGGGTGCGATATTCTTGATTACGTGCAGATAGGAGTTCTCGGAGAATTGCATCCGCCAGATCAGTCGCGCTATGTATCTCATTTTTCTCAAAGTCGATATAGATAACCGCGTCGACAAAAGAGGTGTCCTGCCAGAGAGAGCAGGCGTACTTCAAAAAAGCTGTTTTACCAGCTCCTGCTGGTCCATGTAGATAGACGCTATGATTCAAAAGAAGCATCTTCTCAAACCGCAAGAGATCAAACTCACGTCCAACAACGCGTGTCGGTACTTTGACCTTGCTACCGATCATACCCTCCGCCAAGTCTACGAGACCTACAGGTTCCAGCTCGAGAGTACAAGCTTCTGTTCCCGGAGAAATGAAGACTAAATCCTTGTCGCAAGAGTAGAGCACCGGTACAAACCAATCGCACATCTGTCGTTTGGTGCCAAGTCTGGCATGTCGAACCCGCGAAGAGCGTAGTGCTTGACGCGCTCTTCCAGCAGCAACCGTGAATCTCGATTTGCCGATAAGGAGATTATAGTAGAAAGCTTGAAGAAAAATCTCCACAGCATTACTGGAAACCTTGAATGACATGGCGAGGACGCTTTGGATGCCTTCCCTCTCAAATATTTTGGCGATATTCGCATCGTCACCTGCATTCGCCCTCGCGGATTCGCAAGAGTTAAGGACGGCAAAAGGCACTTGATACCTGCTTAATAAGTTTCCGACCTTTTTCGCTAGCTCCGGTTTGGTGCTATCAGAGTTCGGGGAGCTGAAGTAAAGGTACGCGGCTTT
Organism: Wilcoxina mikolae CBS 423.85; assembly: GCA_014904905.1. Taxonomy (NCBI): domain Eukaryota; kingdom Fungi; phylum Ascomycota; class Pezizomycetes; order Pezizales; family Pyronemataceae; genus Wilcoxina; species Wilcoxina mikolae. The sequence continues at coordinate 649,854 of MU122105.1, forward strand.
AGAACTCTTGCCTTTTGGTGTTCGTACCGCTCCATGCAAGTCGAAGTGAACTATGTGGAAATATGCTGGGCCGTGCAGTATCTTCGACCTTTCCAAATGTTGCTCCAGGGATTGTAAGGTTCCTGGTCTAACTATCTCAACATTGAGACGAACAGAGCTTCCAGCGGCTTTCAGCTCGTTCTGTAGTCTGATAAAGATATCTGAGACCGTGAATGGATTCACATCGCTGTATACTGCCGGGTCACTTGATGTGTCCCGTGCAACAACAAGCAGGATGTTGATAGAAGATCCAGGTTCATTGTTCAGTGGCCATGACTGTATCTGGTTTGTAGATCCTGGCGCAGGTTCTGCTGGCCGGATATATCGTCGAACAATCACTTCAACATTATTTCGAGTCCAAAGAGAAGGGTCTTCGAGCAGCTCCCAGTGAAGTTGGTGGATTGTGGAATCCGAATCAGCGTTATCAACCGTGTCTTCTGAAATATCGATAGATATATAGAGTTTCTGTGAGTTGTCCCCAGGAAAATATAAATCGACAAGATCTTTGAGCTGCAGTTGATCCAAAAGTACCTTTGGGTACTCCTGCAACCATCCGGCGGCAATTTGGGCTTTCGTGATGGAGAAAGGCGATTTTTGCGTATACTGCTCAAGGTACCAACGGCAATCAGCCTTCTTTATGGCGTCGAAAGGGTCTTTGAGGCGTAGACTCTCGTTAACTGGCTTGTGATCCACGGAAACAGTCATTCGGCAGTCATCCCCATTGGGCTGGATAGATGATGTGGCCTGGAGATCGATATGCAACCGCCGACCGCAGTTATCGAAGGAGATTTTCGGACTCATCTAGTTGAAGTGAATATTTGGCTCGCACTTATTTTTTTTTACCAGTCTTTTGGGTATTTATATGAAGCCCGACGACTTAAATTTGATGCTCAGCCATACGCCTGCCATGCTTGCTCAGCCCCGCTTTCGTACACTGAGCTCTGAATGCAAACTACCGGCGGCGCTTAGCAAAACGCCAGCGAAAATATAGCGTCTACGGAGTCAGCTAAATGCAACCGCCAGGTTATGTATGGCGATATTACCCCATCTCCCCCCATCATACGGTGGAGTTTCTGCCTCACACTCGATCTCTCGTCTATTGCGTTGCGTTCCGCACGTTCCCTTCTGTTTTCCGTTTGCAACTGCAATTATCTCAGCCGCCGGCACCGCTCGTCCTGTACCTGAGTTGAAGCCCCCACCACGCGGCTTTTTTGCTTATACCTCTGTCACCCTCTCGAAACATCCTTGTACTTGTTGTCCCACACCTTACTCTCTTAGTGTGCGGACCGCAGTTTCAAACATATCGTGGATCAACGATGGCTCAAAATCGATACTTCATCTTAGACGCGATCTGTCCTGGTTCAGAAATTCCAAGCATGATGTGTCGCGTCGTAACCGACAAGCTCTTCCCACTAGGGAGTAGGTTTGCGCCGGTGGAACCACTCTTCGGCTCGAATGAGCGGCGGCATAATCCACAGGATATCATCCCCAACATTCTTCCCGCTCCAATCATCATCAAAGATCAGAAGAACTTCCCCGAGAAGTCCCGGGAAAAAAACCTCGGTGTTCTGGGCTTCGAGTTTTCCAGGAGCAACTGTGAACGGCTGAGCATTGAGAGTCAAGAAATGAAGCGGTACCAACTGAATAATCCGGACCATGTTTTCAGCCAGCTTATGAAGAATGAGCTATACGCACGAGACGTCCGGGATCTGTTATCAGCGATGCCATCTGGTCGTGCGTATTTAGTCATCGGTTTTGTGACTTCGACAGGCACGATATGGAAGCGTACGCACGTCAAGTCCAATGCTAAGGCGGTTGAAGCTTCGATGCCAGTGGCGTTTCTTTCCGGGCTTTTAGGAGCTTTGGCGACGTCGCGTCCCAAGTTGAAGCCGTCAACCACCATTACGGTCACACGGGGGGACGAAATGTGTATTGCGGACGAGGGGATTATTGCTGTGTCGTATTGCCCTGTAAAGACGTCGTATAGCCTTAGGAAGAAGGGTGCACAACCGACCCGTAAAACGCCGGTTCTAGGTCCACCGAAGAGGGCCAAGGCTCATCATCTCGCGTTGTCAGGTGGCGAGAGTGATGAAGAGGTTGATGAAAGTTCGGATGAAGAGGCTGAACAGAGGCAGGATGTGGTGCTATCGCTACAGGATGAAGTCGACGACGACGGAATTGGAAGCCTCGACCTTGATATCTGAGCGAGGGAAAGTCTGGGCCTGGGTATCTGAACGAAGGAGGAATTGGCGGGCGGGAATCTGTCGAAAAATACCGCGGCGAGCGTAAAGGTATGGATGCAATATGACATGAAGGTTTTCTGGTCGCTGTCAGAGGGTGGTCCGTTGCTCAATCCGTTCTGCGCCTGTTCTTCATTCCTCTCCTCCCTCCCAGTCTCTCTCGTCCGCACTTTAAACACATAAAATCCAGGTCTCAAAATTTCCCTAAATCGCCATTAGAGCCTTGTAATCTAATACGTGCCCAAAATAAGTCATCCAGGAATGTCGCCAGTACCTTTACTTGTAGAATTGAGATTGAGGAAATCATATCATGGGTGTCGTGTGTCCACTTCCTTTTATTTCTGTCTCTCCTTGCGTTGTTGTGTTGAAATCGTAGATTGGTAGGGTGAGTTGTGGGGGTGGTTGTTTGACATCTCGCTGGCTTCTCTGATCTTATCTTATCGCCAAACCTCCACCACCTCAAACCCTACACGACGCTCCTTTCTCCCAGACTCAACCACAACCAACAAACGTCGACCGCCACAGCCAGCCAGGACCTTCACGATAGTATGACCCCGCAAAGTGTACACGCCTTCACAACAACTCCACCGACTCTCCGCAACAGTACAATCTCTCCAAAGCCAGGAGCTCCACGATAGCATCACCGTCCAATGACTCTGTAAACGCTCTACGAACGGCTACAGACTCCTCCGCAACGGTACAAGCACCGCATCACCGACTAACTACACTGGAGTCGTAGAATGCTCTAGAATCCCCGGAAGAGGAAATCCGCTGCCACTGGTACCGAGTCAGTCTCTGTGCCAGGTAATCCGACACAACCCTGGTTTCCGGTCTCGCACCATGGGATTGGTATTTGACAATGCACTGTGCAGCGAGGGGTGACGTCTGAACGTGGGAGATGGAAGCGGTTCTTCCAGAAGTATTTCCCGGCTAGTTACATCTCCTTTGATCGGAGCCAGAACTAGGGTTAGAGAAGAAGGGGATACTCTGGTAAAGGATCGGTGGTGGCGGGACGTATTGTCCTGGTCTCCGACATCCAGAATACAAGGCCAGAAGTCAACCATCCGAACGATTGACCCGATAAATAGTATGTATGGCGATGATCAAGCCATCCACAGCTTCAAATTATCATCCACACATTACTCCATCGCACACATGCACCGATCTACCCGGTGATATAATAAAAAAGAACCAAGAACTGCTAATATATCATACAAAGTCCAACATCCCCCCCCCCCCCTTCCCCCCACACCGCCTTCACCAAACCACCTCTCTCCCTCGTATTTTCGCCCGTCTAGTTGGTGGTTTTTTTGGAGGAGGAGCGGTCGAGCCCTTCGGCTTTATCACCAGCAGGATTATCAAGCCCAAAATAATCAGGAACAGGAGGAACATAATTTTCCTTTTCGTAGTTTTCCGTTGATATCCGGAAGCCTATCCCACCACATCATAAACATTAGCATTTACCCCCACCTCCATTCTCCCTGCGTGGCGATACATACGATATTCATCTCCTTATCCGCCTCCTTAACATGGACATTCAACATCTCGACATTAAAATCGATTCTATCCAGCATAGTCCCCTGATCAATAACCATAGTCTGCAACTCCTTAAAAATCTCCGCCAACTCAATAATCCCCTTCGCAATATCAGTGATTTCTCGTTCGCGCTGCATTATCGCCGCATCGTTCGAGGTAAGTGTTGCGGACTGCTGCAGCGCAGATTGAGAGAAGGAGACATCCGCGCTGGGATCCGTGTCGGTGTTGTAAGGCGAGGGAGACCCCGCGCGGTCTAAAGGCGTTGACATCCCCGATATCCCACGGAGCTCTATCCCAAGCATCAGTGAGTATTCCCGTGATGAGAGCCGGGGGAGAAAGGGGGATACTCTTTAGATATGCGCTCTGTTTCTTCCGGAACTGCGTGCTACTCTCCTGTACCCTCGTCGCGAGTGAGATCTGAATATTCCTTCCCATCGCCTCCTCCGCCTTACTGCAATCCGCGGCCTTCACCATGCTTCCCACGCGTTGTATCTTAGCCTGGCATTTATGAAAATCTCCCGTGATCTCGTTCGTGAGACGTTCGATCTCGCCTTCCTCACTGCGGCTGTCGTCGAAGCCCGGGAGAACATGTTTATTGTGCAGACGTTCCAGGAGGGTAGATTTCCGCGCGATCCCTTGTAAGAGCTCGTTGACTTCGTCGGACACATCTGCCCACCGTGGTGGGAGAAGGTCCATCTCGATTACAGCGTCGCCATTGTGGGAGGCGTCATCGTCGTCGACAGAGGAGAGGAGGCCGCGCCGGTCGTCGTCGGATGCAAAGACGGAGTGGGAGTCGGTGAAGCGCGCGCGCTTGGAGGGGTGGTGGGAGTAGGACTGGCGGTAGGAGATGTAGCTAAGGGACGGTTAGAGAGCTGGAGCTGGAGGTGGTGGTGATGACGAACAGGTTTGTGCGGTCCCGCCACATCGAGGGGAGCTACGGTTGTTTGTATCGCGGGATTGTTGGAGGCGGTTTCGGGAAAAGATGTCGGGCAGCCTAACCTATGTTGCAGAGCTTGTTCTGGCGTCTCAGAGTGTTCTTCGGCATCGGTAATGAGGGAATATGGGCCCACGGATTAATGCGAGCGATATGGAAATGTGGCAGTGCTCTGCACGTGCCGCCGCCGTCAGCTGCGCGGCTCAACAACATCCTCAAAATTGTGTCCTTTCACACCACAGATCCCCTTTCTCTTCCACGACACACCACACATCATGGCCTCACCACCACCACCACCACCACCACCGGACAGCACTAACTCCCTCCTCATGTCCCTCCTCAACCCCACCCCTCTAGCAGCCGTGGTAGCCGTCATCACAATAATCCTCACCCCTCTCCTCCTGCACTTCCTCATCTTCCGCACCCGGGACTCAACCACGCTCCCAACGTTCCTCCTCCTCGGCCCCGCATCCTCCGGCAAAACCACCCTAATGACCACCTTCGCCTCCTCCCCCTCCGAAACCCGCACCTCGCAATCCCCCCTCTCTCTCGAATGCGACATCCCAGCTTCCCTCACCACCTCACAAAAATTCCGCTCAACAAACGACCCCTCCCTCCGTGGCGTCCACCGCTTCCTCCTCCAAGACACCCCCGGCCATGGAAAACTCCGTCCCCGCGCCATCGAAATGATTTCCGGCGACACCCGCGGCGTGGTTTTCGTGCTCGACGCGAGCACGCAGGAGTGGAGTGATGCCGCGGAGTATCTCTACGGGGTGTTGTTGCGTGTACAGAAGCTGCTAGACACACCAGGGAATAAGCGGGATGTTTTTCCCGTGCTTGTGGCGTGTAATAAGAGCGATTTGTTTACGGCGCTGCCCGCGGGAAGGATTAGGAGTGTGTTGAAGGAGGAGCTGGAGAGGGTGCGTGAGGGGAGGAGTAGGGGGATTGTGGGGGTGGGAGAGGAGGAGGAAGAGGTTGATGTGTTGGGTGGAGGCGGGAGGTTTACGTTTGAGGCGTTGGAGGAGCTGGGAGTGAAGGTGGTGTTTAAGGGTGCGAGTACGCTGGCGGATGGGTGGAGGTTGGCGTTGGGAGAGTGGGTTGGAGAGAGTTTGTAGGATGGAGGTGAATGGCTACATGAACTTATGAACTGTAGATTAATGAGGCAACTTGGCAGAGCCTGGCAGAGCCCGGTGGAGCCCAAAGGGATGTGTATCATCGTTTATCATAGTTATCAGGTTCGGTTTCTTGGTAAATCACATTTAATCACCCACTGCAATCAGCATACCGCCCAGCAGTGTCTTCCATCATTGGGGATCGTTGTGGCCACTCGTGAGGCCTGCACCCTCACATACCTATGCTGAAGGGCGAGTACTGTACAGCGCACTCTGAATTTCCATCGCGAGTCAAATTCCAACGCCAAGCCAAAAGCGGAATGACGTAGGTTAATTAAGACGCGTTTCTCCGCCGACTCCCCCGAAATCACCACCAACACATGTCCCCAGCTAGCTGCCACTATCGATGCTCGCCCCGAGGATCCTTCACCGAGTTGCCCCGGGATGTTAGGTTGTTCAATTATCCTGGTACCATGGCGTCTGGACATCCCGTGAGCGATACCCTTGCAGAATCGAACGCCTGGATATTATCAGCTCCACTATTAGACGCCAAACGACTTACAGCAATTTCAGAAATTCAATAGCCCACAGCCTCATCCTCAAGAGTTGGTTGACGCGGTGCAGGCAATAACCCGCAATCAAGGCAGATTTGCCTAAGGAAATCGAGCCAATCGAAACGGATGCAGAAGAAGAAGGGAACGAAAACGATGAAAGAGATTATTTGGAATAATTCATTGGAATCCAGCGCAGTACCACCAAATCCGTTGCTGGTTCTGATTTTTCCCGAAGTTCCTCTCCAAGTGGAGGTGCATTCACGACTCTGATATCTTCCTGGACGCTTCTATCCTGAGTCAGTTTGCTAGAAGTTTGACACCAAAGATATCCGCGTCTGTTCCTCATAACCACCCTTGGGCGAATGTACATATTTCCATCTCGACCAGAAATCAAGTGCAACTGCAGCCATACAACCAGTATTTTTGAGAGATGTGTCACAGGGCATAACTGCGGACATCCTCCCACTCAGATGTTGATCTGCACATCCATCGCTCCACCAAACAAGAGTTAAGATGTAGCTAGACGCACAATTGACTTTGCTTTTTTTTTTGCCAACATACCATATATCAGACAAGCATCAATGCACGAACGGTTATCGTGATTTTGTGGCCAGTCGTTTGAAATCGAGTTCAAATACGGTATCACTTTGTAAGCTGCGCTGCGGATCCTGCCCCGTCTGTCATGCTTCTGACCTTCTGTCCTATTGTTTACCGATCCATATTCAATACCATCAGGTGAGTCAAATTTTGCCATTCCCTAACCATCATCAGCAACACTACTTGATCGTTAGAAGTGTCACGTTCGGTTTTTGCAAATTAAAGATACTTTCTAAGACACAAGGAATTTTTCGGTTTTTAAATCTTCGAATCAATACGCATTCGCCGGTTGCTTTCGCTAGACATCAAACAGGTACGTGCTTTTTTCATCCGAAAGTGCTTAACAAGTAAGTACTTTACTGACAGGCCGAGGGCCGTTTCGAAATAGAAATAACTATCTTGATCGACGCGCCTCGCACCATCAATCTACTACCTTGCAGCTTCGATGCTGTTCGCCAATGCCCTCATCTACATGGCCGCGGGGTATGCTGGAGCAATGCCTTTCACTAGCCCAACGGAAGGACCAGATCAAGACGAGCCGGTTTACATGTACGTTCCAAAACCCCCTGGACGTTATACTTTCGGTCTTTTCTTGTCTTCGGTCATCACCCTCTCCCTTTGTGTCTACAAAGGTATCCACCTCAACATCACCCCCGACAAATAAATCTTCTTCGGTATCAAGAATGCCTGGCTCTATCAATTCTACTGGGTCGTAATCGCACTTATGGCTCCTGAATTTATTATTTATGCCGCCTTAAATCAATAGCAGAACGCGAAGGTACTTTGCAAAGAACTGGAGGAATTGAATGAGTTGCGTGGAGATCCAATCACAGTCAAACAAAAGACCCGCAAGAGATAGTCAGACATCACAATAGTATCTGCTTTTTTTGTTGTTATGGGAGGTTTTGCATACATCTCTGACATGTCTGATTCTCATGATTACGTTGCACTCACACCTGCCGGATTTTTGGATTTCGCCAAAAAAATAATATCATCTCCCCGGAAAGCTTGGATGAGAACGACATTTCGGATAGGAGCAAGTCGGATGCTCTTGGGAAGATACTGGTGTATGTTCAGACCTTGTGGATGGCAGTCAACGTTGTTAGTCGAATAGCTGGCGGGCTTCCCATAGCCTTGCTTGAGTAGAATGTGATGGTTCACGTCATTGCAGCCGTTATCGTGTACGCTCTCTGGTGGGACAAACCATTGTCACCGCGATTTCCGATGTTCTTACCAATCAGAGGCCCGGTTGACGGGCTCCAGACACGAAATATCGGCACAAACCCTCCAGATCCCGAACACCTAGCTATGCTTTTAGCCCAAGCTGCCAAAATACCACGATCGCTGGGAGGCACCATTAGCTCTGTTAAACGATGCGAACCCGCCTCCACTGAAGAAGAAAGAAGACTGCTCATCGAAGAGGAAGAAATTGGGCTTTCAGCAGATATCAACGAAAAATATGCAAGTGTCCTGGGTTATCAGCCGGAAATCCCCAAAGCATTGCAATCAACATTCAAAATCAGAGATCCATCCTATCACTTAGCACATATCAAGCCCAAATACGAGGTGTCCAAAGCATTACTCAAAAACGAACGGCAGCTAGAGCTTCCTACTTAAGAACCAATTTCTCGTTTAAAATAATTAATTCGCGTTCCAGATAGATCCCAAAGTCCGATCAGTCGTGTTCCTTTCCTGAAAAACGTTGAGCCACCTAGACTTAGTATTCAGATACCACAAAGGGCCTAGGGCGGCACAGGAGTCGAGTCCTAAGGAATTGATGGTTGACTGTAAGGATTTTGCGACAACAGATCCACCCAATCTCAACGTTCAAGGCTCTGTGCGTGCTGGTCGGGTGGATCAAGATGCCGACTTTGCTTGGCTATCTGTGCTCATTATTACACTACTTAGCTTTGTATATGCTGGTTCTCAGGCAGCGGTCTGGACTTCACGTTTTCCCAGCAATCTTGAAAGATGGATGTGGCGTATGTCTTGTATAATGATAGCTGCCCAATTCCTTTGTTGTATGGATGGTACCTATTAGACGATAAAGTGCCCGCTAAGACATGGCTCGGGCATGTGATGAGGATACTTTTATTTGTACTATTGTCTGTCTCATTGCACTACACACTTTCGCACGGTTCTTCATACTGTGGGAATCCTTTGTTTCTATGCGGCGCCTCCCAGCAGGAGTGTATCAGACGTCTGGTGGGTGGCCAGAGTATTTGCCTCATATTTGACTTGTGGTGAACGACTAGTGGATATGGAGCTGTCACGATTTATCTGATTTCGTATCTCGAAAAATAAAATGTTGAAGATTTAGGAGTTACAGTAATCCTCAAAAATCATTCCACTATTGTAGTAGGAAGGTTGCGGACACACTCTCCTGAATCAGAGTCTCAGAAATGACGTATCCAAAGTTGCTGGTAACCAACTCCTGGGTTATAAGTCCCACCATGGCCACTTACGTATTATTCGGTCCTTATTATCCATATTGGAAGTGGTGCCCAAAAAAACTCACTTGAACGGACTCTCGTGATCCTTTTACCTAAGAACACCGCTGCACATGGAGCGGGACGAGGCTAATCTTAACTACTATCTCGTCCAAATGGTCCCGGTAAGTGCACATCTCGCCCCACCAGATGGTTGGTTGGGCAAATGGTTAAATTGATATATAGAGTACTTCTTTCCAATAACATCACATCCCTATGCCCTTCTTAATGCCTCGGGTTGGTATTCTAACATTCGAGACTAGAATTTGCAATCGCCTCACCCCTATCAAGGGCCACTTTCAGCTGAATAACTACGACCTTTTCCAGCTAACGATAGCTTTACAACATTCCGTCCCAAAACACAACGTGGAGCGGCAAAGACACCAGAGTTTACCACTATTCCCATCTCAACACTAGACCTAGAGTCTCAATTCCCGAGTGGTAACTAAACAATCAACAACTCCCACTTGTCATCAATACCAACATGTCCGGTATGTTCTGTACCCTGTGTTTCTAGTTTTTGTACCCAGCTTTTTGTGTATCCAGTTTTTCTGCAGTGCAAACGAAATCCAACAAAAACTCATTGATTTTGTTGGAAAACCATAATAGAAACTTTTTGGCAGCTTAAAATCGTCCAGCTAATTGAGAGAGTAAGATTTGGTGCATATTATGTGTGACTTATTCACAGTTCAAGCGGACAGCAATTATAACTCTCAATATCAGTCCAGTGGGTGTGAAAACTAACTCCATGTACCACCGTCCACGCATCTGTCCAGAGCAATACATGCCCATCCATCCCAGGACGTTGTTGGATGGGGTCATTGCTGGATGGCTATAAGGGGATGTTGGAAGCGTGCGGAGCGGAGAAGTCTTGCGAGGAGGCTGAGGCGGATAAGGCGAGCAATACAGAAACACATTGTTTCACCCCACACTCTGGTATCTTCCTAGGTGATTCTATCCGGAGACAATTGCAATTGGCTAAAAGTTTTCCCACCCAAACGAAAACTTCAATATCCGCGTCTATTCCTCAATAACCCTTGTGCCGGGCGAATATACCACCGCCTGCCTTGCCCCCATCGATGCATCAACGCTCAGCTTTCAGCTGAATGACTAGGTGTGACTCTTACCGCGGCAGCAGCGGTATACTAGTGATACACGATCACCGGTGATGCACCCCCACTGAGACCCCTGTTTCAAGGGTTCCCTCTTGTGCATATGTATGCCTATTAACCCCTGCGCATGCCGAGTCAGATCCAACTGTCTAGATCTGGTTCTCGCCGTCTTGCTTGTTCTGCATGATCGGGTTCCAAATAGCTTCTAATAAATAATAACTAATGCCTAGCTTAGCGGGCAGTGAGTGCGTGGTGCTATAAACGCCAGGTGCTATAAACACGACGGTTCGAAACCCCCAATATAACGAAGTAACTAGGCGCTGTAAACACCAGTTGTAAGGTTCGAAACCTGTGACACTCATTATTATTTTGCTTTCTTTTATGATCAGTCGTAAGTTCGGTCCCAAAACTGGCTGCGCTTACGAAGAAGGCAAGACGTTGGTTTACAAGCCACATCACAATCTATTTGGACTTGCGAAAAGTGTATTTTTCGCGTTAATCATCACTGCCACCGGGTTACTCGTACGCATTGGACAGACCAGGCTGATAGTTCTTATGTCTGATCAGGATTCGAGTCTTCCAACAAAATAAGGACGGATATCTAGCCTGTCTAGTAATCCATGGTGCTGTAAACACTAGGTGTTGTAACACCCGGTTCGAAATCCCAAGATAAGTAGGTGCTGTAAACACCGAGAAAGGCTCAAAACCTTTACTTTTACTCTTTTGCTCCTTTCTTCATGTATTTTCCCCTCATCACCTCCGCCACCAGTCGGACTTGAAACCCCCAAGTTGGTGCTGTAAACACCCAGGTTTAAAACCTGTTGCCAAACCCTTTTTGTCCGCTATGTTCGTGGTCTGGTCTTTGTGTGGAAATGTATGCCTGTATTAATCCCGAGCAATCCATGATGTGAGACCGTATGCAATTGTGACTTCCAAATCATTCAAGTATGTAAATCAACCACAGAAAAGTGGCAAAATAACATTGCAATCCCATCCCTGCGAGTGCATTAATTACTCATTGTAAGCTCGCCGAAGCTTTCACCTGTGATGTCAGATAGGAAAGTAGAGTACATATGAGCAAGCCCTCGTATTCTGCTCATACCAGGATTGATCCGCTGGAGTCTCTGAGCACTAGCTGTATTCTCTGATATCTGTAAGTACGCACCACCAGCTGCAGACGCGCCCCCCGGAGTCGCCGGAATGACGTATCTAACGTTGCTGGTAACCGATTCTAGGGTTGTGGGCTTTGCCATTTGGAAGCACTATGTATCCCAAAGCTAACTAACTCGCTTGAGTGATCCAACCTCCGGGATGGGAACACCGATGCACAAGGAACGAGACGGGATGTACCGGCGGCACATCTCGCCCCGCCAAATGGATGAAGTTTCGTCGACTCTAGAGTCTTTGGTGGGGAAAATGATTGAAGAATATACTCCATTCCAATATTGATACCATTACATACCTATGCTCCTTCTTAACACACAAGCTGTAGATCCGCTTCCTAAGTTTCTACCACCTAGCCGTCTGTACCATTTTAGCGTCTCAATATTCGGCAACGGGAAGCAGTGCTCTGTATCAACCGCCGCTCCGTAGGGACCCTGAATTCGTGTCGACGTCTTTCCATACAGCTCAAAGATTTCGAAGGTTTTTTGAGTATTGTGTAGCCATTTGTAGACAATTGATTTGACATACATTTTCAATTCGCGACTCCAAACGGCTGGTAGGCGAATATCGGCCCACAACACGTAGGTGTTGGTATGAAAGTTATAGCATTCTCTAGAGTAGTATGTGTGTGAGAGAGATAGAATACTGACGTCTTGGAACGAGCTATACTCCCATTCAACCTTATTTCTCATTTCATCTCACTGAGGCAATTGCACACTCATCAAACAAGAGCACGTCCAGCTGCCTCCTTCCTCCTGTGCTACATACTAGCTTATGATATTTTTTGATATCGCTATTGCTGAAGAGAATCCATTGCTGAAGTTGTCATGTTGTCGAAGAAAGCGTATTCTATGTGGAGGAGAAGAAACTAGGTAGCTTTAAGGAAGTAGAGCGGGTGGTCGCGAAATATCGGCATAGAAGAAGGCTATATAGCCACTGGCAGAATGACATTGAGGTTGGACGTTGCAGCGCAGTTCAAGTTGATTATTTTGCGATTGAGGATGCCGACTTCCCCGACCCTCGGGTCTCCAATTATAAACAGCGCGTGAGATAGCGTCTTCGGCAATAGTTTGAACATTTGCATCACTCAACATCAGATTCTTCATTTGCCACGAACCACTCTGTATCGTCATACTCGCCAAAGACGAACAGAGTCGTCTTTTCCAGCATCGAACAAATGCCACGTGATGCTCGTAATCTAATGTAGTATTGCCTTGAGTATCAATGGATTTCCTAGCCGCCTCTAGTGTGTGAAACCGTTCGCAAAATTCAATCCGGCCAGGTCGTAGTAATCCGGAGATATCAATAACACTGAAAAACTGTACTTTGCCGTACTTGATCTCGGTTTCATGGTCTACAGCACCGCGTTTCCTGAATTGAATCCAATGTGATGCCCGGTTATTAGGTGCCAGGTTTTGGAAAATCACAGAGCCAACTAAATGACCGGATTTAGATCCTAAACAGCCCATATCAGACGACAAAACTTCAGGTAAGCCAGTGGTAACACCCTACCTTGGAATCCCTTGATTTTGTACCTGTCGAACATCACAGCTTTTTCGGGCAATTCGAACCAATTCTCGCCCGAAATGGAATTAAAGTATTGGCATAATCGTTGTCCTAACAACTTGTTTACTCTAACAGACAGCAATCAGTGGCTCGTTTAAAGGACACCCGTTAGTGCTTGTTTTAAAACGGGGTATTTGTGGTCCAAGACCCACATCAACACGCGCAGGAATATCGTCACCTTATACCAGTCGCTTGCTGTTCAGTGGTCCAACATCCCAGCTGACAAAATAGACCTGTTCTTCATAAATTGGCAATCGCTCATCAATGGGATCAACCACCAGCTAGGACTATACCGTTAACGGTTGGACGGCTTGTGAAGAACAGCTGAAGATTAACAGACGAGATGGCACTCTGTGATGCGTAACGTCCGAACCATTGCGCTCGCTCCAGTAGTTGGATGCGAAAATAGCTGTGTGTTTTTTGGTAGCTACCATTGAAGGCAACTCGATTTAGTACTGTATTTCTTCCTGGTGGAAGTCATATGGGAGTTGTGTTGAGGCCGGTGGGGTAATGGATGGTGCGAGGCGGTATCTGGGGGTTTTTATACAGGTTGAGTAGGCTGTTTAGGGCTTCGAAGTTTCGCCGCTACCTCTGTGCACCTTTCCTCATGGTCACTACTAGTGGTTTCGGTAGTATACTTTCTTTAACCCCTCCCCCGGCTACCAATTCGACAACTAGTCTCGGCGTAATAGAATTCGACAACACAGCCAGAACAATCCCCGTAGACTCGGATCACTACAGCTTGATACACAAGTAGTTCGAGACTACCCTCCCGGATCCATTGAGAAACTCATCTACCATTACACTATTTGCTGCTCAGACTTATGGACAGATCGAAACTGCCATTGTGGACCAAGAAAACAAATTGTTGCGATTGGTTGTTGTTTGGCTCCCGCAATACGTCACTCGAGTTTACCCTAAGCCCTAAAACCTGTCTTAGTCCTGACGAGCAAACCGTCTCATGATCATCACAAATGCTTACACTACTCAAAAAACAACTCATCCTTCTCGTGATAGACCACCTCAGCATATCCAAGGACCTCCCTCTACGGACGAGCAGCCGATCCCGCCAGGTTTCCATCACCGTGTGAGAATTACAATACCTCTTGTCCTGAGACTCCTACCACCAGCCTGCCATTCGATTCGGTGCAATATACACTGTTTATACAAAGCTAAAAGCTCGACGTCACCATCTCTAGCTCTTCCTCGTCAATTCCGAGCCTGCTTCTGCCGCATCAACTGCCTAGGGAACCAACGCTACCCGCACACCAAACAATGCAATACGATCAACAGTACCGGCCCAAACAACTAGAGCCGCTCCTGCCCCTTCAGATCCACAAGCAGCCGGTAAGCGGCATAGCATAAGTTGCCAAGACGAAGCTTATTACAGAGCCGCAGATCAATGACGTATCCGATGGAATTACCATATTTGGATCACCAACATGGATTATCACTCATCCTTCGGTAGGAACAAAGCTTTCGCATGCGCAAAAAACAGATTCGGTTGCCTTGCCCGACGTTCGAAAGCACTTCCAGAATTCTCTACGTCATTGATTGTGCTCCGCGGGGCCAATAGCTCACGAACGTTCCTGATCAATCATACACGGTCACCTACGGTTTGCAGGTTTTCAGTCCCGGACCAGTCCATACGGTAAAACAAGTTTCACGGGAGCTAAACCAACTTTAATTTGCGACACAAACTCTATCTCGGAAAGCTTTGTCGCCACTGATCGACATGACGATCAAGATATTTGTTCGGGTTCCATTCTTAGCACTTAACGGCTACAAGCAGGATTGAGCTCAAGGACATCGGCAAATCCGGGCACGATCTACTTACGCCCGGCTTTAATTAGTCCTTCGGACTTCAACGGGACTGCCAGATTGCAGATCGCCCGTAATCCACAATCAGGCCGCAAAGAGAGATAGACCGGGAAAGCACTGGATCTACTGGGGATCGCGGCGAATAGGATATAATCCGGCCAATCGATCCTTATCAAATTTTGTTACGATATGCAGGCTCGAGGGCCCTCCCAAATCAAGTGCATACGATTGTGATAAGAATTCCTGATGTCGTGTCATCATTATATATCACTCGGTTTTTCAAAAAAATTTAAGGACTTTGGAAACCTTCGTAGATCATTATTGCATCAATGGTATTACCAAGGGGATCTGAGAGGATCTGTTGAGTGGGCTTTCCATCTAGAATCAGTTGTGATTGCCGAAGAACCATACTGACCTTCTTGATCAGTATCATCGTACTCGTCCAAGGCTCTTGATGTATCAAAAGCTTCCTCTTGGCATGGTGGCGATCGCAGCCGAACGACATCCAGGATTCTTTCCAACACCCTTCCATGACATTCCAACTGACTCAGTGATTCCCGATTCAGTTCTTCCATCCACTAATATCCTGCACCAACCCTTTGCAACCCTCTCAACTCTCACTCGACTCGAACCTTCTATTCCCCCTCTCTCAGCCTATCAGCGCCACCATCCCAACCCACGCCCACACACTTCCATCATCTCGACCCCGCACCCATCCACATCAGACATTGGGGCTGAAACCCAGGGTTGGAAAATTCTGATGGGCATCGAAAAATTTTCCCGCGGCATTGGCGCTATCCTTCCTGCACCGGGGAGGACCGCAATTTCGAGTGACAAACAGTGGGTTGGTCGCTGTCATATTTCGCCAGCACCTGATTCTGGACTTTGGTTTGTGCCCGCATTCCGAAGGTGTGGTAGTTGGCTGGGTAAATCGTATAGATGATGATGACGAAACAACGCGCAGCGCAGCGATGGTGTATTTTACAGAGAAGCAGCTAAGGTGCTAACTACGGCATTCTTATAGGAGTTTCGCTGGCATTTCCCCCAACCTCGCAGTCATCAGCCTTGGTTTCGGTTCAGGGCGACAGCATCGGGGTTTTGTATAGGAATCAGTGCTTCTTACGATCCTCATCGACGATGGGAGATCGAAAGGGGCTTTTCTCTCCAATGAGTGGGTGCTACTACCCCCCATCCGTATCATCCCGAGGGGAAGCCCCCTGTTGATATTTGTAGATTGTGATAGGAGGAGTACGTCAGACTGCTTATTCTAATAGAGCACACGAGTGAAACGAAACAAAATGGCGCACTACAGAGAAACAGCGTTGATTTCATCACAATTCATGATCAAACAACACAGATTTCATTAAATTCTTTCACGAGCTCAAAGCAAAGCCCTCTCCATTTGGAAGCATATGGCCTGTTACTCTATTCCTCCTTATTTGCAAAAATGGATATAAGCAAAAAATAATGCTATATCATATCTCGCGGATCCGGATAAACCGATAATTATTGGTTGAAACAACCTGACACGGTAGTTGGACGAAAAGGGGGGAGTGCAAACGGAAATAATAGATCTTTCACATTTTCTGCCCCATTAATCTATTCGCTGACGCCGATGAGATAAGGAACCGCTGGAAAGCACCGGAAAAATCTCAGTGAAACCGTATACAAGATGGTTTACCCGTATCCCAAAATGTTTTACTGGTACAGCTACAAGGGCTGGGGAGCGAATGGGCATTAATACCGGAAGTCTCTGTTTACAAGCTCCGTATACTGGCGCACCATATCTGCGGGAGGTATTTTGGCGACTTCTTGGTTCGCACTGCATGGGACTTGTCCGGGTCCACCCGAGATTGCCTATCTACTCCAGCATATACCCGCCCGCGCCGGCCGCTTTCTAGGTACTGACTGATGTTGCGATAGTGAACGTGAAAGTCTCTATTTTGCGACACTGTCATGCATTCGCACCCACCGAGCCGCCGAACTTCAGCCGAGTTAAAGAAATGAGTCTTCGGATAGTTGTGAGGTGTGGTGAAAATTATAGGCACAATATCTCACTCGTATATCCAATTTAAGTCAGTCGAAACGAACGAAACAAAAATAAAGCAGGCGCATAGCTTTAGTTTCACCAACGCCCAGCGCATCAAAATCGGGTGGGTGTTGTGGTTCGTTCTGGAACACAGTATCGCATTTTCAGGCAAACGTTCAGGCAATCTGTCTTTTCATTGATGATGAAGATAAGGGGCGAAGAAAAAAAAGACTCTCGAAGAGGTTGTGTCTGCCTACCTACCCAAAGATGGACCGACATCCTTATCGCCAGTGCGGGGTTGGAGGGATTCACTCATACACACATGTCAAGCACGGTGGCATCATTGGTCCATCCGTCGCTGCGGCAGCAACCCAGATCATTTTTTGTTACACACCACCAAACACAGTGCAGCGTATGCATATATATACAAATGCCCCAAACCCTCAAAACCTCGGTGGTGGTCGCGCGGTAAACAAAACCACATACGATGGGGGGAACTAGATTTAGTCAACTCTCAATTCCCACATGCACACACGCACACACCATCCAAAAGAGATGAAAACCGCTGTAGCTCCCTGCAAGGCAACCCCGCAAAACGGGGGGTGGAAGGAAATCATGCCGGATGATATAGTTGACGCAGCTACGTTATGTTCGTTCTGCAACTCCGCCGACGTTGCGTCTGTGGTTGCATTGCAGCATTGCATATCTAGGCTCAATGGGCCTGGGGCTGGGGCTGTCGTCCTAGTTCCACCACCACTATATCCACCATCACCACCTCACCTTTATACTCGTATCACCACTGAACTGATTCCTGCTCTGCTGACTCTGAGCCCAGTTCCGGATCACCCTGCATACCACTTATACTGCGTGAGAAAAGCCACTATCGTCATCCCACAGGGTGCGCAGGGAATGGTAGGAAAGGGAGCCTACTGTGGGGAAACATCCACTCCGGCTCGTGTCACGGAAAATCCGAGGTGTGGGATACAAGGTTCCCCAGATACAGTAGCATTGAACGAAACAGAAGTGGTCGAGAACATCTACATCCAGTTGACAGGTGCTACTGCTGCCTATCTACCTACTATGTATCGACACTCCCTCCCCTCCCCCGGGTGAAACGGACAGACCCGCTCGTTTGTACATTTTTCATTACACCTACATAGGTAGCTAGTTTCAGTTACATGATGAGCCATCATCTCACATATTCCCGAGCAGCCCCATGAGATCTTCATGTTCATCGTGGTCACCGAAACACACTGCAGGTTTGTGGTGGCATCGTGGGAGCTGTGGGATAATTCACTCCGTATCAGATATGGATCATGTACTGAGTGGAAAAAAGTGACGATCTTTACACGGTTCTGATTTTGTATACATGTATCTAAGTCGTACCCCTCAAGTGTCAGCATAAGTACCTACCAAGGTAACCCGTAAATGCCAATATGAAGACGTACGTACTCTACAAACATTTTTATAAACCGGCATTCACCCGTCGTGATTAAATCCCCACCCCGCTTTCATATGATCAGAACCAGTAGCAAGCGCAGCAACAGCAAATCGGCAAAGCACGAACGAAGTAAAAGGGGCCCGGAGCCAAACGCCAGTCCACACGTTACAACATAGAGTGATTCGTGAAGTGCACAAAACAACTTAGTAGTAGTATAATAATACGGGATATAGTATCTCCGCTTTGCGCGAACGGACCACACGTAACGTATAAAAACAAGCGTGCGCGCGGCTGTTCGGGAGAAAAAAAAAGCGTATCTTACATATCCGTCATATATCAGATTTGTGTGGATCATGTTTCAACTACACTACACAACACTTCCCAGGTTTTTTTTATTTTATTTTTATTTTTTCCTTCTTATTTTCTTTTTGGTGTGTGTGGTAACTAGAGTGTACGTACGAATGGGAACAAGAGCAAACGAATCTTCTTTCTTCTCAGGGACGAAACTTAACTTAAAGTACATGTATCCAATCATGGGATCTGGGATGAGATAAGGGAATAAAACTATACTGGACCTGGCCTGACCTGGCTATACTAGATTGATAGATAGGAAGAAGGGCAGGTTAATTAAAAACATACGCCAGATCCAGCTTAAATTGAAATCTCATCGCAACCAGCAGCCAGGAAAAAAAAGGCCGCGCGAGAAATATGCAGCTTGCTGGTGGATGGAAAAGAAGAGCAGATCTTGGTGGCGTATGTATCTAGGATGGATGGACGTTGATGGATGGATGGATGGATGGATAGATGGAATGGATGGGATGTCCGGACCTTCCTGCACGAGTACTCACTCGCGTGCTTTAGATATAACTTATGGCAGTTATTTCTCCGAAGCGCGCGAGCAACGAGCATTTGAAATGCGGGGAATTGAAACGTTTCGTTTGTACGAAGCTATTGGTAGTTTGTTTTGGTGTTTTATTTTTGTTTTAGCATTGATGATCACGACAACGTGGAGTGGCAATGGAGTCTGTTCATTTGGTCTGGTTTGAAGATGGGGTTTGATGAGACAGTGAGTGATATATGCTCTCGCTTTAAGATGCATTTTGAGATGCATATAGAAAATTTTCTTACAAACTATCGTGAGAATACCAGCTCAAACGTGCAGCAAAAACAAACAACTTATAACTCAACAACGAATGGGCTCTTCTTCTAAGTCTCTCCGGGAAGCTAGCTCTCAAATCACAACTCAACAAAAATGCTTCTTGTTCTTAGAAAACCCTCCAGCCTGGTTTGGCCAGTGGGGCTATATCGAAGGAATAAGCACACAACCGCACAAATGTACATGTGAGGACATCATATGCGTCAGCTCAAGGTTCCCACTATTATCCTCACTCACTTCCATCACCACAACCATCTCAGCCCTGTGCCTTCTCATCCTCCTCGCCCCTCCCCCTCCCCCTCCCCCTCCTTTCCCACGTGCCCTCGCGCAAACAAACACGCTGCGCGGGGCCCCACGATCCATATCAGCTGACACGCACGATCTCAGACCTCACATCGCGGGGTACATACAAGCCTGCACGCCCTACATATGTTACACTCCCCCCCATATTCCGAATCCCCGTTGATGTTATTTTTTTTCTTATTCTTTTCTTTTCTTTTCCAACGTCTGGTGGCGCGCGGCGGCCGAAGCGGTATCATATCCTTCCATTTCTCCTTGCTTCTCCAAGGATCTCCGAGACAAGACAAGACAAGGCGCAAAAAAAACACCCCACTTCAACTTCCCACTCTGCCACTTCAGGTACGTACCTGAATCATCCCCACGGACGTTTGTTCTTTTCATGTACGTACCGTCTATGACCACACCCGCATCCACTCAGCTTTTGCGCATCCCACGTCTGCAACAAAGACTGGAACAGGAAGAAGAATGGGAAGAAGAAAAAAACACATGTAACAAGGAAATGAGGGAAGAGGAGAAGAAGGAAGGAGGGAAGCAAATTTTTTTTTCTGCAAAACTGGTTCACCCACTCATGTTTCGCCGCCGGACGCGCGAACCCAACGTCTTACGTCTCCAATACGTCTACAGATTCGTCCATCCCAACAAAAAAAGCAGCCACGATGAGCGAGGATGGGGGCGGAAGGGAACGGTGAAGGGGGAAGAAAAAAAAAAACCTAATCATGCAGAAGGACATTTCGGGTAGTGATGAAAAAAAAAAGCTGGAGGATCGTCAGTGGATAGCTTTCATGCCCCATTCATGCAGGAAATAATATATTGAGTATTGTTCCTGGATGATGTGCAAAAGGAAAACAACAAAGGAATTTTTTGGGTTATTCATAGCTGAAAACGCATACTCAGCCACTGCAATATAGACCCCTTCGAGAGAAACGTGCGCAAGTAGACCTGTCAGAATTTGGCGGGCAGAGAGCGAAGCAAAGAAAGAAAAAAATAGCGGTCGCAGAGTTTGTTTCGGGGTGGCGGCCGAGGGAATAATTGTTGAAGGAAGTGCCACTGCGCCCGCCAACTTCCTGAATGAAAAAAATCCTCGTCCAGTCCTGTTGGTCGCGGAGCGCGGAAGTAAAGTAGAGTTTTTCGCCGTTCCACTGCGTAGACGTGGATGTGGAATTCCGAGTCCGGCGCCTTGCACGTCTGGAATAGTCAGCGTACAGATCGACACGGCAGGCAATAGGACGTACCGGGAGACTGTCACAGCACGTACGCAAGCCTCTTCCGAGAGTGGGTGTGGTGGGGGTGGCGGTAAGACACAGCCGCGCGCCGCAATAATTGACCCTCGGTACTTTCACAAGGGAGGAGGGGAGAGAGGGGAAAGTGGAAAGTACGGTGAAGTAACGGTAGAAGAAAACCGAAGAAACAAATTGACAACGTAGCAATTCGACCAATGCCTATTCAATTAGTGGCTCTCAATTAATCGAAAAAGCCAAATCACCTAGAATGAGGGGTTGAATGACGGATGAACTGTTTTCCACTCCTCCAGCATTGTTGTTTCACCGGGGGTGGTACAGAAGCGGGAGAAATGAGGGACAAACAATTTTTTGACAGCTAGCAATTCGGCCAATGCCTATACTGCGCCGCTTCAATTAGTGGCTTTCAATCAATCGAAAGGCCAGGTCGCGTACATAGAAATAAGGGGAAAGTGACGACGAACTTTCTGACAATTTCTCCAGAAATCAAGTCCAGCGTTGTTGTTTCACCAGGGTGGTACAGCAGCGGCAGCGGGAGAAAAACTCAGAAGAACACTTGACAACCAGCGAACTCTGCCAATGCCCTTACAGCACCGGCTCAATTGGTGGCTCTAACAAATTAAATCGGAAAGTTAATATAGATCGAGGGGAACCATGACGACGAGCTACTTCTATTCCTCCAGAAACCGAGTCCAGAATCAATTCGAATCGGGTCCGGAAATCAATCGTTGTTTAGTAGTTGGTGGACAGGTTAATTGAGGTGGTACAACATGCAACAGCGGTAGAAACGTGAAAGAACACTTGACAACCAGCAATTCGACTAATGCCCATACTGCGCAGCCTCAATTGGGTGGCTTTCAATCGAAAAGCCATTATAGATCGCGATATTTAGCGAAAAATGACGACAAGCTTCTAATATTTTCAGATAGATCGAGGGGAAAATGACGACAAACTGCTTCTATTTCTCCAGAGATGAGTCCAGAATCGAGTCCAGAATCGTGGTGTTGTTGGACAGGTTAATTGAGGTGGTACATGATGAGTATATTTCGTGCGTCTTCCTTCCCGCTACTGTACAGCAAACAAAGCATATTGCGCTCTCAAAGTACATCTCAGATGGGAGATCCACCCAATAGTACATTGGGCGTGGCAATCTGTATTGCTATAACTTTTCACCCTAAATTCTTATTACAAGCCGGATATTGGAACTTACTTAGCTGCCTCTGTTGTCCGCTCTGTTGTCACCACTGAGATACCTCCAGGTTGTCGCTCCCGGAGTCAGGTCGCAAAAAATAGCAGTAGTGAATGCCCTAAGCAGCTGCAGCCACCGTACAGCTGCATCGGCGGCAACAAAGTGCGGAGAGGGAGCACGTAAGTAAGTAAGAATTCAGCATGCCTGTCCGGCGACCCAAGCAAGATAGAGTACATGCCCTGGAAACTGGTTAGCACCCCAGTTAACATCACCGCGGAGCACTCGGCCCCCACACCCGACAATCAGGAAGAGAGATCCGCGCGTTGCAGGGAATTCCATGATAGACGAAGGAGCTCTTACCTCGATACCACTCTATAGAGCGGTCCATATTCCCTGTTTGACGCCTGGGCGGCCGTGCTTTTCCCTGCGCCTATCGTGAAGACCCCTTATGAATGTTTCTGTATGTGTGTGGGTCGTAGGAAGATTCGGATTGACGATATCTATCGGGGGGGGCTGAGAACGAGGAGAAGAATCCGTTATCAGTTGGCGTGGCTGGCGACACGGTGCATGTTGGTGGGGTATGCAGCCAACCTGCGTCTGTGGCTGAATGACTTACTGTTATCCCCGCTGTGCCCTGCCTTGCCTGCAACTCTATCCCCGCAGTGCTGTTTCAGTTCCAAGATATAGTCACTGCGGAAGCCGAGCCCTACCTATAGCTGAAGATTCCAGACTAAACGTCAAAAAAACCCACGTTCCGAGTTTTCCAGGACGCCGAAGAAACCGGCTTCGGAGGCCGGAGGTGGTCGCGGGGTTAAGAAAAGCAAACACGTCTCCGTAAGGAGCGCGAGTACGAGAGAACTGTGCAACAAAAAAACGTCACCGAAATTCCAACATCTTGGGGTGGTGGCAGAACTGATAAGAAGGCCAAGGGGTGAGGGTGATGATGAAGAGGTTTCAATAATTTTCCGAGCTAACCAACATTCAAGGCGAAGAAGCAATTGTATACGAGAACCCGGACAAAAACAGTTCAAGGCTGACTGCGCACTTTTGTAGTTGTCAGGTTGCCACCATTATCGTATACAGGAATCCCATCAAATTGCATGTTTACGAAGGGGATATGCTGGAGGAGGAGAGTTCGGAGGAGGAGGTTGCAGGAATGTATGCCCGTGAGAAGATTAATGCAATATCGTCGAGCCCGTACTTATGTGGTGGTGGTGGTGGTGGTGGTGGTGGTGGTGCAATAGACTTACGAGTAGTTTTAAGTAGATATAAGGCAGGAACTCGAGATCATTGCGCACATATCGCTTCAGCTCTCAACCCCATGTTCGAGAGTGTTGTAGAAAACATCGAGATTATTATCTACCTTCTTTTGCAACCTTTCCAACTCCCAGGGATCCCGTTCAAGGGCATTGTAGGAAATGTCGAGATCATACGTTCTCTCTGCACACATAAACCATCCTGCCAACATCAAGGGTCATCAAAGGGCGGTTTGCAATTCCGTATACAGTACAAACTCCATGCGAAGTTGACAACCTCTCCGCGATCTCTTCCCATCTCTTTATATGTATGTACCAATATAGTGCCCGCTACCTCGTTGGTTCGCTAATCCCGTGAATAGCTTAAAATCTGGGGAAGTGATGTGCGTTTATAGGTACAGGTGCCCAATGTACATCATTGGGCACCCGGCTGCCTCTCCAACCGGTGGCACGGGGAGCTGTTTAGCGAAGCCTATGAATGGTGATGCTGGCCAGCCTGTCGATCGCCATCCATAAACTCGATGGCGCTCTTTTTTGCTGCTGCTGTTGCTGCAGTGATCTGTATTGCCCTTATTGTAACAGCATGGTCGGCCACCGAAAGCAGAAGGCGCGCACGCGTGAAGTAATGTTGATAGAGAGAATCCTGATCGTGGGAAACGCCAGCAGCGGCCGAAAGGCGGAAACAGCGGTATGAAGAACAAAAGGTCCCGTCGTTCCTCCGGCATTCCCCTTCCCCACGTTTTTCGGGGATCCGCAAAAGTAAGTTAGTATATATGGAGTGTGAAATCCAAGATCCTGAGGTTAAAATCCGATCCTGACGTTTCTATTATCGTGAAAAAAGCTGCTGAGCAGTTCTTTTGAATAATGGTATTATGCTGTGTCATCCACATTCTTGTGCAACAAGGCGTCCATGACGACTGCATTAGGTGATGAAGAACCTGTTGGTGGAGAACGACTCGCCGCCCGGCTGCCCACACTACCGGGTATTCTGGATGCCGCTATCCGAATGCTATTGTTTTGGAACACCTATTTTGGGTGGAAATTGCCTGTCGCTTTCTCCTCGGTGAGTTGCTGCTGCTTATCAGTTCGATTGGCTGTCTTGGGTGAGCAGGTGTGTGTGTGTGTGTATGCAAGTGTTGAGGCTGCATGAGCTCGACTCGAATAGATGATACGGCGCACACTGCGATAATAAATGCGCTTCCCTGTATATACTATCGATGGCGTACCGTCGATCACCCAATAGTTTGTTTTCCTCCGAGGCAGTCTCTTTGCGATACAACAGAGAACGTATGATAATACGTAGGACGTATGATTATTTTCCAGGCTCGTACGATGTCGTGCTATCCAGAAACCATGGTTCTGGGGGATGTGCGATATCTACGACAGATCAGATGGAGTGCGGAGAGGAAGAGAAGAGAGATAGAATCATAGACAGACAGACAGATGAGCGGAGGGGCATTGGAAACTCAACTCACCAATTCGGATGGATAGAGCGGCGGTAGCACAAAGCTTAGGTCTAGATCTGAATTGATGATGGGCTGCTGAAATGAAGGAGTCAGAAAGGATGCATCAATCCCGGGCTTGTCAGCGGGATTTGATAAGGAAACGGGCCGATATTCTCACGTAGGTATTATCCATTCATGGGGAGGGGAGGGGTGGCGGTTGCAACCTGCAGTCGCAGCAGCCGAGGAGGAAGGACGAAGGTTGCTTTACAGTTTGAAACAGATTGCGGAACGGAAGCGCTTGGTGGGAGTAGTCTAGTGGCACTGTTTTTTTTTCTCGGTTCGGTTCCAAAATTTAGAGTTAGCAGGGGGCGATAGTAATAATACGAGTGCAACCGCTGCAAATCCCCCGTCGATGTTGTCCGTGGTTTTGTTTAGGTGTCTGATAGCAATTTCAACCGACACACGCACGACACGACAACGGTGCGCGGTGCATGTGGCTTTGGGCGGTGCGGTGGCACTGTGGACAGAAATGAAGAAATGTGGCGCTCTTATAGCGACAGCCAGGGTGAGAGGCCAGGAGGCTTCGCTGGGTGCGGTGTTGGTGTGTTGCTGTGGTGGGGTGTTGCTGTGGTGGGCCGTGCTTTGAATCAAAAACATTCCGTCATCGGCGTGATCTTGCAACACCCAGAAATGCGCAAACGTTCCGATTCGTTCCCAACCAGGTCTAATGCGGTCTGTGTGCTTGCGTCTGTGGGGAGCAGCAATCTGAGGCTCACAGAAGTTCGGAGATCCCCAAACGTAACGTGTGCGGTGCGGCGGGGTGACGGCGGAGAAACCAACTGATGACAAACATACTTGCGCGACCGAAACGACTGCCTCTAATTGGCATGCAGTGCAGCAGACGTGTGAAAGCGTGAAACCAGAAAGGCGAATGCTGCGTGTGGATTCGCTCGGCCACCTATGCCGCTGATGGCTGATTTCACAAAGGTTGGGCGCGAACGCTATTTGCTGTCGTTCCCTATCTCACCCTTCCGCGTAATCCAGCATCCCGGTGCACTCCGCCCACTGATTGGCTCTTGCAACCGCACCCCACGCAGCAGAGCTAACGCCCGGAGCGTTAGTTGGTACCGACGGCCTTTTTGCTTGCGAGAGATTCCCGTCGCAGAAGCTCGGCCGCCATGCACAAGCACACTCAACAGCTCCCTGGGAGCAGCAGCAGTCGGACAGGAGACCTCGACAAGCTTGCTTCAAATGTGTCTGAAGCCGGCCGTGGCACTGCTACCGGAATCCATTTCCCATGCCCGCCCTGACAACGCCCGCTGAAAAGGAGGCTGTTGTCGGCATATCGTCATTCCGATGACGTCTTGCGGTTGAGTAAGTACTTAAGTACTTGGAGTACATATGTACTAAGTGGGTTTCAGATCTTTGCCGCAAGAAGGCAGGTAGATACGTGCTTGACACTGCTTGTGCTTGGAATTTCCTACACAGCCGCCGTCCCCTCGTCTGGACTCTGTCGGAGATTTGGAGAGTAGGGAGGCAGCAGAGGCAGAGTACGACGAGTACAATAACGGACAGTCCAAGAGATAGAGTTCCCCCCCCCCCCTCCCCCCAAATCCATGGAATTGATAAGTAGAGATACCGAGGGGTTACGCGGATGCTAAGGCCGCCGATCCCATCAATTTTGATTATCAAAGGAGCTCCCCATGGTGAAAAAAAATTATGATTCAGCTGCTAGAGTAGAGCCAATGCATTTACACTACCGCTCTGGGATAGTACCAATTACTATCCCAACGCCAATCCGTTTGCCGCAAACCCAACCACTAAGGCATTCCTATAAAGAAGCGAGAGTGCAAAGCCTCAACGCAATTTTTCCGCTTCGAAAATGACCGGAAAGGGTAACAAAGTGGAAAAAGAGACTTCCGGGCGGCGAAAAGAACACGACTCGACGTAGGAAAAAGGGTCGGATGTTTTACCAACGGTTTTTGGGTTCCAGATGGCTTCGCGGTGGCCAATGATAGGGCGGCACAGCCGGCAAGGCGACACGCTTAATCGAATAACCACATAGCTCGCATATTTGCATGCAGAAAGTCGATGCGTCGCCGAGACATGCAGCTCACCATTGAATCCAGATGAAGGTTCAGAAATGCCACGCTCCGCCCCCTCAAGGAACAAGAATGAAATTGATTGATGATGTACCCTGGATGCAGGCTGAGAGGCAAAAAAAAAGTAAGAGGTAAAAAAAGCAAAGTGGGCAGAACGGTCGCAGGGATGTGCAGAGAACCTTGTATGATCATAGCGAGTTGATGTTAGTCTGCATATGGGGTGAGTAGTGGAGGGTGGTGGTGTGATTTCCTTGCTGTTCTGGCATTCGAGAGACGTGCCATGGCTAAATCATTTGTCGTAAAAAAAGTAGGGCATCTTAGAGGTGGGCACTCTGGCATATCCATACCAAGAACGGAGGGGCAAATGGGGACGAGCAGAATGAAATGGAGCGAAGGCGAAATTCGAAATCGACGGAATCGTGAAAGTCACCCGTGAGTAATGGCATAGCTCTCAAACAGGCGATTTTCCTGGCTTCAGAGCTGATCCCAGGCTCGCCGGGGGGGGTGCGACTTCGTAGTGACTTTAGTTTCTTTCATTCTTTGTTTCCAGCGATAGCTCTAACGCTGTGGTGCTCTGGCAGCCTGGGGGGTTCAGACGGAAGTGCACTTCACACACACAACACATGCATCCACGATATCGGGCTCTGAGTGAAGCACCTAGTAGCTCCTCGTACAGCGTTTTTGGCACACAGCCAATCTACGCTGCCATGCAGAGGAACTCATTCAATGGGAAGCTTCGACGTCTCGCAGTCATGCCGGAGTACTCAGTTAGGAATGGCTGAGGTGTTGTACCTTCTGCAATTCGGCCGAAGTCTCGTAGCATAACGTTATAACTACCGCTTGCCAGCACTCTCTGTTCAGGCAGTAGGCAGTGAGGGGAACGCTGTGAGTGAAAGTGAGCGTGGGCGCTCTTCACAGGGGAAGCGGAAGTGGAGAGAATGCGCTTTCTATCGCTCTCTAATTAGAAATAGCAGATACTTCATGTTGGGTGGTTGTATGTACTAGGTAAGTAAATATGTACCTAGTAGTATGGGTATATGTACATGTGCTCGCTTTAGTACCCGCAGCAACGCCCACTCGTTGGTACTCAACACCATTTCAAGGATCTGCCCGTTTCGCTTTTCTATCCCTCCTCCCCCCCCAAATCCCAATCCCATTGTTTTATCCCCCCTTCAATCCAATCCTCCAGATATACACCTCCGCCTCCCCACGACATCCTCCTCCTCCTTCCCTTCTCCCTCCTTCTCCTCACCCTCCCTTCACCAACAAGAAGGCCCCAGCCCGCCTCGATATATCCTCTGGGTATCTGTTTGTTGTGTTGCTGATTTCTTTCGGCGATAAACAAACCCACGACCTGCGACGCCACCTCACCTCACCACCTATCCTCACGACTACGAAGGACTTTAAAAAGTCTCTTCGTTCCGTTGCGAATCCCTCCTCAGGACGGAATAACCGTTAGTCTAACCGAAGCCGTAGTAGGCTTTGGGTATCTAGCGAGCGACCTGAAGAATTTGGTTTCGTGTCAGAACGTTGCGTAGTGGGTACGTGCACCTGAGCAACCCTCGATTTTTCCTCGGAAGGCGGCTGACGACATTACTGTACTTACTAGTCTCCGGGGCGTCATTATCCATATATCTTCTGTTTACGAGTCTCTCTTCTCGCTGATGATTTCTGCGCCTTGAACGAATAACACGGACGGACTTTTTTGGGCTTTTCAAAACCCAGCACTCATCTACACCCCTTCCCCGTCTGTATAGTTTCTGAATATCGTTGGAAATATTCTCACAACAACCATACGAATGCCTTACACACCTCCAGCCCAGTCTCCCGGTGCGTCCCCGAGTTCGAGCAGGTCCTCATCTTTCTCCAACCATGATCCACGCACAAGCTCAACTTTGAACCTGCTCGACTCGCGCAATCCTCCACGGTCAGCTACGTACCTGCACAAGCATCGCCGATCCTCTTCCGGTACCTCGCCGCCTTTCCCGGCACCAATACAGCAACAGGAGTATATCTACGCCCCAGCCTTGAATCCGGCGCCTAAGCAACGATCGTCAACTGCACCCCCGACTTTGGACCCCCGCAATAGTGGTAGCATTCATCGGTCACCGCCTCCAGTCGACAATGGCATGTCGATAATGCCTGTGGGTGCGTTTATGTCACCACCCGATTCTACCCAGAATTCCAGTGATGAGGAAGATAGCAACACGAGGAGGGGTAGGGATTTGGGTCCGTTGGAGGACGAGTTGAAACAGGCTATCAAGAAGCTCCCTCAGCGGCGCATGCCTTCACCAGAGAGAGATGCGGCGGGATCAGTGGGAGTTCAGGTTGGTCGGGGACGGGTACCTTCTCATCAGAGGACACGATCGGAACCGATGCTCATCGACATAGCTGTTCGGTCACGAAGTGGTTCTCACAGTGGTAGCATTAGTGATATCGAGGACGACGCCTACCGAATAGCACCTGCCATGGTTCGCAAGAAGAGTGGAGAGGTGGTTAAGTCCTCACTAAAGTCGCCCGGCCGGTCACGACCATGCAGCGTGCCTTCCACTCCCACGTTCCCACCAAAGAACGTCCACTTCGACTCCCGTATCGAACATGTACGACATTTCCTTCACTCCGAGAAGCCTTCAGCTGTCAGCGTTGGATCATCTCCCGTAGAGGGAGTGTACGACGCCGAGAACGAATACCCCTTCGGTTGTGATGATGAACTGCCACAGTTTGAGATCGGGTTGCCTAATTTCCCTAAGGATCATGAGTCGAGGAAGAGTTTGCCGGCTAGGTTAGAGAAGGTTTGCTTGTCAACCGACAAGAAGAGCCTCATTGGAACAGTGGCGGTTGCGAACGTTGCATTCCAGAAGCATGTGGTCGCTCGGTTTACTTTCGATTATTGGCAAACGGTATCCGAGGTATCTGCAGAGTGGAGCAGCGATGTTCGAAGGAGGGAACGCGACGACGGAATTGACCGGTTTGTGTTCAAGATCAAGTTGGCCGAGCAAGCGCATCTAGAAAAGAAGACTTTGTTTTTCTGTTGCCGATACAACGCTGCCGGCCAAGAATTTTGGGACAACAATGGTGGCGTTAACTTCCAAGTCGACTTCAAGAAGACATCACGGACTCCAACACGGTCCACGCCCTCACACTTACCCCGATCTACTGCGGCCAGGCCACGCTCCATGCCCGAGTTCGATTTGGATGATGAGTTCTACAGCGAGTTGGGTGCGCCAGGCTCAAGTCGACCAAAGCCCAAGGCCAAGTCTGTACAGGTTGAAGAAGATGCAGTGTTGCCAGCTCGTCGAGCAAATCCGGCCGGCAATGCCTTTGGAAACCGCTACGACTTCCGGAACTCTTTCCAAGCGACAGTCAGACAGCAACCGAAGGTTCCTGTCGTGGATGTTACAGATGCTTCGCCGCCGGCGATGGAGGCTTCATACTTCAACATGACCTCCCAAGCCGCCTCCAAGCCTCGCACTCTCGCTGCAGACCTTTCTTCCACGACGCCGCCCCACAGTCCTTCCATCAGTGGAGCCGGACCCCCGGAAATCTTCAGCACCGATAATTTCTGGACTCACGAGGATAAGCCCTCGATCGAATCACCATCTTATCGGGAGCTTCTTGACAACTACTGCTTTGTTTGTTCCCCCTTTCTCGCATACTAGACTTATTGTAATTAACGTTGGTAGTTTGGATCTTCGAAGGCAACCAAACTCGGGGCTAAGCCAGAGCAACCACAGCAACCACAGCAACCAACAAAGAAAGAATCCGCTGAGAAGAAAATCAAAGAATCGCTTCAGATTTTTCTTCCCGCAGCAGGCTCAGATAGGTGCGCGAGTCCGCAGTTTATCACTAGCCCCCTCAACGGCACTAGTATTACACCACCCTCACTCTCTGTTGCGCAGCAAAAGTCCTCTGGAAATGCCTCGCCCATTCCTCTTAACTATGCCGGATACCATCACCGACGACGAGGATCTGGTGCATTTCGATTCGACGCAGTACCACCTACAGCAATTTGCTAGCGACCCTTCTAGCGTACGGTCTTTTCGGATTTTGTCGGTATTTAGCGGGTTAGGGGGGATACTGAATCACCATCAACTGTATATTCGAACGGTATCTTGGGCGTCCCAATCATCTTGGGACATGTGTACACACGCGAGGCGCACCTTTGCTCGGGCCCTGGCTTTTTTAGCGTTCTGCCTG
This sequence comes from Wilcoxina mikolae CBS 423.85, assembly GCA_014904905.1. Classification (NCBI taxonomy): domain Eukaryota; kingdom Fungi; phylum Ascomycota; class Pezizomycetes; order Pezizales; family Pyronemataceae; genus Wilcoxina; species Wilcoxina mikolae. Next base: position 681,371 of record MU122105.1, read on the forward strand.
CCTATTTTTCCATGCTCATTGGTGTTTATCCAATTCGATTCTAGCATTGTCTTTTATACTTGGGCTTTTCTTTTGACTATATTGCACATGCTGTTTCGCACTTTGCTATATGGAGTCTTTCTTCTTCTTGTAATTGCTTCATCTCGGTGATTCTTTTGTGCTTTGGGTTGTTTTTTTTGTTTCCTTGTCACCTTTTTTTTTCTAACGGTTTCTGGTTACGCTTTTCCTTTCAATTCTTTCTCCGGTCGTTAGGGGGGGGGGGCGGGGGTTTGGAGTAGGGATTGGGGGGCAACTGGATACGGATATGGGGGATCAAGGAACAGGAAAATTGGGGGAAAGGGGGGGGGGAGCATGGAATCATCACTGATGAGATTTGGGGCTTTGGGTTTTTGTGGGGATCAACAACCGCGGGTATGGGGGGGAAAGGGATAAAGAGGAACGAAAAAAGGGAATTCGGCGGCGGCGGGGGACGGTTATGGTGGGGCGGCGACGGGATCAAACGACTCTTCTTTTTTCTTAAAAAAGCGGGGATTCTTCAATTACGCATTACGGGTTTAACGGTTTCTTTTTAGTTTTCCCTTTTTTTCCTTTTAGTTTCCCTCGTTTTGTCTGTCGCTTTGTCTTTGGTGCTGTTGTGTGTGAGAAGGGAGAGGTTGATGAGAAGAGTCACTCTACGTTGTCAATAAAACGGGATCAATGAGGTTATATCTATCTTTTGTGTGGTTTTTTGCTTTCTGTTTGAAAATTTGCGTGTTTTGGTGCGGTGGTTACTTTGTGTGTGTTTGAGAAATATGTGTAATAGAAAAGTTGGAGTTCTTGAGTCTTTATCGATCATGAATCATGATCAAGGTGCCAGACGAGAACCACACCTGTCAAACCCATCCGTACCGACTGTGAAACGACTCTAAACAAGTGCATCTCTACTACTTCTACCGTTCTTAATTTCATTCGCACTCCCGTTTCGCTTGCCGCCCGCCGGATGGATGGTACCTCGTAGCTATAGTAGTCTGGTCTTCTAACTTAGCCACCACATTTTCGCGAGGTATCGTGGGTTAATTTTGGGCGGAGTGTTTAGTGGTTTTTTTTTCGCCGCCTGTCGCCCTCCTTCCTTCCCTTCTCTCCCTGCCTCCCTTCCCTCTCTTCGACTCCCTAAGTTTCTCGCACTTTCTTTCTCCTTCGCCTTCTTCATCTGCATCTTGGGAACCTGATTCTATTTTCTCTAGGTGTGCGTGTCGTGGTGGCCCCAGTGGGGCATTGGCAGTCCAGTTTCCAACTGTCAGATTAACGGTAGTTTCAAGTTAAGTATGGGATGAAGGTGTGTGTTGCATCGAGATCGAGATCTACACTACACAAGAAGCCCTCGCAACACATCCAATCCGGGGGCGGTGATCAATGACCAATAGCTTTCGCCGGATGAGGAATGGCGGGGATAGCCAAAACCACCACAACAAATGCAGGGAGCGAAGGGCGGTCATGGGGAAGCACTCGGCGTTTGGGGTGTGGGAGTCGCACAGAAACTCCTTCCCCCGCCTGTTTTATCTGCTGACTTTTTACCTGAAGATGATGTAGACTACTATACTGTAGACTTGGCCGCCCGCATGCAATACAGGAAAACGCGTGGCGGTGTGGGTGATTATGGCAAAACGATCTTTGCTTTAAGATCTAGAATTTGCTGAATGCCACCCCTCCAACCCCTCCACCCCTCTTGTCTCTCTCGCTCTCGTTCAGGTTCGTTTCTCCGAGATAGAGGATACGTACGCAACCGGTCGAAGGGTTGGTTTGATGAGAGTGGTGATATATAATTTGTGTGTCTTTTTTTTTTAATCGGTTGATGAATCCCAATCCGGCATGTTTCTTACATGTTTTTACCTTTGATCGAGGCCACCCCGCCTGGCTCAGCCCTGCCTAAGGGTTCCAGAGCTCTGGAGGTGTAACGGCTTTGCCCGTAGAAACACCAGTATACAGGGTACACCCGAAGCTACTACGTATCCGCCCGGGGACAAGCTATATTGAGCAAAGAGTGGCGGTGTTTATCAAGCGCACACACTTTCCCTCCAGTGATAAGGCAACTCTAGATACATGTACTTCTCGTATGATACTTTTTCACGCTATGTTTTTTACCGCGTCGGAGCCTGGCCGCGAACTTCATCTTCTTTAGCTGCGGCTGGCGGTGAAATGAGATGTTTAAACTTGACGGAGCCCCGGTGATGGTGGCGGGTTTATCAAGTACAGTATAAGTGTACCATACTCTAGTTTTGCCACATCTGGACCCTGCAGGTAGAAGAGAGGGCTGGGAAATAAGGGTTTTGCGTTTCGCTAAGTAACATAAGTAAGCTGCGATGCATCGATGTTAAGCATAAGGGTTGTGAAAATCCATAAGTGCCCAGAAAAACTAATGTGTACCAGCAAGAACCCTGGGGATGAGGGCGAAACTAAAAGTTTAAGCGAATTTTGTTTGTTAGGTTACTCGACATACGGGTGATGGGGCTAGATAAGGCAGTGTATTGCTTGGGAGGGTGTAGTGGTGGTGGATGATGGTTTTATGTTGAAGTGACAGAGCAGACAGAGCCCCCCAATTGGAGCCTAATCAACAAATCGCCCTCGCTGCTCCGCCAAAGAATACATATATTGGTATCAGTTTGGGAAACGACAGCCCAAGAAGTCTCGAGATTTACATTGGCTAGTGGTGGATCCTCATCGGATTGTAAGATGAATCGGACCTTGCCACCATGGTAAAGAGAAAAACTATACCCCTCCTTTGATTCCCCCGCTATTTCCTCTTACGTTCATCGGCTATTATGTGGGATGACGGCGGTGATGTTCAGGATAACCCCGCGGGTCCTATACCGCCGCCGCCAGTATGATCTACAAAAGGGATGTGCAACATCGAAGGTAACTACAATGGACAATCAGGAAAGTCCCTACTTTAGCATGCATAAGTACGTACTTGCACCATCGCTCATGCCCGTCATACCAACTCGCCGCTATTGGATCCATGGACTGGCTGGTTAGTGTGTAGGTTCATTGTCGTAAGTGGTTGAGTCTGTTACAAGTGAAACCGTGATCCCACTTCAGCACATGGGGTTTTTTTGGAAAATTTCCTTTTCCATCACAGAGGCGTTGATTAGTGCACGGGGTATTGTATGTTGCGGATAGAATTGCCCAATGATTACCCACTTTGAGGAGGCACAAATAAGAAGAAAATGAGGGACGCAGATGAGACAATGGGGCGGCCAAATCTAAGTCAGAATTCTTAGTATTTACCATCTGCTGGTAGATCGATAGTCGATCACGCTGTTTGTTGGCTAAACGGGTGGGGATTCTCGATCGTGAATTTGCCATCGTCTCATGGCCTGTGCGTAGAGTAGAGCAGAAACCCACAATTTCATGCATGATCCAAGCGTAGAAGGGTTATCATACATAGGGGGGGTTATCCTAAACTCTACAATATCGTTACCTTCACTCGCGCTCGTACTATACCAGTTACATTGTGAGAGGGCAAATATACCGGTTTTCCTTTGCGATCACTCGCATACCCGGAGATCGCCCGTGGCGGCCGCGGAGGTGTACGTATGTAGAGAGTTGAAAGTACCATTGCCTGTTATACTACATAGCGGGTTTTCCTGAATGAAATCTTACGCCACATGGGTGATACTCGAGAGGGACATAGATACCGGTTTTCTTCTGCAATCACTAGCCATCACTACGTACCCTCGAGGATCGTCCATGCATGGAAGGAATCCTGTGTCGATCACGAAAGTCTATATCGATGCATCTTAGTTTCTGACATGGCCATGAGAAGCTAAAAGTTAATTGCGCAGGAACGTATCAACTTTGAATGTTAATAACAGTTGACGCGTCATATGTACCTTAAGCTTAAGCTTATTGGGAGGCCGGCAAAACCTGTAAGCCTATTGAAGGTTGTTTTTCACTTGTCATCCTTGCCCACTTCTGCAAGACGTATATGTATCTTGACATCAAACCCTCCGTAAGAATGATATACAGGTGATATAAGATCTACCGATCTCCCTTTAGACCCAAGGTATATACTTCACAGCCAAACTTGATCAACCTGATCATCCCGCTATGTTGTAAATCATCCCATAATAACGAAAAAAACAAAATACAAATGCCTCAATTGTTCATCCTGCTAATTGTGATTGGGGATTAGTTAGGAAGAAGAAATCCTCTTGCCCGTTACATCATATGGCAGCACTCCTCACCTGCTGCCCTAAACTTCTTGGACAGTATACATAACAATCATAAAACTACGAAACCTTCCCTCCATAGTGGAACTTATGGGAAGAGCAAGCTAGAGTAGAGCCATGGTGACGAAAACACTTTCATCACATCTACGCTGAGGATACAAGAGTGGCGTTCAATTGGTGCGAATATCTTTTGAACCCGATTGTATAACGATGGCATGGGAGATTGATCGTTTCAGTAATAGGCTTACAAGTTTCATTCATCCCGCCACAAATACTAATTCTCGGTTCCCGATACTTTTCGAAGGCGACCGGAAAAATAACGAAACTGGGCGTCCGCTGATGGTGACTGTCCGTGCCTTTTTGCCCGGTTAGTACGTCTGGCTGACGGAGAAACTATGCCTATAAGCACACAAAATCTTTGGGCTATAGGAGAACTGGCTAGAATTTCCCACAGTCGAGGTCAGTTGCATGGTTGAGGCGGAAGAACTGCAGGCAAAGCTCTTGGATACAGCGTTCGGCCATGAACATCCAGAATCAGTGGGGGGCGTCCAAGGCGGTCATTCCGGATGGCCACTTTCGTTATGACAGTTTAAAGTGGACCACAAGATGTGAAACTCTCGGGGAGGAAATCGGGGTGCTCTCATACCCAGACTTTTTCGTCTCGCTCATATGCCCGTTCGGTGAAAAACGTTCGTCTCGAAGCGAAGAAAGAATGTCTGGTATACGAGAGCAGGATCGGGATCGATATTGCAGTTTTTTTTCACGAAGGCTTCTCTCATTTCAGCCCTCAAAATTACGTACAGCCAGGTCTAGACCAGCCTCAACATCGACGTTGAAGCGAGTATGGGATATTAGAAAATTTGCGATTCGGAACAGGCCGCAAATTCAGTTCGACTGATTGGTCGAAATCAGTGTGAAAATATACAGTCCCTAGACAAAAGTGTTCGTGATGGCTTGGCGACACACCTCGTTTTCGGGGACCACTAAAACAAAAGCTATCAACACCCAGTAAAGTGCAGCAAGCTGTGTTTACCATCCCTCAGAAATGGTTTTCAGGTGTCAGAATTGGTAACCCACTGAATACAAGGCCTTTCTACTGGTCTGCAGCAGTAATTGAACAGAAAATTGCAGCAGGTACCACAGGTCCAAAAAAATATTTTTAATTTTTGGAGGGCTCAAGGGCCTTCAAAAAGACCTCACTCTGTACTATGCAAAATTTGGAGTTGATAGCTGTCAGTGTTGTTGAGATATGAGCAATTATTGTCTAAAAGACAGGGTTTTTGGCTAAAAAGGGCAATTGTACATACAAATTAGGTGCTGTCTTGGCGCTGAAATTTTCGATCCACAGCTGTGGCACCAATACAGCCAGAAAAATTACAAGACTTTCAAAACTAAAAGTTTCCTACATCTAGTTTTGTCTATTAAATTCTCTATTAGCCATTGGTTCTGGTGGTGGAGTGGTGTTGCTGCAAAGTCGGGTATTTTGGTGTAAAATTGCCGATCACGAACACTTTTGTCTAGGGACTGTATGTAGGGTCAACCGTCATAAATATCGTGGTGTTTCGGTTATTATAACGGCGTACACTGTGAAACACCGTTAATGACTAACGGTCTCTAATTCACGTCGTCCTGCATTGGCGACTGTCATATTCACTGTCATAAAAATATGACGCCTATTCTATCAGGACCGCAAAATATGACAACTTGGATTTCACTGCTTGGTGAATTTTTAACCTTATTATATACTCTACACAAACTAATGCTATGTTCTTCGCTCTTCTGTAGGATTGCGAATCCGATGGATTCCCCTAGATATCACTCAATCCCCATGCGCTGTTAGTAGTCTGCCAACACAACAATCTATGGCCCTCAATGGCACAATCTCCATTCCGCCATCCCGCTCATATGTGATCCTGCGACCCCCTTCATCCTCGGTAGTGGTTTTCCAGCACCGCACAAACGCTACATGATGCTCGTAGTCCAAATTCGATCCGCTCCGGTCGTAGTAGTCCTGGGATATCAAGGACAATGAAAAAATGCACTTCGCCATACTTTATCTCGGTTTCATGGTCTACAGGACCAGGTTTTCTGAACTGGATCCAATGTGATGCGCGGTTATTCGGTACCAGGCGTTGAGAAATTACCGAGCCAACCAAATGGCCTTGAATCCCTTTGATTTTATACCTGTCAAACATAACCGCTTTCTCGGGCAATTGGAACCATGTCTCTCCTGATATTGAATTAAAGTATTGGCGCAAGTGCCACCTCAATAACTTGTTTTCGCGACCAACCAACGATAGGTGTTTTGTCTAGGACACTCGTTAGTACTAGTTTTGAAAACAGGATATTTTGGAGTTACTCGCTTGCCTTTGGAAGAAGGAATCCGCAATCCGTTTCATAGCCATGGGTGATTTGCTCCGGGAGATCCAGACTTGCAATGTTGTCTTCCAGATCAAAATCCTTACGTGCGAGATGTGCAACCTTCAATAACTCCTCTATTTCAACTTTTTTCCCCAAATTCTCATCTGGCTTCACCCGCGATTTTGTCTGCAACTTCAACAGCCCTCTATAGGTCTCCGTTAGCCATTCCCACATGCAATGCATAGGCCCACAATCCTTCAGCTGGTCGCACATGTGCAGCAAGGCATGAATCTTCGATGTCAGTAAGACCATCCGTGCTGGATCCAGCTCCTTAGGGCTGTTATCATCCGAGTCGTCATTATCTGGTACATAGTCTACATAAAGTGCTTCAAATTGTAGCACAAACTTCTTGAACAGCTCATGAATCTCCGCAAGCACGTCCGCTCCAAGTTCCCATGACATCGACAAATCGTATGCCTTTACCAACAACATCTAGTGTCGAAGGTATAATTCCGGTAGTCTCCGCGTCAATAGCGGTACGCTATAAAGTAATAGGAAGTTATTCCAGTGGTGTGCCTGTCAAAGATGTATATAATCAGCTTTGCTCAATCATAATCCCCATAAATTCCCGGGCCGGGAATAACAAACATTGTACAATAGAAGTAATTATTAGAGAGAGAAGATAGAGGTATTGAGACCTCTGGAATCTCCGAGAGTAGAAGGGCAAGCTTCTGGATGAGGAACACAATGCTTAACAATATACTATTGGAAAGTCAAATATCTTTGTCTTGAATCTCATCTTTAAGTGACTTTTACATCCTAAGTGAATCTTCATAACTTCTATTACAAGCAAGTCCTAAAAGCAGTAAGGATACTACTTGAGCTGGTAAACTTGGTGTGATGCTCCCGGTATTACAGTGGTACTGTCAGTGAAGTTGGGGTAGATACCTTTAATCGTGATGATATACTCTTGCTCTTTTACTGATGCATATTCTATCATTTTTACCTAACTCCTTCCTCAATAAAGACTAATCGAGTACAGCCAAGATCAAGCAACTCAGATGACGATGCTATGGCAAGTCAAGATGAAATTCGTAGTGAGGATGAAAAAACTGTATTAGAGTTAGATGAAAGCCCACCTCCTGCCAAACGCCACAAGAATACAGTAAAGGCAAAATCATGGGACCTGTTTTACCAGACAGTTAAACAGACTGGAACAAAAGATAAGACACTCAAGTTTTGAAGAGTGTCATGGTAGAAGCTACAATGATATGCGTTGAAAAGTTTACGATGGAATGTTTTCTATGTTCTTTTGAGGTAGTTTGATTTTGAAAAGTGATTTCAAAGTGCTTCATATATGTAATGAGCATGATAAAAGTTTGATTTGACAGTTTGTTGAAGGGACTATCTACTATTTTTTCGGGGGTATATTGATGGACTGAATTATTTCGTTTGATTTGAGAGGACTAAGTTTGTTTTTCAAAAGTATTACAATGGATTTCAATGGACTGATTTGTTTGATTTGACTATTGATTGAGGGAAGTATACTTATGTTGTTTTCGGAGGTATTGTGGTGCATTGATTTGTTTGATTATTTGATTTCTTTGATTTGATGGAACTTACTTGGTTAGCAATAGGGTGAAGAGTGATAGGATTGGGGGTTGGAGGGAGGAGGGGAGGTGGGGGTGAGGGGGTGACTGGGGAATTCCCGGTGTCTTTTGACACTGGGAATTTCTCGGTCACCTGGAGTGTGGGGGATGATTCGAAAAGTGACCGTGATTTACGCCGCAGAAAAGAGGGCGGTTGAGACCGGAATTTCTTGTTGAACCACTGTACATTTCATACTAGGAGACCATGAAATATAAGGTTTGTTTACCGTGAATTTCGCGGTGTCTGACTGCGATAAAATGAACCCGATTCACGGTCAAAGGGGGTGAACTTCAGGTTGAGAGAACATGGATTTCTTGGCGACAACACGGTGTTTCACCAATTTTAGACGGAGTTTTCAGGGTTGTTCACCTTACACTGCAGAAGACACCGTGAAAATTTACAGACACAGTTCACGGGCAGTGACCGTTGTGGTCTAAGACCGATTATTTCACGGTCGTTTTTGACACCGTGAAATCATTTTCACACTGAAATAGGGTGATAGGGTTCGTGGGAGGCGATGAACGTTGGAAGAAGGTCTAGCTGGTGTAACGTGGTCCGGCTGGCCGGAGAAACTCATACCCGTGCCTGTAGATCAACTTAGACAAGTAGGTTGCAAAATATGGCGTGAAAAAGCTTATGTGTCAGTCACCATCTGCGCGATGTGGTAAGATTTTAATCTTAGCGTTTAGCTCCCGCAAGATCCCTATGTTATTTATAGTTTTGGCGGAGCAAAATTTGAAGGGTCTCTCGAAAGCGAAAGCGAAGGGAATGCTCCCATGTGTAGGTCTTTCACTTCTACAGAAACAAACACCGCTCTCAAAGGCTTGGGCGATGTCTATTTCAGGGTTATTCGAGCGTTTGTCCTGTCTTGAGCTGGCCAAAATGGCGTGAATTCACGCCATCACATCCAGGAGTTTCGAAACCCCTCGATCGATATACCTCGTTTGGGTACCTTGTGGCAGTTACTATTACTTCATGGCGCATTCCATCATGTAGTATAGTCCCGGCAGTAAGGAAAGATGGCGCGGCGTTGAGTTTGATAGATAGAGCTTGAATAGGGTTGGAAATGTTTAACTCAACATATCCACTCCACTTTTTAGGCTCTCTCGGTGTTTCTCGCCCCTTGCTGCCGGAACTAGTAGTGAAAAGTTTTCCTATCACCCCCTTCGCTTCGCTCTCGTCCAATCCGACTTCAGGATTTCCCGCTAAAGGGCGGCTAGCAGTAAACGACGGAGAACCCGTGGCTGTACCGACTTTAAAGCCGGTACGGTAGTGTTAGACTTTGGTAGCCAACGCTCATTCATTACTATACTGGGTTTGGATCCCGCGGTGCTGTGCCTCACGGGCTGCATTACTGCAATTTCTTGCAGCGAGTGTTACCTTGGGCTGCATACATATCTGGTACGGGGAGTGTCATTGAACAGAAGGGAAACACAGTGTCATCGTGGAATACGATTGAGTGAAGATCTAGACCTAGCTAGTATTTGACACGAGGAAGTTTGATTCGACTTCGAGCGGGCTTGGAGATGGTGAGGTGCAGTGGCTGAATCCGCCGCAGATGGCGCTATGAAGTAACATTGTCATTGAATTTCCCATGAAGATATCAAGAACCACTCTTGGCGGTAGCTACTATGATCATGAGCTCTGTATGTAATTAAGTGCTGTGGCATGTATTCGAACATCCACGAGGGTCCTCGAACCTTAGTAGTTCCGACCCAGCATACTCGTGCGCAGTACTAGCTATAGACTTGACACGCGAATTCAGATGCCGCTGCAGACTTGGAACGCCGCGCTGATCCGGGGATGTCTCGTGCCCAAACGTGACGTCGGCTTACTCGTATGTACATATGTACCTTGCACCTGACGATATTGGTGGGCTTTAACGGAACCCCCGGAACACACGCTGCTCTACGAATACTGCCTATAACTTTTCTGTAAGGTGATTCATATATCAACAACCCACCGACAGAACTCAGGGTTGTTCCGAGCTTGATTGGGCAAGTTACCATCATCAAGTGATACGCTATGATACATTATGGGAACTCTCATTGAAGTTACATACAGCCTGCAGATATTTGATATCCCTGTATAAGCCCTAGTTTTTGAAATGGTACCGGGTGGTTTTGCTGAGGGGATTTATTCTAGATGTCCAGCGCTAGCATGATCATGAGATACAAGTACGTCGATGTTTCGGCAAGGGACATATCCAAGGTATGTACTGTATAGCTTCCGAATTCATGTAAGTGATTGGCATGAAAATCCTCCGGTGACCGTGGCGTTGACACGAAGCCAGGTGTAATAAGACCTGGGTAGCTTAATTACTACAGGAGAGATACTAAACCGATCGATATCATGGTCATTGAGCTAGGACGCAAGCAGTGAGGAGGGAGTGTTCCAAACAATTATTTTTTTAATTCGGTCGATTTCTGACTGTTCGTAGATCGAAAGAAACCGTCCGCTAAAAAAAGCGTCCCAATCGCAATGAATAGTACGGATTTCGAACCCAGTGTTTACAGCACCACACTTTGCTTACAGGGCTAAGCGGTCATGTTTATTCAACGATCTTATGGGATTATGGCCCTGTGAACTCCGAACCATGAATGAAAACATGGAGTAAACGTCTCATATAAACCGATATCTTAAGCCATCGGCAAGACAAAGAAAAAAGGGTGTTTGATCACCGCAGGTTTCGAACTCACATCCAGCGTTTACAGCACCTGGCGTTTACAACGCCGCGCTCTGCTTACTGGTCGAAGCAACCAGCTCTTATTCATCTCATGGCTTTTGAGGGGTGAATTTCGAACCCTGCAAACACTTTTTTGCTGGCACAAAAGTGAATCCGAACAACTAATGCAACCCTGCGTGGAGAATAGTAATGCGGGCACCCACCTCATTCTCTGGCCAGTGTGGAATGTGCGCCTTCTCGCCTCAAAAAGGGCCTCATGATCAGCATATAACGTTGTTCACGAGATGAACGCCAATTGCAAATAAACAGGTAGTCAAATCGTCATCCACAAGGGAGTAAAACATAGTCCGACCGTGTTAAACTCCACTTCACCAAAATATGCATTGATGATGTGTTGGTGCGTCCAACTCGGAGGTGCTTGGTAAGGTGTTCCAGGTCATTCAGTGGAATTTCACATGGAGATCCCTTTCCTCTTCATGCATGCGCACTCGGTATTTCCGATCCACGAATTATGGAAATCACTATAGATAAGGTTCTACTAGCTTTCCACTGGTATGCAGCCCAGTAGTTATTACATCCCTACCGAAATCACTGAGCACAAAGGCGGGCTGCAATGGTTATTGGGTTGTTTTTAGAGCAAAACTAGGTTGAGCAGAAGTACACTTCTCCACCACCAACAACTTCACTTAGAACGTTATCATACCAATGACGGTCCCTGGGAGAAGGCTATCATCTCTTTCCCGCTAGCTGTACAGCTTGCCCTCATCTGCAGCCGTCAATCCTCAGTAGTAGAGTGGCAGTGTATCTCAGCAGATATGTGGATGTAGCATCGCCAAACTCTTTCATCCGTTGGGTACACATGCTTTGATTCGAGTCCGGGGTCTGTGGAGGTTGCACAGCTTGCGATGGCTGGTCTGGGTGCCAACACACTCCACGACTGCCCGCCAGACTCCGCATTCGTTAATTTGCTGGTTAAGGTAACTCAGGTGTAGATGTGCGTTTGGTGATGCATAACATCGAGGAAATGCGGTCATACCGCATAGGCGCGCTACAGCCTGGCCGTATAGTTTGACCGTATCCCGTTTCGCTGTTGCACTGCAGGACGATAGATCTGTTGGTCCTATTTGTGCACTCCCTCAGGCTTCTATACAACTTCAAAACTTCAGACGAATAAAGACAATCATCAGGGTTGCATATGCATATGCCACCGGCAGCGGTGAGATACCGTATATGGTCAGAATATACGATATCAAAATATGTGTGGGTAGCGATCCTGGTACCAACGTTGACGAATCGCTGGTCCTTGCATAAACGGGCTGTTGGGAGCCAATCGGCTCGCCGGCGGAGATCATGCTGAGCGGGACTTGCCATAAAAAGCATAATCATGCTCGGTAGATTCGCAGTCACATTGAACATATCCAATCATTTGGCAATCTCTTCCCGACAGAAGGTGAAAGCCACTCGTCTGGAATATATATCCATAGGGATTACAGATGTATTCAAATGCTTTTTTCGGGAGGATGCTATAACCTATAACTATGGAAGACAAAATTTGGATAAAACTGCTGTTGGCGATAGATAGGACATGCGGGGCTCAGGCAGCACGTCTTCCACCTACGGAATGGCGGCATCATATTGTATCAAGAGATGAACAACGAACGTCATCGCCGACCATCAGCTTCTATGGTACGAAGCTTCAGGGGTGACATATATATGGGTTTGATTCGCTGGCTAAAGAGTATACAAATGGTCATCTTGCTATTGGAGCGGTTGCTTAGGCATTCTACAATGAGTCTACATGTACCCCATAACCTGGCGGTATCCTGTTTCTTTGTAGCATCGCAAACTGCCAGATCCGTTACTATCATTCGTCCGCTCCCTCAGCCGTGCTGGCTTGTATGCCACTCCAGGGCGAATAAAAGGCTGCCATATATGCCACCTGGGGCGCTACAATTAAACCAGTTACTGTCAGGCAAAGCGGTAACCTTAAAGTGCTTTTGGACCGGTTCCAGACCTCCCCCTCCCCGTGTCTTCCCCGAGCCTGAATTTCTCTTTGACATCTTGCTCCCCTGCTTCAGTACGTTCTCTAGATCTTGCCCGTAGATGTCGATCTTGTTCTGCACCTCTCTAGCTTGTCACGTCACTCGTATCTATCCACGTCATTTGACTCAGTTCGATCTCGGGGACGAGACGAGACGAACCGACTCGTCTCGACAACCCAGAATCTAGGCCCGCTCGCCCGTGACTTGCCCTGCCAGATCGCCAGATCGCCAGCTGCAGATTTCCAGTTGTGTTCAGAATGTGAACCTCAAGTTTAAGCAGATGGATTGGGATGTGTGCCAATGCAACATTAAAAAAAAAATCCCACAAAAATTCTGCTCGGAATGAGCTACCTAGTGCCATGCTACTCGAACTCGAGCTTAGGCTCAAGTTCATGAATCAGCCCGAATCTTTGTGAGCCTCACCGGCCATGAGCTGAGCCTATTCGAGCTCCTTCGTCAGGCTCGTACCGAGCCGGCTCATGCCCATCACTAGCCGTGCACAAAGAATGGCCGATTTCGCGTTCGGGCGAGCACCCCGTGGCAACTATAAGTAGTGTTACACACAAGGCAAGATTGCCCGAGTACTCGTCCCGGGACTCGGGATGAGACAGGACGGATTCTTGTTTCTGACTGAGACGAGACGAGAAATCCCTGGCATTCCCTTGGATTAGCGGGTGAGGATATATGACGCCACGTATGTTGACGTATACAGGCATACTTCAACGTACATGCCGTGCGGTTCATAGCCAATCATTCGAAAAAATTCTACCCCATTACCTCGGCGTGGCTCCGGACAATCACTTTTGACCGGTACTTCTGACTGTCCGAACGTCTGCCACCTATTTTGGTTGAAGAGGTGCGGAAATCGATTAACAAGAAACTACACATACCGGTAACTTCTCCATAAATAGCTGTAGTCTGCTGGTTGTGAAAACAGTCCTCTCCTCGCTCTGAATCCGGGCTTCAGCTTCTTTATATTTACCCACGGCTTCTTCCCTAACTTGATGCATGAACTCAGCGGTCAGATAGCTATCGGTGGGTCATAACTGCACAGAATGCGGTTCAAAGTGTTCCAAGGATGTAGGTCCATGCAACTTGGGCTTAATGTGGTGAGAGGATAAGGTCGTCGGGATGAGTGCAAGAGTGCGCTCTTAAGGAGCAGAACTGCGGCAGAAACCGCCCCCCTCAGCCGTCCTTATATAATGACTGATGCATTGGTCTTTGCCTCTGCAGCTGAGTTCGGATCCCCGCACCATCCAAACAGCAGCATAACAAAGTACGGTACACTGTTTGGCATCTAAAATAGGTGGCCGATGTTCGGACAGTCTGAAGTGACGGCATAGAAGTGACGGTATGGAAGTGATAGTTAAAAGTGACTGTCCGGAGTCATTCCGCCGTTACCTAGAGCTTGGTGACAGAAGAAGAGCAAAACTATAGTACCAGGAATTCCCGTATGCTCACCCACTGCAGTACAAACCTGGCGATGTTATGCTTAGATATGGCTGAGCGGACGGGAAGCCTGCCGCCTCGGAAAACAATTTTTTTTGCTGATGTAGAGGAGATTTTTTAGTGAATGAAAGACAGGTTGTGCAGTCCTGATGACAAAAAAATAGTATCACAATGATTGAAAGTATCGTTATACAACTGTTTGGAAAATTTTGTTATACGAGAAGTTTAAATTATTGTGACCTCACAAAAAGTCTTCAAATTAGGATAAGCACAAAATGGTTGACGAGAATGGGTGGTGGGAAATCATTGTCACAACAACTATTTTTGTTGACAAGGTGATTTTTTCGTTCACGAAGACTTCATGACAATCATTGCATAACGGTAGATTTCAATAACGCTTAGAACATGTATAACGGATCCCATAGCAGGACAACTTTTGGAAAAGAAATTTGACTTTTGCTGATGAAAGATGAAGGGAAGAGATCCAGTCACGATAGCTGGCATTCTAGATTGGCATCTCGAATGGCACGTTTAGGAGGATGATTGTTTCGGAGGAGCTTTCGGCTTGGTTTACTATTTGAGAGGAGTACCAGACATGGTTCATCGTTTGAGAGGAGCTCTGGACATGACTTGGTTTATCATTTCGGAGGAGCTTTTGCTTGAAAGGAGGGGATGATTTCTCTTTGTTTTTTGTTTGTTTGTTTTCTTTATGGTTTAGGTTGAGCGGACGTAATAGCCGTCCTGGAGGACTGTTGGGCAACTGGTCGAGTACGGATATCACGTGATGTTGGGTTAGGGTTAAGCGGCTGAGCTGCTAGCGTATGTTCTGTATATGACTATCATCTTAGACTTAGATAGTCGGTTCGGTCATCAACGAGGATTCGGTTCAACAAAAAAAACACCAAGAGTTGACCCCGCCCCTATCTCTACGAAAACGTGCACCACCGGGCTGGGCAAAATAGAAAATACATGCTACAGTGGAACAGCTATTTATCTCGTGGTTCATAGGACGCCAGTACCATCCACCCTTGCATCCGCCATCCGCCATCCAACGGCCCACTACAAATAAAGCAATCAACCACGGCTACAGAAATCAAGTCCGAAAACCCAAACCCAGCTGCGTCAATCAATCTATCGAACCACAGGCCCCTAGCTATATATTGAGAAGCGCAGAAAAAAAATAAGCTGCATGGAGTTATCATCTTTGAAGTAACTCTCGGGAAACGGAAGGCTACATTGCCTTGTGAGCGCGAGCAACTTCCAGCTTCGCGCCAATGTCGTTGCTGATGTCCTTGACGGCGACAGGAATCCTTAAGAAGCGTGGTTGCGGCACTTTGGTAACACTGCGTAAGGCCTTATTACCGGCATCGACAATCTCCGGCAGCTTGCGTTCTGCGTGCTCGAGAATCCATAGGAATCCGAAACTAACTTTGGGACAATCAAGCACGGTTTGCCACCACTGCCAATCTGAGAAAAATTTCGTCTCCGAGTCGGAATGGTTCTTGGAAATGGTGATTTGGACGCCGACCACCATCGCTTCCGTCTTTGCCTCGTTCAGTGATACCATGACAGCATCAACGGCGCGGAAGTTAAAGGAAGTTGGTATATAAAGGCAGAATCTGACGCTATGGTTGATTTCTGGCCTTTTTCCCTGGAAGAGAATGGATGTCGGGGGTAGGGCGAATTCCTGTCCAGCGATTGGGTATCTATTTAGAGAGATCCAACTCAGCATCATTTGCTCGGTGAAAAACCCGAGCACCGAGGGATTCGACCCAGCAAGCCGAAGACTGTCATGCCAGTGTGGCGTTAGGAAATCTGTCCAGTAGAGTTCTAACAGATCTTTTCATCTCTGGAGAAAACCTGTCCGTGGTCTCGTCTTTTGGATCTAGAGCATTGACCTGATCTATAATGAATAACAGGCGGACCTCCGAGGACGCCGCTGAACAAAACTTCACCAATTCCGAGGTGTCATTGCAATCGGCGAGGAACGCATCGTGCCGCTCGTTTCCAGTGAATGTGAGGCGCAATGCAGATCGTAGGTATTCGAAGGCATCGCCCATCATTTCCCTGCAATCTGGGAGGTAAACGACTTTGACTCCTTCCTTGTATAGGAGACGGGCAAGCGCGGCGAGTAGGTAGGACTTTCCAGCGCCGAGGGTTCCATGTAAGAAGTGCTTCCGGGTCCCTCGAAAGTTCATGGACTTGGCAGCGTCATACAACTCGCGGAACTTGTCCGCCCGTAGTACTCAAATCGCCCTTCGTTGTCGAGAACGAAACGTTCGTTGGGAACTGTACCCACGAACATGAAGGGCAACTTTCGGCACACTGACGGGTCGCAATAATCCTCCAGCTTTGTTGAAACCTCCTGTGCCGCCACATAAAGATCTGCTTACACATACATGCTAATTAGTGGCCAATTTCGCACGGTAGAAAACTTGAACCCATACCCGCATACTGTTTAGAATCTTCTGTAAAGAGTTTCTTGGCCTCCCGGTCCCCTCCATCAAACTCGCTCTTGCGCTTCCTTGAGCTGGCGCTGAACTGCTCAGCAAGTAGCTCCAGACGTTCGCAACCCCGGTAGAAACCCCACAAGACTGGAAAAATGCAGTGTTCTCGTGCAAAAAAACAGCACCTCCAATGTTGCTTTTCTTGAATGCGATCAGATCGGTTTCTTCCTCGAGTGTGATTGAATCTTGACTCTACAGCCACGCAAGGAGCTTGTGGTGATTCCATTTCATCACATCATCCCGGGTGGGAGGCGGTTCCTGAGGTGCTGCGTGTGGGGGCATCTGGTGGCGCAGGTTTGATGAACAAAAAGAGAGACTGAGCAGGGTTATGTAAAGCGGGGAACGATGCGAAGCTAAATCTATATAAAAACCTGAACGTACTTTCAAAGTTCCTGAAAGCGCCGTGTACTTTCTGGCTTTCGGCCGCTTTCGACATACTTTCTCTGCGATTTTCCTTTCACACTGTTTCCCCTTTCTCAATGTCTCTTCTTTCCCACCGTTTCTCCTTTCGCAGCCTCCCATTCGCAGCCTCCCATTCGCATAGGCTGAACCATGGGTTTTCCACGGGTCAGGGACCCGTCCAAAACACGCCCCAAGCACGGGTTTTTTGCCCTCGGTCCAAACCCGTGCACTAGTGGACAGGTTTAAGCTAGCAGCGGGTTTTGGCGGATTTCGTGTCAAAATAGCAAAAACGGCCGTTGAGCAAGATTGGCTGGATGGAATCAAGATCAGACAACGCAACCTAATAGAGGGCAATGAGTAGATCATTTCACGTCTAACAATCATCTTTATCGAACCAATATTCGTGAAGTTGCCATGGGTAGATGGTGTGGTTGATGGAATCCCACCCCCCCCGATGGTCTATTCTCAGGCCTATCCCCGACCCACTAACTTAGTGGGTCCGCACGTGCCACCTTCTGGCCCCTGCCACCTCTTGAGCTGCACCTTGTGTCGACCCTCTCCTTCTCCCCGCCTAAGCCTGAAAGAGCGCGGCGATTTCAGGAACTTTCAAAGTACAGTCGAATTTCACGATGTTTGCTGTGAGGCTCAACTGTAAAAAAAAGCCGATGACATTTTACCTGAGCAGTCGAGCATTTGTTTCATTTATTTTGGCTCGTGGTTCTAATTTTGTAGTCATTCAACTTTGATGTGTAGTCATTGTAATTTTTGTTTGTAGTCATTGTAATTTGATGTGTAGGCAATGTAATGTGATGTGTTGACAAAGGCGCAAATAATGTGTCCAGAGAATTGAAAATCCGACAAGTATGTTCTAGTGACAACCGTATAGTAAATAGACCTCCGTAGCAGTTGCTAATATACTGCTGCGTAGTGCCGGACACTTTAATACGATCCTCGAAGCAGACATATTAGTGCTTGACACCATTAACGGCTAATCTCTGTTTCTGGCGAGACGACACCTGTATGGCTCTGAGACGACGGAATAGCCTCGTTTTCATAACTCTATGACCGTAGCTGATAATTTTTGGCTTTCTACCCTATTATTGAGTCCATGTCAACACTAACGATCCGCTCGCCACTGGACTGTGAGTTTGAAAAGAAAGTGAAGGCTTAGTCTCAGTCCATTTGCTATGCCAGTAAGTAATTCGAGACTAGTGAAAGCTAGCTAGAGTAGAGTATACTGTAGGAGGACAGATACACATAAATTATCACTCAGGGGAGGGCCAGAAGACTGAGGGAATAGGCGAGGAAAGTCAGGAGGAATGACCATGATATCGGTTGTTGATGTGGCGAGATTGAAGCATAAACCACAGTCAGTGATCACATAGACGGCCCGAAGGGAGTCGACTAGTGCGAAGTGACTGCTCGGAGATCGTCCGTCGAATGGAAATGAATTGAGAGCAACGTAAGACCCATTTAAGTGGGGTGGAGAAAAAGGAGTAGCTACGGTCTTTTCTGGAGGATCGGAATCAGAGGATGGTGATTTTACATAGCATATGTTCTGCCACAGGAGCGGAGTCAGGTGGGGATGGGGATGGGGATGGGGATGGGGATGGAGGGAGCTAGATTAGTTCATCAATTCATCCATAGAAGCAGGTAGTTGATACGCGAAAAGCTGGTGACTTCTTGTGAATTCACTTTGCCAATCCCACAACTGTCCTCAACCCTTCACTCCAGCTCTCACTCTCCCTCGCTATAAGTACAGTGTGAAATAAAGCGGTTCCATTAAAAATGTTAACTCCCTAAAACACCAGTTCATGAATCATAATTATGCATGGTATCATAACCTACCCCTCCTCTACCGTCTCCATCTCCCCACAAACTCCTCCTTCCTTCCATCACCGCCCACATCCCCACGCTCTCTCTCAACCTCATCAACCTTGCCCACCAACCTCCCCATCAACGCAGCAACAACCTTAACCCCTTTCTCAACCTCATCAACTCCCGCCATCACCTCCCTCCTAACCACCGCCATCTCCCCAACTTCCTTATACTCATTCCCAGCCCAGAGCGCATCCTCAAGCACCCTCACCACCGCCGCCGCCGCCTCCGATGCTGCCGCACTCCACGGGGATGTAGATATCTCTGCCGCGCCATCGACCTTTGCCGCTAATGCCGCAATCTGCGCAGACAGGAATGACTCGTTAATGACCGGTGCCATCGGGCCGGCGCGGGTCGGCGATGCGGGAGGAAGCGAGATCCCCACGTGTGACAGCAGCGCGAGTTCGGGGTAGTTTCCGCGGAAGTCAAGGGAGGATCTGGCGCGGCGGTGGGAGGGGGCGAGGTGGGGTACGCGGCCGATTTTTACTGGGGAACCCAGGCGGCGGAGGGGTTGGGGTTGGGGAGGGGGTGTGGTGGGGCGTGGAGAGGAGGAGGAGATGGTGGAGGATTCTCGGGAGATGGTGGCAATGAGGGTGAGTACTGCTGTGTCTCTGTCGTGGCTTGACGATAGCATTGAGGTCATTGCCACAGTGCGGTTTCGGAGGTGTTCCAGGACCGCACAGATGTATTCACCTCCGACAACCCAGTTCTCGCCGCGCTGCTTGCGCGCAGAAGAGATCTTGGATACCAGCGGCGCAAGGAATTGGTTATATGCCGCGCCGCGGGCGACAGTCGGGATGTCGGCGTACAGTGCGTCGATCTCGTGCTGTAGCGCGTCCAAAGATGTATCACCCTCCCCGTCCTCGGAATCATACGCAAGAAACACATTATCGAGGCGTTTCCTGACCGCGCTGGTTTCCAGTTGCGCCAGCTTCTCAACCAACGCTTCGACGCGGCCGACAACCTCATCCATCTCCTCGTCCTCGCCGATGACGAGCTCTCCCGCTAACCGCTGCAGTCTGGCAAAAACCCTATCATCACTCTCCAGGACCTTCTCCACCTCCTCCACCTCCTTTGCATGCGGGTACACCGTCTCCCTCAGATCCGTAACCTCCTCATTCATCATACCCACAAGATCATCGAACGACTGCTGCAACTCTTCCCTCTCCGCCGCCCATTTCCTTCGTCTCCCAACCTCCAGCTTCCGTTTCCGCTCGCGCTCCGCACGCCGGCGGCTTCGCATCCCGGAAAGTGTTGCTGTCTGCTGCTGCAGCTCCTGCGTGTGCTGCCGCAGCAGCCGGGTTGACGCGTTGAGTTCCTCGGTCTCCGAGACTAGCGTGCTTTCGGTTTTGACGGGGGAGGAGGGAGAGGCGGGGGCTTTGAGAAGCTTTTGGAGTGCGCCGGTTTTTTGGAGGTGGGTTTCGATTGCGAGCTCTTCGGCGGTGAGGAGAGTAGCATCTTGCAGGTAGGTGTTAATATAGGAGGTGACGGGGTCGGCGGTTTTGGCATGCGAGAAGGCCCAGGACACGTCGGGTGGGCCGAGGGATGAGGCGTGCGAGTAGAGGACCGATAGGAGGTGGGTTTCGGCGTCCATGGTTGTTGTCATTGATGGTTGGTGATGATGGAGCGTCAATCAAGGGGCCCGGGACGGAGGCTGAAAATTATTGACGTGCCCTGCAGCCCTGCCCTAAGATGACTACGAAAGCAGGTTGGAAAAACACATGATCAGCCTAACCGACTCCCCTCAATTCCGGTGGACTATGATAGTCTCGGAGTGTGGTAGGCTAGGACTGTGAACTGGTGTGAACTGGTGTGAAAGGCGAGCTTGGCCGTTTAGACTCTTATTTAGTTAGGGATGGAATCAATTCTTTCATGATATCAGTGGTTGAAGCATGGACGGCTTGAAAATGAGATCTCATTTTCGAGACTTTATGGACTCGCTTTTTCACGGAGTATCACGGTATCTGTCGAAGGATAAGTAGTATGCGAAATTCCATCGCCTCTCGTAGCATCCAAATCTCTCCGTAGGATCTACAACGCCCGGGAACTCGAAAGCAGAGCAGGATTATGGTAAAAGTATTCCAACTCCCCCAGTTGCAATCTGGTATGCTATGGTATATAGTATAGGCCCCTCCCTCTCTCATCCTCCCATCCCCTCGCCTCTCTCTCCGTTTATGGTATCCAAACACTCCCCACAAACAAAAACCCCATGTAATAACGTACGCAGCTAATGGTACACCCACAAGCAATCTCAACAGAAACAAACCCGAATCCAATCTCACAAACTGTAAAAAGAAAGAAAGAATGAACGAACTCCAAAACGTATAAATAATGCCCCATAAAACAAAACACCCAAAGCAGACAACGACGTATAACGAATTATCTTCCTCCCCCGTCATGACGAATCATACCCGCTCCCCGAACCCTCATCCGACGTCTGCACTCCCACTCCCACCATCTCCTCGGATTCCTGCTCGCCCGTGCACTTAAAGCTATACATTCTCGCCGCACAATCCTCGCCCGCCGTCACCATCCTCGAGTCACTGAGGCCCACACACGTCACTGGTCCGGCATGCCCTGTAACGGTGCGTTGGCAGCGGCCGGTATTAACATCCCAAACCTTCACCATCGAGTCCTGCGCGCCCGAGACGACTCTGAGCGTGTCAGCAGCGAGTGCCCACACCCCCTCAACATGTCCAAACAGCGTCTTGAAGCAGCGGCCCGACGCCACGTCCCAGAACTTCACCGTGCTGTCGAGCGCGGCGGTAATGAGCATTCCCGGCGGAGGTTTTCGGGAGCGTTGTTTTTTGTCTTGGAGGAGGGGGTCGCGATATTCCCATGGTGTTGGGGCGGGGACAGCAGGATCCGATTCGTTCGGTGGCGGTGGCACGTAATCGGGGAGAGAGATTGGGATCACTTGTTGTACATGTCCCACGTGTCCCTCAAAGGTGCGAACACATGTGCGTGTGTCCAGATCCCACATTTTTACCGTCTGGTCGTCTGACGCGGAAAAGATGGTTCTCGAGTCCGAGTCAATCCGGACGGAGTTGACCCAGTCGCCATGGCCTCTGAGTGCAAAGCATGATTTGTCTGCAAAGTTCCAGACTTTGATGGTTTTGTCGACGGAACCTGATATGAGAAGGGTGGAGTCGAAGTGGAGGCAGATGACGCCGTCGGTGTGGCCTGGCAGGTTGGAGATGCATTTTCCTGTGCGATAGTTCCAGATCTTGAGGGTTTTGTCCATGGAGCCCGAGATGAGTTTTGTGTCGTCAAACTGGAGAGCCCGGACACCAGACGTGTGGCCGACTAGAGTGCGGATCTCTTCCCCCGTTTCAATGTCCCAGATTTTGATGGTCGAGTCATAGGAGCCAGTGGCTAAGATCTGATCGTCGAATTGTAGACACATTATCCCATCCGTGTGGCCCTTAAATATCTTCTTTGTACATCGCCCTCGCCGCCAATTGGCTTCAAGCGTGTATCGCTCCCTGAATACTTTTTTCCACGGCTGTGTTCGAGGGCTGGTATCTTCCACCTCCATTTTATCCTCACGCTGGCATGGACGCTTCGGCGAGGATGACGAGCTGGCAGTTGTCGACCGGGAGTATGATGCCTCCGCATCGGTGGGATTTGTTGGTCGTTTGCCGTGTATATTCAGTCTGCTAGTGCCGCTAGTGATATCAGTTTGATAAGGCTGAGTAAAAATCTGAGGCTCTTTCGCCCTCATTTCCATCTGTCGTTTCGAGGCACGCAGTCGCTTGCGCTCCAACAATGGCAGTCCCCATCCACACTTGTCGCATTTCCGGTCAATGTGTTGCTCGCACATCTTGTGCCATACCACATCGTCATCCGCCAGCATCCTCCATGTCCGCGATACCTGTGCCGCTTTACATAGCGATGCCGTGTCGAGGTAGGAAAGGATCTTGAAGGAGATTTCAGGCGGAAGCGTGCTCAGAAAATCGATACGGATGAGGTCGCGGATGGTGGCTGAAAGGAACGATAGTTGCGGAAAACAGCACTGTTGTAGGATACCCTGGAGCATCATTTTTCGCATCTGGGCGGGGGCGGCTGAAAATAGAGACCATACGTGCGTAATGGCCTGCCGGTCTGCATCCGGAAGACTGTCCATGCTCTGTGGTTACCTCGAATAAGCAAAAAATCACCGATGACGAGTTTGCATTCATAATACATACGCTTTGCAACTGCTCCATTGTGGGCTCATCAGCTGGCCTCCGACACTTCAGATCGGGTCTATGCCGGTAGCAAAACCGGGTATTCGCCTTCTCCCCGCCATTCTGTTCTGCTGTCTCTTGCTGTTCTTTGGATCCTAGCGGGGCGTATTGCTGTGGGATGTGTTTTGTCAAGAATGGCGCAACGTCCTTTTTAACTGATTCGGCGGTGTCGGCTGAGATCGCAGCCGCGAACAATTGCGGTTCGTCGGTGTCCATTTCTGTAGCAGAGGTGGAAGCGTAAATGGAGGACCGCTTCCGTTTCTTTGGTCGTGGGTCACAAGCTGTATTTGAGGAGCCGGGGAGGAGTGGGGTTGTAGCTTTAAAGCGCGGCGAACGTCGGCATGGAGCAGCTGAACTCCTCTGCATTGTTGGTTGGTGGCGCCCCTTGTCACGCGAGTGGAATAAAATTCGTGGCGTTCTGCGAATCAACGGGTGGTTTCAATAAAAAAAGCAATCCAGCTTATTGTCCGAAAGTTGAGGTACGTGATTGAGCGTTTGTTGGGCGGTTATGCCAATTGCTATCGTACCATCGGAGGGTTATGTTCGACCGGCAACCCGATGATGAGCTCGGCCAGAGAAGGCGTGGAACTGGCGGCGGCGCAAGAGTAAACAGCGTGAGGACAATGGGATGCTGCACGTACGGGCTGCGGCTAGATCTGTATACTGGCGTAACGGTCCGTTGAACGGTGGATCCCGAACTGTGGCAGTACTTTCGGTACCTACTTGCTGCAGGCAAGAATGGGTTGGTGAAGGTGGTGATGGAATCGCGGTTTTGAAGGACTCTGTGTAAGAAATCATCGGCAGCGTCAATTGCGTGCGACGGAGGTATGGGTAGGATCCGCAGGGTCCCTGCTAGGCCAGAAAGCTAGAAAGGCCTAATTCACCTGGCATCATAGGAACGTCTACTTTGTGCAATCACGGCGAGCATTCAATGTGCGCTGTCCCCAAAGCACTCCTGTCTCTGCTTCATTCATGGCCCAAAACAAAATCCTCGAACGTCTTGATGGGCTGACGTGTTGCAGCAAGGTGAAACCGTACATGGCTGGAGTTGTTTTACTTTTACCTGTGAGCAAGGTTTTTGAAGTTCATCATTTTTATGGATATGGCGACATCTGCTGTTGACATTTCGACACAACACAGCTTGGAGCTTTTCCGCCATACACCGCGCAACCACTCACTCACCTCTCCGGGGCTCCAACCGCCCGACGCTCCAGCTCAATCAATCCTGCACTGCGCCAGGTTGCAATGCTTATTTTGCCTTATGTGATGGAAGCGATGGGATTATTGGGTGGCTTCATCTGGAGAAAATACTTCTGCCCCAACTTGCATTCTGCGCCAGAGCGAATGAGGCTAGCTCGAGAGGATAGATGATGTCGCCATCATGTACCGAGCTATCTACCTCCGCCATACACGCCTCACCTCCATCAGCAAACGACATCATCTAGCCAAACATTCTCGACCGATATTGTACCCATGTCGCCTCCACCACCACCGCGCTCAGACTCACCACACACCGATAACCTTCACTCGCCAAACCCTGTCGAGACACATGCTCCGCCAGCCGACCTCACAACCTGGTTTCTCAACGCGAAGCGATCGCTCTCGTCCGTAGCCTTGTGCTCGCGCGCCCATGTCCTGGTCGACTCTGCGCGCGCAGCTCTGCAGGAAGCTTCCGTGATATCGTCACGATGTGTGTTTCTACGAGCGTCGCTGCAGGACCAGTTGACGATTGCCGGGCAGATCAATAGGATGATACATACCACACAGGACGCAGCGCGAGTGGAATTCGAGGTATGCATGATGTGAATCACAACCCTTCCCACGGATATCCTCCCGAGCACGCACTGCATGTGTGGGCTGTTTTGGAAACAATGGCCTCATATGCATGCAACAAACATGTAAGACATGAGGCGGAGATACGACGGAAGGATATAAAGAATGACCGAATAGCTAATAATTCTTGCGTGCTCGGCCAGAAAACACTCAACGATCTTGATACAGCCGACCTCCGGCTCAACCAGACGCTCGAGCTCCTGCGGAATACGACTGTGGATCCGGCTTTTGTTCCTCCCGGGG
This sequence comes from Wilcoxina mikolae CBS 423.85, assembly GCA_014904905.1. Classification (NCBI taxonomy): domain Eukaryota; kingdom Fungi; phylum Ascomycota; class Pezizomycetes; order Pezizales; family Pyronemataceae; genus Wilcoxina; species Wilcoxina mikolae. Next base: position 706,859 of record MU122105.1, read on the forward strand.
CCAACATTGAACCTTCCCAGAGGGGGAACAATACCAATGGAATCGTTGGAAACGAGGAACGCGATATCAGCGTCATCGGCGACGCCACCGCCGCCGTGGTGAAGGTCCGCACCTTGCATGACTTTGTTGAGGACGAAGGGATTGAGAATCTCAAAAGTCGATTGCGACATTCCATAGACTACGTCCAAGTTAGCACCTCCCCCAAAAGCAAAGCACTCCTCTCACAGTTCACTATCAATTCCCCGCGGTTAGCGCTATGGTATTCAAATTCTGACCGCGCGTCGTCCAATAGGAATCCCATGACGCTCTTCACTCCTCAATCAGCATGTTTGACGAATCCCTCCAGTCGCTGTCATCATCTCTGACCTCACTACACGACCCCACACCACACTCAGAACCCCTGCACCCTCCCCTCCATGCCCTCGAACAGCACACCGAAGCCATGGCCTCTCTCCTCGAGAGCCTAACCCAACACTACGACCGATGTTCCCTGGCGCTGAAATCCACCGAATCCAGCATCCCCGTTGACCCAGACCTATTCCTCGTTCTCTCGCGGGATGCGGCCGAAGTCGACGACGTAGTCTCAGAGATCAAAGAGCACCTTTCGAACATGGAAATCGTGTCTACATCCATCTCCAGCAAGATCGAAGAGCTTCACCTCCTAGAACGCGAGACCATCGCCGTATTCATCGCGTTCGAGGAGTTTCAGCGCGAGCTCGGTGTGTGCATGGACGGACTGCGAGAGTTTGAGACGCGGCAGGATGAGCTCAGGCATGATATGGTGATGCGTCTGGACGAGCTCTGGCAGCTGGTAGATTTTTATAATGGTTTCGTGGGAGCGTATGATGCGATGGTTATTGAGGTTGGACGGAGGAAAGGCGTGGCTGCGAGGATGGAATCGATTGTTGTAGAGGCTTCGAGGAAGTTGGAAGCGCTTTATGATGGTATTCCGCCCTACCGGCTGTCTTTGGACGACTAATGCTGATGCCGCCCCTAGAGGATTTGCAGAACCGCGAACTCTTTAAGAACGACTATGGACAATGGCTGCCAGTCGACTTGTGGCCAGGACTTAGCGACCCACCTGTGATCTGGAGTATTGAGAAGGATCTACAGGGTGGAAGCGAACTCCCCGCGCTTGGGAAGGACGTGATTGAAAGGGCTATGAGGAAACGCTCACAGAAGGTTGTCTAGGAAGGTGGGCCGGTGCGGATGTGACAATGACGATGGGACAAGGGCGAGAAGGGAGGAGCGTAATATCATCTGGAAGCGGTTTTTTGGACAGGGCGTTGTGGAGTTTGGATATTTACTTGAATGGACACCGATATTTAATTCTCATTTGTGACGTCACCACGCAGCCGGAACAGGTTAGCCAAGATGAGGGAAGATTGTGAGGGCTGTTATCTACCCCGATTTCGTTCTATATAACGCAACTAGAAGCTGCGAGCCTGGATTCTTTGGATACGCAAGGAATGGTACGCAGTTCATCTTGAACTCTTCTGACTTTCTCTGGCAAGGCTAGTACTTACTTGAGTAGAGTAGTTATGGCGCACTTTTGGGGTACTCTACTTACATATATGAAACGATAATAATAGCCAGCACTGGTACCTATATATATCAGCCCGGCCCGCCCGAGCGGTCGTATTCATCCTTGCGAACGCCCACTACTAGAGTAGCTTACGGATGGGGGCTGGCGAACTGTTTCTGGAGCCAATCGGTGGAACTTTTGAGGACGAGTGGGGGTTTCTTTGATCCACTGGCTAACCTAGTTCCCGCTTTAGCATCGCCATAATTAACTTTGCTGTCAGCCTGGTGCCTGGTGGACTGGTGAAGGTGAAACCGGATTTGGCAAAGCTATACCCGGGAGTGTTTCGTTCAATAGTCACTCGCGTGGACTTGAGAGATGACAACCCCCAGGCCCCCTTTGTTCTCTCTGGGATATGAATGATCTTTCGACGTCGATAAGAATGAGAGACGAACTTGGCATGATCCGGGCAGAGATGAGACATGGGTAAACTGATATGTATCACCGTGATATGTGCTCGTTTTTGATTCTGTCTACCTCCCTGCGATCGAGGTCTACATGGTGTATCGGGGCATGTCTGCCGTACGTAGGTGAACTCAGCTCAACAGTTTGCGAACTGGAGATGTTAGTGCGCGGGACCCGCACGGACTAATGTATCCCACCTCCAAGACTTTTTGCCGTGATGCCCGCATGTCAAGGTATCGAATTGAGAACGTCAGGTCCTTTTGGATACTGGGGCCACAGAATATATCTGAGACGATTGGCCTATCCGTGGTTGGATTAGTCCCGGTGTTGAAGGTGGATGAGAAGTAGTCTCGGAGCTCTATAGTAGCTAAGAAGGATAGCAAGGAAATGGTAAGTTACTGAAGTACCGGCAATCACTATTTCTAGCCTCTAGTTTCACCTTTCCTAGATAATTTTAGCCGCCAAATATGTCACCCCCAGAAAGTATATACACTTCCCAATTCCCCTCCGTTTCCTCTTCTTCTCACTGAAATACTCCAGTCTCTTCCAACGCCGTTCCAGGCATCACTACCACTACTGCTACAGGAACCTCCACGTCAGATGACTATATTCCAAGATACTACGGATATCAACACCGCCTCTTCTTCCTAGCCTAGGCCTGTCAGACTTTCTTCTTCAACCAGATACAATACCAGGAGTTCGAGAATGCTACTTATATCGATAATACCACAGTGTGCTTCGCCTTCAGCATTACTTATGCCTACCTACTGCTGCCTAGGAAACTGAGGCGGGCCTCAGTTACTACCAACGTTTCTATCCCCTTCGCCAGGGACGCATTGCTAGAAATTATGTACCATAGGATGCATCTAATCGATTAACCCCGCAGAGCTTTCCTCCACCAACCCCGACGTCTCCAGCACCTTCCCACTACAACAGCACCCCACGCTCTCCCTGTCCCAACCTCGCTTCTTCACAGCTCCCTGCACCCTCCTCATTTCCTCTTCCACAGTTGTCTCTCCACTCTTCAACCGCCTCAAAAGCTCCACATACTCCTTGAGCGTCACCACTTCCGCCTTCTTCTCCTCCTGTGTACCAAGCGGCAGTGTCGGCACAGGCTCGATGATTACACAATCATCATCATCTGCCCCTTCCTTCTCCTCCTCCTCATCCGGTGATAACAAACTTCTGAATGTAAATGTATTTGAGCTCTGAAATGTTGACGGTGGCGGGGCAGGTCTTTGTTTCTATCATATGCAGCAAATTATCCTCTGTGTGTTTGGAGCGTGCATGGGCTACTCACCGGCTGCCCGAATACGTCGAACTCGATACACGGTGAGGGTGTTGCAAGAAGGGGTGTTGCAGGAAGGGGTGTTGGAGGAAAGCGGGCTTCGCGGGAGAGTTTGTTGAGCGAGTCGGGGGAGAAAGCAGAGAAATTACTGCCGCCGGGGTATTGGTTTGTTGGAGGATCGAGGAGTGCGAGTTGGCTAGGGGAGAGTTCGTCGAAGATTGAGGAGCCATAGAAGGAGGAGGAGGAGGAGGGGCGGTGGAGGGTTGAGGTTTGGGGGTTCGACATGGTGAATGGGATGGGGATAGTGGAGGAGGGAGGAACTCAAGGGGAAGGAACTCGAGGGGGAGGAATTGGAGGGGGGAGGAGTCATAATGAGGCACGAAAAAGAAATTTGGGAGAGGTCTGAGCGCGTTTATGTGTGATGGAAGCTGGGTTGGGCCCAATACTGGGGGTCATTAAAAATCACTCGCTATGGATTCGAAACGGTATTTCTCCCACTCTTCAAAGTCCCTGGATGTCTTTACGGGAGATCTCTGGTGGGCAAAAGGTATTCAGTTTGTTTAAGACACCGACCCTTATTACGGTGGGGAGACTCAGAGCTATGATAGGCCAAGTCTTCGACGAATAACATACTAAGTATTGGGCGAATATCGAATGAAAATTACAAAACCGGGAATACCGAGTTGCAGCAGGGGCATGTTAACAGTTGAGAAATCCTTGGTGGGCTGAAGTTGCAGGAGACGGGCTTAGGGTGAGTAAACGGTAACCCCTTTACAATGTTACTTTATGGAAGGAACTGTGATTGTGTATTGTAGTGTACTGACGAGAGAGAGAGAAAACTTCGACTATCTACACTATGTGTGGGAGCAGCAAGCAGTCGCAAGTGCAAGTGCACATCCATATGCAAATACAAGGGAAGTCGGAAGAGGTACCATCATGGGTGATGCATGAGCTCGAGTGCTATTCCGCATACGGGCATATATGGATGCATATGAACACATAAGTGGGATTAAGCTTGCGCTTTTCTACTCTATATTCTTTGTTTTATATATGTCTAGGCTTTAACATATCACAAAAGATTATATACACGTATTGAGATATATGGGCACATATAGATATGCTGAACTGCACTGACTCTTTCGTACGTGTGGGATGTTAGAGACTACTAGGTATACAGGTAGGGTGGCTTCATCAGACCACACTTCGGTCATGATACCAGAATCCAATACCGCGAGAGAACGCCATAGCCCATATCCCCACGCCCCCATCTACCAGTATCGAAACTGCAAAAACTCTCTTCAACTTCCTTTCCGTATATGTCCTATACAAGATGGAGGAAATCATCACATATACACCAACTGATCGTTTGGCTTAGCTGGTGCTATAAACACCATGCACCGAGGTTCGAAACCCCATAGAGTTACAAACTCCTCTCCACAGAGATTCATGGTGTTAAAAACACCGGGGGCTCGAAACCTCAAGGCACTCAAAATGCCGGACCACGGGTTCAAAACCCGCTCAGCTTTTTCACTTGAGATCATAGTTTGAAATCCGTACATCATGTCAGAAATCATCACATACACAAGAAATAACCGCATGGCTTAGCGGGTTGGAGATGGTGCTATACACACCACCTGGGTTCGAAACTTCATCCATCCAGCCCAAGCCCTGTGCTGTAAACACCACAGGTTTAAAACCTCAAGGCGCTAGAAATGCCGGGCCATATACATACAACGCCGGCTCTTTTGTGTCCCTGTTTTCTTTGAGTTCCGTGCCAGGACGGCAAAATTCGTTGCATATGTTTGCTCGCAAACGAGGCACGAGACAGCTGTTCCCCTACATCTTCTAAGTTCATATCCTCTTCAGGTCAGGTCATCTTTATTTCAACCTCAACACTAAAAACCAACACACCAAACCGGTGTGCGTCCACGACAACTCGCCAAATCCACACGAATCCACCAATCGAGATCAAGCCTAATGAGCAAAATGGCTTACATACTGGGGGAGGAACCACCATTAGTTCAACCCGTTACAGTCTCCCCTTTGCCGTGTACATCCCATCAAAAAGGTTCCGTTCGCCGGTTTCAATATCACCACACCAATCCCGATATATCTAGAACCGAAAAAGTTAAATCTTCATCGTCGTGTTGTGGGGTTGGAACTCGGTATATATTTGTACTATGGTTCCTACAACTGGAGGTAGTAATATTAATTCATCTCTCCCAGGTCCACTACCTTGTTCTGCATGAGTAGGATCCAGACCTTGCAATAAACAAGCTGTAATATCTAGCTGGACTGGCGCTGTAAACGCCATGTGCTGAAAACACTGAGGTTCGAAACCTAAGGTTGGTGCTGTAAACACCAAAAATTCAGGTCAGGTGCTATAAAACACCAGGGCTTGAAAGGTTTGTTCTTTTGCTCTAGTTTATCTAACTCGTTTCCCTTACTTACTTACTTAGTAAGTACGTACTGTACAAGAGTCCAAGAGCAAGCCGAATCCCATAAAATTAGTACGTACTTCATATAGCCCCCGGGTCCTCGACACGAGTAACAAGCGAAAAAAAGGAGTGATCATTGAGTAGTAGGTTTCGAGCCTGCAACCAGATGAGGTGTTTGAAGCAGCCGGTGTGAGCTAGATGATCTGGCATTGTTTTATCTTGGAAGTGCCGTGATTTAACCACCCCCTCAGAGGCAAACACGTTGCAGGATCGAAGCCTGTCACTGCTCGTTCGATTCTTTTACCACTGCGTAGGGTCAAAGAATGTACTCTACACAAGCGCAACTACAGGTTTTGAGCCTTATATTTACAGCACGCAGTATAACCATGAGTTTCGGCGCAATAATCTACTCCCACGGCGGAAAAAGTGAGCAGCACGGGTTTCAAACCCCAGTGCTTAGTGTTTATAACACCAACCTTTGAGTTTCGAACCCGGTGTTTACAGCACCTGATGTTTTTGGGCACCAGTTAAGCCAGGATAGGCTTGAGTTCTGGTTCGTTGGAAGACCTGATCACGCAAAATAAAGCTTCCGGTGGCCAGTTGCGCGTGCGAGTCTTCTTCTTCTTTTGCTTAGCCGTAACTCCACTCAACCCCTGCGAGATTCTCCCATTTCTACGGAAGTGTGATCCGGTCTGGGTAATTACCGCTCAGGTCAACCCATATACAACTGAGCGCATTGCTTAGCTGGCGCTGGAAACAGGTGTTATAAACGCCGGCCGCAGGTTCGAAACCTGCAGTGCTATAAACACGAATTCGAATATCACGGGCTTAAAACCTACAGTGCTGATAAACACTATATCTGACCATAGGCTCGAAACCTGAGAGCACTCTTTTGCATTTCTTTGCTTGGCTCATAACTAATACCTAGCGAGTATAGGCTTTCTGCGTGATCACAGTCGGGGGCAGTCCATATACCTGGTGCTGAAAACACCAGGCGCTGGAAACGCCGGCTGCGGGTTCGAAACCTGCAGTGTGCAGTGCTATAAACACAGGCTTAAAACTTACAGTTCTGTAAACACTATGACCATAGACTCGAAACCTTAGAATATTTTAGTACTTTTTTTTACGATTCTTTGCCGGAGTAGGATCCAAGAAGTAGCACTACAGGCTTCGAACCTCGGTGTTTACAGCACCTGGCGTTTATAACACCGCTCGCTAAGCTAGACTTCAGTTCTTGTTTATTGGAAGATTCTGACCTTGCAGCTTGGTTATGCAAGCTGGGGCTTCCAACGCACAGTTATACTCTACTACTTGCGGTTGGACAAGTAACGTGAGTAAACCTGGCAGCAATGCTCACCAGAGGGGCGGGAGGGGGGATGTTCCTTCTGGATGTTAGTCTGTATGTCTGCGGAAAAATACAGTAAAGGAATAAGCACCTAAGCCAGGATCTTAAAGACAACTAAGTCTGCTACAGACGCGCGTGAGGTAGAAGAGACAGTCGGGCATCCCATCTGCACGGCCTACACGTGATCAATACACAAAACGTCACAGTACACCCCATAATCTAATCTAATGTATCTACTCTAATATAATCCATCCGTCTCATCTCCATCTTCTCACCCTCATCCGAGGAAGGTAGGATTCTCAGTAGTGTTGCTCGATTGAGCCCTGTTGAGCACATATTCTCATGTCTCTGCACTTTTATGACACACTGTGCCGTACGCCGCGCGCAAAAGCCGGAAAGATCGGCATGGCAGTGCTGCATCCGAGTGATGTTCAGTGACCGTTAGCTTGCAGGAGCTGATGAGGAATGGAGGCTGAGTTAGTAAGTAAGTCCGAAGGAAGGTCACGCAACTTCGACCTCCTAACGACACCCCCGACAGCGGGAACGACCACGCTCCCTTCTACAAACCAAAGAAAACATCACGAAATAACGCACCGTCGATGGCTTCAAATCCCGGCTCTTCCTCGCGGGCGCCGCCGATGTTTGTTTCCCAGAAGTCGAAGGCCGCACCAGCTTCCGTCGACACCGAACAGGTGGAGCTACGAGACATGATCGCATCGGAACCCCCTACACCACTGGCGCTAAAGGACGACATAATGAAACTTGCGATGCATGGCGATGATATTGGAATAAGGACGCTGCTGGACTCCGGGAGTGTCTCGGCGGATTTCAGGGATGAGGATGGGTTGAGTCCTGTACATGTTCGGGTCCCTTTTTCTGTCGCGGAGGTTACGGTACTGATGATGATACGGAATAGTGGGCGGCGATCAATAATCGGTATTCTACAGTGAAGCTATTGCTGGATAAAGGCGCGGACCCGAATGCAAACGGAGGAGACAGCGATGCGACACCGGTGATGTGGGCGGCACAAAGGGGTCACTACTATATTGTCCACCAACTGCTGCAAAGAGGCGCGGATCCAACGCTGGTAGATGATTCCGGGTATAACTTGCTACACCTGGCTACGTTCGACGGGAATGTGTTACTGCTTGTGCTGCTGCTACATCAAGGGATTCCGGTGGACTCGCGGGATCCGCAGCTTCACACCTCGTTGATGTGGGCTGCTTATAAGGGATACCCGGCGTGTGTTGATTTGTTCTTGCGGTGGGGCGCGGATATACGGGCTGCAGACGACTCGGGGTTCACGGCGTTACATTGGGCACTTGTTAGGGGCAACTACGGGTGTATCGAGAAGCTTCTGGAGTACGGGGTTGACCGGTTTGCGCCAAACAACGAGGGAAAGACACCAGCGGTTGTGGCGGGCGAACTCAAGACGGAAAAAGTATGGTGGGATGCACTGGAGGACTGTGGCTTTGACCGGAACGGACAGCCGGTACACAAACCTAATACGCTTTTTGGATTCCATGTACAAGACAAAGATATGGTGCTCAAGAGGTTCTTCTTTCTATGGCCGTTTATGGAGATACCGATAGTGGTACAGTGTTTGGTCTATATGGCGTGGTTTCTGGCAATTCCTTCGGCGGTGGCTATTGGCTTTGCGCTGCACTGGGTCGCCACTAAGGCGCTACAATGGGCTCCGCCTGGCCAGAAGGCGATACATAAAACACCATACCTGGCGGGGATATTTGCGGGCTCGGCATTCTGGGTGGGGATGAGGTGGGCGTGGGCGGTATTTCCAAGTCTGTTTGTCGCTCATCCTGATATTTTAAATAGAAAACCCCTAACCCAAAGAATTAAACAGATACGTTCTGGACCGCTCCGTTCAGCAATCTCCTGTTCATGGCCATCTTCGGCAGCTGTCTCTACTTTTATGCCATTTGCATGATTTATGACCCTGGATTTGTACCAAAACCTTCGGGATTGAATGAGCAAAAGGAAGTGATTGAGGAGTTGTTGAAATTGTGGAAATACGATGAGCAGAACTTCTGCGTGGAGTGCATGCTGCGTAAGCCTTTACGTAGTAAACACTGCCGGCGTTGTGATAGATGTGTTGCCAAACACGACCAGTTGAGAATCCTCCCCTGCTTCTTTGGTCCTATAGGTTGCTGACGCGGTGAACAGCCACTGTCCCTGGGTCTTCAACTGCGTCGCCGTGGCAAATCATCGCCAATTCTTTCTCTACATCCTGACATTAGAAGTCGCCATCATACTCCTCGTCCGCCTTGTCCTCCTCCATGCCCAGCTCCTATCCCCAATTGTCCCAGCTCCCGTATGCACCGTCCTTTCCGAGCCCTTTTGCCAACCCCTATGGCAAGACCCGTTCACAATCTACATCTCGGTGTGGACAGCGCTGCAATCTCTCTGGGTGACGATGCTGCTCGTAGTACAGTTCATCCAGATCGCCAAGGCCCAAACCACATACGAAAGCATGCAAAGCTCCCGTCATGGACACCGGCATCACCACCCCGAAAACAAAGTCACCACCGCCCTCGCCACCGCTATAACCACGGGTTCCACCTCTCCATCCGCCGCCGGGATAGATCCGTCCTTGCGCGGGCCCGATCCGGGGGCCCCGTCAATATCGTCGGTAAGGATGGATGAAGGCTGGTGGAGCAAGACAAAGAAGCTTTTGGGCGTGGATGTGTTTTGGAGGACGGCACAAGTGGGCGGGAGGGGGAGGAGAGAAAGGAATCCATTCTCGGTTGGCGTCGTCCGGAATTGTAGAGACTTTTGGGGAGGCCCTTCAGAGCCGTGGAGACCGCCTATGGACGGCGGGTTGGCGGTGGAAGGGCTGCTGGCGGGAGAACCGGTGGATTGGGCGGGGATCTATGAAACTCCAAGGCTGATGCGTATGAGCGCTGGCGGGTATGAGAGGGTGAGTGGGAGGGAGGAGGTGTAAGATCGTGTTCGTTACTAGGTAGTGTATAAGTTGTTTGCATCTGTAGGTTAGCTGCTGGCGGTTTCATTTGCATGAGGATAGAGCGGGGATATATATCTGGATTATTGATGCTTATGATATTGTGATGTATTAAATACTGGCTATGCGTTAGTGGTCCCCTTGCTGTTTTCAATGTTCATGTGATCCTGGAAGTATTCGACATCCTTATCGGCGGCACCGCGGACTTCCCCGCCGCTAACGGACAGGTCCCCTCTAGTTCTTCTACAAGGACTGTTTCATAATCGGGAATCTCCCACCTTAAGCTTTTTGACTTTGACTTCACTCGCGAACTTGTGACTCATGACTCTTCACTCGCCTTCTTTCGACAAAACGTTTGCTCCAGATGCCATCACTGCCATCTCAATAGTCTGTCTCTCTTTGCTTTCCATATTCTAACTTTCACACTAATAATACGCAGGCATTGGAGGAATCATGGCCCAGACTAATCAGATCGTGGATACATGTGCCTATCGGCACAGTCCTTGCTATGCTTGCGCTTTGGGGGATTGACTCGGTGATTCGACTTACGGGTATATCATTCCCGGCAAGTGTGGCGGGAATGCTATTACTATTTGCGGGGCTACTGGGATTGGAAGCGGTGCTGGGGGAGAGAAGGGTGAAGGGATTGGTGAGGGTAATTGACGTGCCGGTATGGACTCAGCTTTCAGAACTTCATGGAACCATGCTAACAACCTGAATTGAAGGCTTCGTTTGCGCTGAAGTATATCAACTTGTTCTTCGTACCGTCGTTTGTACTGCTGCCGCTGTCGCCGAGTATTGGTGCCGCCGAGGTGGGCAAGATTGTTGCTGTGTTTTGTGGGTTTCCCGGTCTACGGTGTTATTACTACGTGCTGATGGTTGTAGTTGTTGGTTTTGTTGTCGTCCTAGCAGCTACCGTGTATGTTGTCCGCGCCTTGCAGTTGGTCTTGCCGAAGTCGAAGCGTGTCAATACCGACGATGGCGATCTGCAGGAGTCAATTCCTCTCACGCACACACCGGGGCCTTCACAGACTCCATCGCTCAGTACGCCCTCATCGATGCTGTCTCTCCTCCCACCGCCAGCTCCTGCACTCGAAACACAGCGCCTACGTGGAGCTGGACCAGTGTGTACCAGTCTACCTGAACGCATCACAGGTCCTAGACATATCTCCCGGCCATCCTCCCCGCCATCCTCCCTTCTGGGTACCATAACTCCCCCACCTTCTCCCCCACCGCTCTCTCGTGCGCATGAGCTAGCGGCGAAGTTCACGCTTCACCTCGACACATTCACCTACGCGCTCCTCTTCCTCATCTCGCTACCGGTGTTACACACAACCTCCTACTCGATGCCGGCACACCTCACCCTCACAACCCTCGCCTTCATCGGCGCCACCTCTCTCCCCAAAAAATCCCAACAAATCCTCCACCCAGTCCTCTCCTGCGCGGCCATCACAATCCTGGGAGTCTACACCCTCTCTCTAACACAACACACCCCCTTCAAATCCGCATTAAAATCCTACCGCGTGGGAACAAAATACCTCGACCTCTTCCGCGGCACCCCGACCCTCCATCCTCCTGGGGCGGGAGATATCTTCTCCTCCCTCCTCGACGTCTCCATCGTTGCCCTAGCATTACCAATGTACACCCACCGCCTCACACTCCTCCACCACCTCCCTCTAATCCTAATCCCCTCCCTCCTCCTCGCCGCAGCCTCACTATCCCTCTACCCCCTCCTCTGCACGGCAATTGGGATTTCTCCCCCCCGAGCAATCGCCTTCTCGGCAAGAAGCATAACTCTTGCGTTGGCGACCCCGGCGGTGGCGAGTTTGGGAGGTGATACGCAGTTTCTTGCGGTAATCTGTGTGACGACGGGGATTTGTGGGGTGTTGGTGGGTCCGAGGGTGTTGAGGTGGTTGAAGGTTGGTGAGGGGGAGTATGTGGTTAGAGGTGTGGCTTTGGGAGGTAATGGAAGTGCGGTTGCGACGGCGTGGTTGCTGGGAAGAGGGGAGCCTAGGGCCGCGGCGATGAGTAGTCTTGCGATGGTGGGGTTTGGGGTCGCGGTTGTGGTGGCGAGTGCGGTTGGACCGGTTAGGGATGGGGTGGTGAGGTTGGTGGGGGTGGGGGGTTGAGGGAGATGGGGATGGGGATGGCGGTTTTGGTGAAATTTTGGAGGTATTATTGTTCCTGAAGTTTGTCGCTCAAAAGCTCGTCCTCGGAGATTTAGAGATGGTGAGGAGGGTCAATGTATGGTAACATGTAGCAAGGAAATGTGCAGTTAGAACTTCTTAGAAAGCCACTTTTGATGTCTTTTCCCAATGTACATACGAGACTATTGAATCGAGATACCATTTCACCCCCACGCCATGTGCCCTCAGCCACAGACCTGGTGTGAGACACGACGTGTAATGCGGGATGTGTTCAACAGGTTTTAGGGCTTAGGGCGACGAAATGCAGAGGCGAAGTTGCAGGTTGCATTCGTACAATACAACCAATCGCAGCAACATATTTTCACAGCCTACATGAATACGAGCTCGGACCAAACGGCAGGGCGTAGCTGGATACGAATGGTCAGGTTACACCAGCTTGATTCACACGTCTGCGGGCATATGCGGGACTATGAATACAGCCACGTTTTTGATGAAACATTCACCATCACTAGCACATATAATCCCCAGAAACCATCCTCACCATCACTATTTCTATACTCCAACATCAACACACATAACCCCACATCACCATCACCACCACCATCACCCAATGCCCCTCAAAACCGCATTAATAATCGGCTCCGGTATCGCCGGTCCCCTCACCGCCCTCTCCTTGCACACCCACAACATCTCCCCCAAAATCTTCGAATCCCGCGCAACCCCCTCCACAATCGGCGGCGCCATAAACCTCACCCCCAACGCCGTCCGCATCCTCTCATCCCACAACCTCCTCCAGCCCCTCCTCCCGCACGCCTGCCCCGTCAAAAGCCTCGAAATCTTCTCCGCAAACACCGGAAAGCGGATCGGAACCGTTCCGTTTGGGGATGTGGAAAAGTACGGGTTCGACTCGTTACGGGTGTTGAGGAGTGAGTTGCAGAAGGTTCTCCTTGCGGCGTTGGAGGAGAAAGGGATACAAGTGAGGTATGCGAAGAAACTTATTGGTGTGCGAGAGGAGGGGGAGAAGGTGACGGCGGTATTTGAAGATGGGACTGAAGAGAGTGGGGATATACTTATCGGCGCGGACGGGATACACTCTGCGGTTCGACGGAGCTATATCGATCCCGACGCGAAGGCTGTATATTCCGGAGTTTCGAGTGCGTATGGGGTTGTTGATTTCTCAGCCCTTGGAGTGGGGAGGCGGGAGGATCTACATTTTTCTGCCACGGGGTTGAGTACATCTCGTAAGGGGTCGTTTCTTTTGAGTTTTTGTGATGCGGCGAGGACGAGGGTGTTTTGGGCGGTTGTTATGGGGATTGAGGAGGGGAAGGTTCCGGATAGGACGGAGGGGTGGAAGGCGAAAGATCAGGAGGGGACAAAGGGGGAGATTGTAAGACGGTTTGAGGAGTGTCAGGTGTTGGCTGGGTTGGTGGAGAAGGCTGTGATGGGGACGAAGGAGGTGTGTTTTTTTCCGGTTAGTGAGTTGAAGTGTGGGGGACGCTGGTGGAGGGGGAGGTGTGTACTTGTTGGTGATGCGGCGCATGCGGTAGGTTTTCTAACACCCCATACCTTGAGAGTGAGTTGTGCTGATTGAGATAGATGCCGCCACAGGGACAGAGTGTGGGGCTTGCGTTTGAGGATGTGGTGTTGTTGACGAGGGTGTTGATGGAGCTTCCGGAGGAGAAGACACTGGAGGAGAGGTTTGTGAGGTGGGAGGAGCTGAGGAGGCCAAGGGTTGAAGCGAGTTATAGAGAGGCTGCGAGAGTGTTTGAGGGTGTGAGAGAGATCAGTTGGTGGTGGAATGTGGTTAGGGAGTGGTTGTATTGGTTCTTTTTGGGGCTGTTTATGAGGCATACGAATCAAGCGTTTTTGTATGATGTTAGTAAGGTGCCGTTGTGATTGGGTGGTGCAAGGAGGGGGAGGAGGGATGGGAATGTCAATTAGATGCGAATTGGACGTATTGTGCGATTTCCTGATCTCGTATAGATAGACCAATCCCCTTCCCTTCCTCGCAAGGCGGCACTGGTGGAAGATTGTAGCGTACACCGGGGTAAGTAAGGTCGTTCCTGGCTTTGGTTCTCTATAGCATGGTACAACCATAGTGTACATCAAGAACTGATAGCTTAGTTGTACCGGTGCTTAAAACACCAGGTGCCTTAAACACCGGGGTTCGAAACCTCACGGCGATTTAAACGTCAGTACACAGGCTGAAAACCTCATTGCTCAAAACCTCATTGCGCTACAAACGCTAGACCACTCTAGATCCCAAGTTCTCCTCATTTTTTTGTTCTGCTTTTACCCTTCGAGATCCGGCAGAGGTTTTGTACATACAAGACTGCGGAAATCATCACATATACTAGTCTGACAGACTACACATATACAGATGACTTTGCTTAGCCGGCATGGTGCTTCAAACACCCGGTGCTGTAAACACTGGGGTTCGAAACCTCATGGTGCTCTAAACACCAGCCTCCAGGTGCAACAAACACCGGGTTCGAAGCTCATGATATGACGCTTCAAACGTCTAGGCTTATAACCTCATGGCGCTACAAACCCTAGACCACAGGGTCCCAAACCTGCGGTGCCCCACGCTACAAACGTCAAATGGTGCTGAAAACACCCTCCAAGTGCCATAAACACAGGTTCAAAACCTCCGAGTCATGGCGCTCTAAACGTCCTAGGCTTAAAACCTTATGGCGCTACAACCGCTAGCTAGACTGCAGGTTCCAGTACTCACTCTTTTGCCCTTCGAGATCCAGCTAGGCTTTATACAAGACTGTGAAAATCATAAAAGCATACAAGAGCTGATGAATTAGCTTAACAGGGTACCGGTGCTGCAAACACCGGTGCTGTAAATACCGGGGTTCGAAACCTCATGATATCACGCTTTAAACGTCCCCAGGCCTAAAACCTCATGGTGCTCTAAACACCAGCTTCCAGGTGCAACAAACACCAGGTTCGAAACATCATGACGCCCCAGGCTCAAAACCTTATTAGCTACACCACAGGTTCCAAACCTGCGATGCCCACTCTTTTGTTGGAAATCTGATCGACTCCGTGCTGCGGCCAATTTGTTCTTATCACTTTGTATATAGAGAGACTGTGTGGATATTATCGCTTTTGGACTTTCTCACAGCTATCTTTTGTCCTTCGAGATCCAGTTACTAGTAGGCTTTCTACAAGATTGAAGAGATCGTCGCATTATCAAGAGCTGATAGCTTAGCTTAGCCGGCATGGTGCAATAAACACCAGCTGCAGGTGTTGTAAACACCGGGGTTCGAAACCTCATGGCTCAAAACCTCATGGCTCAAAACCTCATGGCTCAAAACCTCATGGCTCACGCTACAAACGCTAGACCACAGGTCCCAAACCCGCTACAACGCCAGATGGTGCTGAAAACACCCTCTAAGTGCCATAAACACCAGGTTCGAAACCTTATGGCGCTACAAACGCTAGACCATGGCCACGGGTTCCAAACCTGTTACTTTTTGGCCCTGCTTTTTGCCTTTCAAGATCCAGCTATGCTTTGTATAAAATGGTAGAGGGCATTTCATATCCAACAGCTGATAGCTTAGCTTAGCCGGCATGGTGCAATAAACACCGGGTGCTGTAAATACCGGCTGGGGTTCGAAACCTCTGAGTCATGGCGCTCTAAACGTCAGGACACGGGCTCAAAACCTCTTGGCGCTATAACCGCTAGACTACTGGCTCCAAACCTGCAGTACTCACTACTCTTTTGTCCTAGTCCTGCTTTTTACCCTTTGAGATCCAGCTTTGGTCTTGTACAAGATTGTGGAAATCATCACAGATATAAGAGCTGATGACTTAACTTAACCAGGTACCAGTGCAATAAACACCGAGGTTCGAAACCTCACGGCGCTTTAAATGTTACAGGTTTAAAACTTACCGCGGTACAAACGCCAGGTCGTGCAAACACTAGGTGCAATAAACACCAGCCTCTATGTGCAGTAAACACTAGGTTCAAAACCTCATAGCGCTATCACGGGTTCCAAACCTGCGGTGCTCTCACTCTTTTGCCCTTCGAGATCTAGCTTTGGTCTTATACAAGATGGTGGAAATTAATGTGAATATCAATAAGAGATTACTTAACTCAGCCAGTGTAATAAACAACAGGTGCTGTAAACACCGGGGTTCGTAACCTCACGGTCCCAGGCTTAAAACCTATGAGCCCAGGACGCGAGTTCGAAATCTCATGACGCTACAAACCTCACTCTGTAGGTTCAAAACCTACAATGCTCAATCCTTTTTTGCCTTGATTTTGCCCTTTGATATCCTAGCTAGCTTAGTATACCATGGCGGGGATCATTTCATTTGCAAGAACTGATCACTTGGCTTATACGGTGTTGTAAACACCAGGTACCGGTGCAATAAACACCAGGTTCGAAACCTTACGGCACTCTAAATGTCCCCCGGCTTAAAACCTCATGGCGCTACAAACGCCAGTGCCCACTCTTTTACCCTTCGAGATCTAGTTTTGGTCTTGTACAACATGGTGGAAATCAATGTGAATATCAATAAGAGATTACTTAGCTCAGCCGGTGCTACAAACACCAGGGTTCGAAACCTCACGGTCCCAGGCTTAAAACCTGCCGACGTTACAAGCGGGTTCGAAACTTCATGGTGCTAGAAACGTCAAAGCAAGGGATTTAAAATCTATAGTGGAGTTTGCAGGCTCAAAACCTATTGTTTTTGCTTCTCTGTCCTATATATCCGCAAGGAGGGGTTATGATCTGGTCGTGGTTTGTCAGGGCTGTAGTACCCCCGTCGAGGATGGTGATGGCGAAAATTAGAAGGAATGCCAGGTACGGCGAGAAAAAGAATGGGCGCTCGTACAGGTTTTAAACCTTGGTGTTTATAGCACGTACGCCAACCTTGGGTTTCGAACCTTGGTGTTTTCAGCACCTGGCCTGGCGTTTATAGCGCCGTATAACTGCTGCCAGATAAGTTAGGCATCAGCTCTTTGTTTGGATCACTATTGATCCTACCATGTGTACAGATGCTGCGGTGTAATTATCTCGTTGCAGCGGCAAGAATACCTTCCGTAACAGACTGTGACCGAATCTCCGGCGGCCTCGTGCTACACCTAACCCATCCCGACCCGCTCCAAGTAATTGTTACACCAGACAGCAAGGCACCTTCCCGCTATTCTCGAGTAAGTTACACAAGCTTCCAGTCTCAACCTCTGTACGCACCGAGGTGGCGCCGCCAACAACGCTCACATTGAAGGGCTCATGCAAGGGCGTCACAATCGGACAATACAGTACCCCCCCCAAAAATTTCGACTACGTTGAGCTATAGCTAGAGTGCTTACATCGTTCTTCCTCCCCATCCCCATCCATCTAGAGCGCCATTTTGACAGTATCTACAGTCTTCTCTCCCAGACTACAACTACTGGTTAGTTTCCCGTTTTCTGCAAGACAAAATGACGTCATCCATACCATCAAACTTGGGGGGGATCTTCAATAATCTCGGAGTGTGTCCCGCCTATTCAGTAGATCTTCAACACCGCATCCGGAGGCCAAGATGTAAATTTCGCAAAATACCGGTATCTATACAGGGTGACGCAATTCGCGGTTTTTAGTATAAAAGTATCATACCGTACCAATATTAAAAACTCACACTATAGAACAACTACACCCCACATCAACACACAACACAGTAAACAGCAAACACCAAAAACATCATGGACTACCTTAAAAACCTCTCTGGCTCCTCCACCAAGCCAACCGCGGAGCAAGAACCTCAACAACAGTCATCCGGCGGAGGGATAATGGACACCGTCAACACCGCCCTAGGAGGCGGGAAAAAAAGTGAACAGAAGGAGGATTATTTGGATAAAAGTCTGTCCTCCCCTCCCATCTGAGACAGCGAGGACTTGAGAACTTGGGGTCGATATATATAATACCCCC
>MU122105.1:725067-753218 GCA_014904905.1 Wilcoxina mikolae CBS 423.85
GGAAATGCTGACGGGGTGTGAAAAAAAAAGGCATCGACTTCGCACAAGAAAAATTCCTCGGAGCAGGACCGCAGGATAATGAGAGTGCATTAGAACAGGCGAAGGATGAGCAGATAAGTGATTGTAAGTCCCCCCCGGAGTGGAGGGGAACAGGGGAAGGGAGGCTGATGAAGGGGCCGGGGGTTAGTTATTAGGGGACAGTATAAAAGTACTACTGGGAAGGAGTTTCCAGTTGCTGATAAGTAGAGGTGGAGAGAGAGAGAGGGAAGGGGGGGTAGGTTTATGTTTTCTGTCGACGTCTGTTTGGTACTACGGGAATTGTGATATCGGGATACGCAGGGACGGGCGAGGAATAGAGGTTGGAAATGAATGCTGTGAAGATTCAATCAAAGAAACATTCTCCATGTCTAGTAAGAATGCCACTGATATGTTTCGTGAAAATTGAAGCAGCAGACGCTTAGTGATAGAAGGGCCGCGTCTGTTCCCCAACCCCACTTCACCGTTCCGCCGAAGATGAGTACTAAGTATGTACGAACTGGGTAGGGATAGGTCGTACATGCAGCGGGTATCTCACCAGTTTCGTGCCAATATGTCCCGAGATTTCCCCGGCAGATATTTCAATAGTAAATGACTGGAAAACTCTCTTGGGCCATTGTTGTTCGTTTTTAACGTCCGTTCTTCTGTCTGTTGTATGATACATAAAGGCTGATATGGAACTACGCATTTAAGCATGAGTAGCCGACAGTTCCCGCCGCCACCCCGCACCCCGCATTTTACCCCACACTTTACTTTTGGCGCCCGCCGTCACTAGTTACATTCTAGAGTTCTTAGCAGCTGAGATTCAGTATTCCGATTTCGGATAGCTATCACACATTGCACACCTGCGCCGGATAATATTGATTCCGCATTGAGCAACCACCACCTGCCTGTACGAGTGCAAGTAATATATCTACGCAACAACCATCGGGATCTTCAATTTCTCATCAATACTTAAACCCCCCCTCGCCATCCCTTCCCTCAACTCACATCTCTCTGCATCCCACCATCCATCTCAAATCAACATGGCTCCTGCAGTCTCCCCCGTCCCAGCCACAATCCCTCCCCCGCGACCCGCACCCACAGACCCAATCCCTCCCCTCAACGCCTGGCTTGCCGCCCTGAACGAGCTCCTCTCCTCCGGCGCATCCTCCTCCTCCTCCCTCTCCACCCTCTTCCTCGCCGACAGCTACTGGCGGGACCATCTCTGTCTCACCTGGTCCTACAAAACCGCCCACACCCCCACCAACATCCAAACCCTCCTCTCCTCCAACCGTATCGAATCAATCACCGTTTCGCACTCCCACAGCACGCCGATTTTCGTGGCACCCATCGATTTCGAAGGAAACGTTCCCGCCATCGTCGCGTTCGTCGATGTCAAGACGAAAGTGGGTCATGGACAGGGTGTTGTGAAGATTCTCGAAGATGATGATGATGGGAAGTGGAAGGCGTATACAGTGTTTACGGCGTTGATGGGGTTGACGAAGTATCCTGAGAGAGTTGGGAGGAATAGGCCGAATGGGGTTACGCATGGTGCGGATATGGGGAGGAAGAATTGGTCGGAGAGGAGGGAGGAGGAAAAGGAGTTTTTGAATGGGGAGCAGCCGACGGTGCTGATTGTGGGGGCTGGACAGAGTGGGTTGGTTACTGCGGCGAGGTTGAAGATGATGGGGATTCAGACGTTGGTGGTGGATAGGAATAAAAGGGTCGGGGATAATTGGAGGAAGAGGTATCATCAGCTTGGTTTGTTCCTACCCCTGTGTTTCTGTAAGTTTTTTTTGTTGGCGTCTGGTTGCTGATGATGATGATGGTAGTGCTACATGATCCCGTACAGTACGATCATATGCCGTATCTTAACTTCCCCGCGAACTGGCCGACGTTTACGCCGAAAGATAAGCTCGGGGATTGGTTCGAGTTTTATGCCTCGGCGCTGGAACTCAATGTATGGACCGAGTCTGAGATCTCGGCATCATCATATGATGAGAAGTCAGGACATTGGAACATTACTATTTCCCGACCATCTGGAACTCGCGAGTTGCAGCCCCGCCATATCATCCTCGCAACCGGACACTCTGGAGAACCCAACGTTCCCGACATCGACACTTCATCCTTCAAAGGCGACGTGATATGCCACTCCTCCGCCTTCCCGGGCGCGAAACGAGACGGTGCTGGGCGGAAAGCGGTTGTGGTGGGCTGCTGTAACTCGGGCCACGATATCGCGCAGGGTTATTATGAGAAGGGATACGATGTGACGATTGTGCAAAGAAGCAGCACGTACGTTATGTCCTCCGAAAACGGCCTTGGTGTGCTACTGAAGGGATTATACGATGAAGATGGCGTGAGTTTCTTTCTCCCTTTGCATAACCTATATTACCACCAACTAACATCTACCAGCCCCCAGTGGAGGATGCAGACCTCCTCTTCATGGCCAACCCAATCCCGCTATTTAAACGTAACCAGATCTACGTAACCCAAGAAATCGAACGCCGTGACGCACCCATCCTCGACGGCCTCGTAAAAGCTGGCTTCACCCTCGATAAAGGTCCCGACGACTCAGGCTTCTTCATGAAATACCTTGAACGGGGTGGCGGTACCTTTCCCTCCCCCCTCTCCCTCTCCTTCCCCACTAACAAAACCCACCAGGCTACTACCTCGACGTCGGCGCCTCGCACCTCATCGCCACCAGCGGAATCAAGATCAAAAAGATCTCCAGTATCTCCGAAATTACTCCCAACGGTATCCGCTTCGACGAAGCCAGCGGGTTTCTAGAAGCAGACGAAATCGTGTTTGCAACCGGATACGCGAATATGAAAACGACAGCTGAGAAGATTTTAGGTAAGGAGGTTGTTGAAGGGGTAGAGGAGGTTTGGGGGGTTGATGGGGAAAGCGGGGAGATAAGAGGGATGTGGAAAATGGCTAGACCGGGATTGTGGTTTATGGGTGGGAATTTGGCGCTTACTAGGTGGTTTTCGAGGATGGTTGCGATTGGGGTGGCGGCGAGGGAGGGGGGGTTGGTGGGGGGCTTTTGAGTCTACTTAAGCTTATTCTTACAACCTCTAAGAGGAAAAGGAAAAAGATTGGTTGAAGACAACAGGGCTTTGAAGCTACTACAGATTTTAAATCACTTGCTTTGACGTTTATAGCGCATGCCATGAGGTTTCGAGCCCCGGTGTTTATATATAGCACCTGGTGTTTATAGCACTTGCTCGACCTGGCGTTTGAATCGCCATGAGGTTTTGAGCCTGTGTTCGGATGTTTAGAGCGCCATGTATGAGGTTTCGAACCCCGGTGTTTAAAGCACCTGGTGTTTATTGCACCGGTTACTCTAAGCTAAGCTGTCAGCTCTTGATAATGCGACCATCATCTCTACAATCTTGTATGTACAAAACCTTAGCAGCTGGATCTCGAAGGGCAAAAAGTAGGCCTAGGGGCAAAGGCAAAGAATGAGTATTGCAGGTTTGGAACCCTTGTTCTAGCATTTATAGCGCCATGAGGTTTGAGTCATGAGGTTTTGGACGTTTGTACCGCCGTATGTAGGTTTTATGCCTGGGACGTTTAAAGCGTCATATATATCATGAGGTTTCGAACCCCGTCCGGTGTTTATAGCACTTGCACGACCTAAGGTTTTTGAGCCGATTTCATGTTCTGAACGTTTAGAGCGTAATGACTCGGAGGTTTCGAACCCCGGTGTTTATTGCACCGGTTAAGTTAAGTCATCAGCTCTTGTATATGTATGATATGATTTTTACAGTTTTGTATGTACGTAGTACAAAAACCTCAGCCGGATCTCGAAGGGCAAAATCTGAGCAAAAGAATTGATTTGGAGTGTGGTCTAACGTTTGTAGCGCTATCAGGTTTTGAGCCTGGGGACGTTTGAAGCGTCATGATGTGGTGATGATGGTTTCAAACCTGGTGTTTGTAGAACTTGCACAACCGGCGTTTAGAGCGCCGTGGGGTTTCGAACCTGGTTGGTGTTTATTGCACAATGCCAATTAAGCTAAGTCATGCTCTTGTATACTTATATGATTTCCACAGTCTTGTACAAAACCTAGCTGGATCTCGAAGGGTAAAAATAGGACAAAAGAGTGGACATTGCAGGTTTGGAACCCATGGGGGTGCCATTAGGTTTTAAGCCTAAAGGTTTTGAGTCTATGTTGTGTTCTGCCGTTCAGAGTACCATGGACTTGGAGGTTTCAAATACTGGCCCGGTGTTTAGAGCACCTGGTGTTTAGAGCACCATGAGGTTTTCAGCCTGTGTCCTATCGTTTAGAACGCCATGAGGTTTCGAACCTGGTTGGTGTTTATAGTACCTGGTGTTTATTGCACCAGGCCGACTAAGCTAAGCTATCAATTCTTGATATACACATTGATTTCCACCATCTTGTGCAAAGCCTAGCTAGATCCCGAAGAGCAAAAGTAAGTAGGGCAAAAGAGTAGTGAGTACTCCCAGGTTTATAGCCCGTAGTCTAGCGGTGAGGTTTTGAGTCTAGGTTGTGTTCTGATGTTTAGAGAGTCTTAGACTTGGAGCCGCCGGTGTTACAGCACCGGCTGAGCTAAGTTATCCTTTATTGATATTCACATTGATTTCCACCATCTTGTGCAAGACCAAAGCTAACCTCTTGAAGGGCAAAACAAAACAGTGGGTACCGCCAGGTTTGGAACCCGTGGTTTAGCGTTTGTAGCTTCATGAGGTTTCGAACCTGGCATTTATTGCACCTAGTGTTTATAGCACTTGCACGACCTGGCGTTTGAAGCGCCATGAGGTTTCGAGCCATGAGGTTTTCAAGCCTGGGGACGTTTGAAGCATCATGAGGTTTCGAACCTGCACTCGGCTGGTATTTGTAGCACCGGTACCGGTTAAGCTAAGCTATCAGCTCTTGGGAATACAACGTCTTATATTATCTTATACAGTACCGCGCAAAAGTGAGGGGAACGCGCAAAATTACAACCCGGTCAAAAGTGACCTATGCTCAACAACCACGCCCAAGTTGGAGCAGCAAATAATAGATCAAGTTTCTTTTTTGAGGTCTCTTTCATACTATGCCCACTATTTAATTCAAAAATTCCTAACAGCATTGGTAAAATTGTGGTGTTCCTGAACTTGGTTGTTGCCATACATACATGCGCGTTCCCTCACTTATTCGACGCCCACTGCACTCTACAAAGCCTAGCTGGATCTCGAAGGGCCAAAAAGTGGCAGGTTTGGAACCCGTGTTCTAGCGTTTGTAGCGCCATGAGGTTTTAAGCATGTGTCCTAACGTTTAGAGCGCCATGACTTGGAGGTTTCGAACCCCGTCCGGTCGGTGTTTGTAGCACCCGGTGTTTTTAGCACCAGCTGAGTTAAGCTATCAGTTCTTGATGTACACTATGGTCCTACCATTCTGTATAGAACCCAAGCTAGGATCTCGAAGGGCAAAAGAGTGTTTGTAGCACCATGAGGTTTTAAGCCTTGGGACGTTTGACGCGTTATGAGGTTTCGAACATGGTGTTTATTGCACCCGGAACTTGTGTCCTAACGTTTACAGTACCTGGAGGTTTCGAACCTGGGGTTTATCGCACCCGGATATGCAGGTGTTTAGAGCACCATGAAGTTTCGAACCCCGGTGTTTATTGCACCATGCCGGCTAAGCTAAGTTATCAGCTCTTGAATATGTGATGATTTCCACATTCCTGTACAAAGCCTGGCTGGATCTCGAAGGGCAAAAGAGTGGGTTATAGCTAGCGGTTGTAGCGCCATAAAGTTTGAAGCCTGGGCATAAGGTTTTGAGCCTGTGTCCTGACATTTAGAGCGCCATGACTCGGAGGTTTCGAACCCAGTGTTTACAGGACATGGCGTTTATTGCACCATGCCGGCAAAGCTAAGTTATCAGCTCTTGGAAATGCAATGTCCTTTGTCATCTTGTTCAAAGCCTACCTACATCTCGAAAGGCAAAAAGGCATGACAAAAAGTGACAGGTTTGGAACCCGTGGTCTAGCGCTTAGTGCGCCATAAGGTTTTGTGCCTGTGCCTAACGTTTAGAGCGCCATGAGGTTTCGAACCCCGGTGTTTGTAGCACCCGGTGTTTTTAGCACCAGCTCAGTCAAGCTATGAGTTCTTGATATACACATTAATTTCCACCATCCTATAGAGAACCAAGCCAGGATTTCGGAGGCCAAAACCAGGGCACCGGCAAAAGAGGTATGTACTCTAATACCTCAGGTTTCGTTGCTCTCGTGCCCAGACATTTTTCCGCTCGACAAGCTGACAGATGGTTAACGAGCGCAAGGTTTCGTGCCTGTGGGCCTTGCGTTTACACCATAGAATTTCGAACCTCGGCCGCGGTGTTTACAGCACCCGGTGTTTGTAGCACCAGCTAAGCAATCGGTTCTTATTATAAACTATGACTTCCACCATCTTGTATGAACCTAAGCCAGGATCTTGAAAGATACAATCAGGATGCTGGCAAAAGATAGAGTACCGCAAGTTTTAGACCCGTGGCCTAGTGTTCATAGCGCCATGAAGTTTCGAACCCCCCAGTGTTTACAGCACCTGGTGGTTTTAGCACCAACTCAGCCAACGATCAGTTCCTAATATACACTCTGGTTCTACCATCATATCCAGGACCTAATCTACAACCCGAAAATTCAAGACCCCGTGGCAAAAGACAGGTTTCGTGCCTGTGGCCGCCCATGGTGTTTCGAACCCCGGTGTTTACAGCACCTGGTGTTTGTAGCACCATATAGGCCAGCGATTAGTTCTTGTATACGCAATGATTCTTCTATCCTATGTAGGACCTGAATCACGACCTTGAAGGGGAAAAACTATATACGCGCGGTTTTGAACCCGTGGCCCGGCGTTTACAGCGCCATGAGGTTTTAAACCTTGGTTTGGTATTTAGAGCACCAGATAAGCTAGCTAGCCGTCAGTTCTTGTGCATGGGATGGTTTTTACAACACCTTTGAAGGACCCCGCCAGTGCCACACCCATAAAACCCCATCACAAAAAAACCGATAACAATTCCTTGCCGGTAACACATAAATCCTCCTCATCTCACAGACGTGCACTGGAGACGACAAGGAACCGCAATCATCCGCAAAGGGAATATCTCATCGGATGTAGAAGCTCGAGTACATACCAGGTCTCTCGACATTACCAGGATCAAATCCGAGAATCACTTCCTCAATCTCACCAACAAGTCCAGACATCCCTCAATCCCTCGTCTCGTCGTTGATAAAGGGCTCGTCAGGCTCAAGATATCTCGTCTCTTGCCGAACACTACGTATTGCGCATAGTATTTTATCTCCACAAATACTCGGAGCATCATACGAAGCGAACAAGAAAATCCCGGGTTTCAAGTTTGCTTTCGAGATTTCCGGGTACAGATATTGGATATTATGGAGTAGAAGGATGTAAAAGCGATTTAGTGATTCTTGCCATTCACGGCGAGTCTAAGTCTTAATTTCAATCACTCTGTTTAGGCCACATAGTATTTTACTCAACACCATAAGCCCCAAATGACGGCTGCTGCCAAAGGATGTACACGAAGGGGCCGGTTACAAGATTCACCCGTGAATGTCACTCTCCAAATGACTGCAAGTAAATACACTCTGATCAGACTAGAACAGGTATATACACCAAGTGATCTGAATAGTAAGAAACTTCGAAAGCTTTGTTCTTGTCAAAGAAAGTTTACCTTTCGCGATGACACCAAGGTATCTGAATATGGACTCCTGTAAAAATTATACGATTGGAGGATTGGCTTCGCGGTGGTGCAGCGCAAGATTATGTGTGACAATTTTGCATGACAAGCAACTGAGCGGCCTAGGCTCGTCGCACTGTTCTATGACCTAAGGCCAGTACAATGACAAGCTTGTCGGGTTTCGTTCGCTCATCCGAGCCCGTGTTGTTTTGTATGCATGTGGACCCGGGCTGGCACTCGCCGCGAAATGGTTGCATCCCTCAGTCGCCCCGGACATCTCCATAAACTTATCTTCTGCCAATTTCAAGAGATCGAGCCCGAAAAGATCCGTCTATAACTCTCAACTCGTCAGTAAACCCACCTCGGGTGTAGCGTTTCTTTTATTATCTCCAGTTCCCGCTTCGTTCCGTCCACCTCTACCTCCTATATTCGTACAAGGCTTGATACCACCTGAGAAATTCCCCACCATAGCTGAATTCGAATCTCGGTAGCAATGTTGTTCTACCCTTACTCGCTCATAATTATCCGGCACCTCCACTTTCATCATCCCTTTTTGTCTCAGACGAGCGCAACCACAAGGTGGGGGGGGGGGTGAAGCAAAGAACTCCGAGCAGAAAACGCGGGGTTAACGCGGTTGAAACCGCCCAGAGAAATGAAAACATATCCATTCATGTTGTGAATGTTATGAACTGTGACCCTGTGACGCATAACGTCGCGCCTACAATGGTCTATGAATGCATCATATCACGTAGCATTAAGTGTAGGCGAAGAAAAATATCCATCTACCCCACTCTCATGTCTCAGCGTGAGAAAGCAATATATCTACAACAAAAGTGCAAAAGCCCCATTCCAACTACCGACTGCCGGCCGATTCAGACCCCTATTGGGCTGTGCGGCTGCGGCGTAGGAGAGGAAATAGTAACAGACAGCGCGTGTCGTGCATATTTGCCGGGGTGCAGAAAAACAAGCGAGACGTGATTGACAAGTGCTGGCGCCAATCTTCGTGACATAAGTGCCCTTTTAATTTTCCAACGTAGTGGAAGAATGGAAACGACCTGCATGCAAGGACACAGAGTAGGTGTCCTCAACGAACTGAGGAGAGGGTGTTGTTATTGTTGTTGGCAAGAGGCTGGGGTGAGCATGAGCGACCACCTGTTAATCGCTGGTTCGATTTGACGGAACGCTTACGGGAGCGGGACCAGGGTCTCAGCGATACCCATAGCTTCCATCTGCACGATAGGACGGTTGCTAGAAAGAAGTAATTCCCATGATCGGTAAGTACTTGTGTCTCAACCTGTAGTGGTAGCAGTAATCACATCCTCCAACCTCACCACAACAAACTACTCGAAGCACAATTCTAGTCAGAGGTTTTCCAGTATCTTCAACAAAATCTGATCGCCCTTTTGCACTTTTCGAATCTCGATACGCTCATCCATGTAAACAGCACTTTTATCACTTGAAGATCGAGAGACGGTTTTTTCTGCCCTTCGATGTTCATCCCGTCTCAAGTGTAAAAAGATGGATTCTATAGCGCCATCGACCTGAAGGGACCTAGAACTTGCAATAACGGGAAAATCCGGGCTATGTAACAGTCAGCATACACCAAGGATACACAACATTCGGGGTGGGGGAGATACTGACAATAGTTATATTTCGACCGTATTTTGGGTATAGTCTAGACGGATCCGGAGCTGAAAGCATCAAGTGTACTCCTCATCAACAAATAGGCGGTTCCACCACACTGGGGGCTTTTACACAAAAGGGGGTTTCGAGGGGGTTTTGTAGAACGGTCGAAAAATCTTCAGCAGGGTTTATGAAGGAAGTTTTTTTTGAAAAAAGGAGGTTACAAGCTAAAGATTCTGCGACATGCACTTGTTTTAAACGATATGCGATCTCAAAACAATGTATGCATGTCTAGCAGATATCTAATGCGATCTAACGGACGCCCGAAACTCCATCAAAACTGTGTTGAAACCCTCCAGTGTGAACCTACATATTTTAACAATGCATCCTTCAAACCTCCCTCACAGCTAGAATATACTCCTCAATTGTCGCACTTCCCCCGAGAATAAGAAGCCCAGTTGGTTGCGCGAAATAAAAAAGTCAACGACAACCTACAACGCAAGCAGGCAGGTCAGAAAGAGGGGTTATCGGTACCGGTCAGCCCATCGAACGCAGAAAGATTGAGAGTACGCTGCAGCCACATCGCCGGAGCAAGTTAATAAAAACAAAAATGCCTTGTACCGGTGGCGTTATATAGTGCCAACAGCGCGTGCGTTGCATGAACCAGGATTTGCGGTACCAATAGCGAGTGAGGTGGCTGATGCTCTATCGATAAGTACCCGAACGGGCTTGTGCCCGCAGAACAATGCAGTACTGTGCTACTCTTACTCAGATGCCTATGCGCCAGAGCGGCACCGAAAGTACCCAGGACCCCCAGTACTTGCGCATGAGACCCTAACTAGGTCACAAGAGAAACATGAGCACAACGGGTCGGCAGGGCTGTGTTTTGTTTTCTTCGCTGCTGGAAGCTCGAAGTAACGTTATAACCTTGTGCCGATCTTTGACCGTATGTCCTGCAGGCTGCTGCTTCCGGTGATGGCCTGAAGTATTAAATGAACGCCTCGTCCTCCTCCACCACCACCTCCTCCTCCTGGTGGCTGTGCACTCCACACCAGAATTATTACTCACTCCTCGTCAGAAACCGGTATCGGCTTTTCCAATGGTTCTTTTTAATAACTCATCCCCAGATTTTCCATCCACCCTACGTGCACACTCATTACACCTAACCAAGATGCCGTTCCCAACTATGTCCTACGAACGCAAGAGACAACTCAAGCGGAGCTCCCCTGTACGGCAACTCATTGATGCCTATGGTGAGCTCACCGATACATACGACGACTTCCGCCGAACATTACGTCACAAACGCATGCAAGCCAAAGTACCAAAACGACCATTCATCGATCCAAGAAAGAACCACACGGGTCCATTCCGACTTACCGATCTTCCACTCGAGATTCTACTTATCATATTCGACTCCTTTCCCTCTCGGAAACTATTCCCACGGTTCCTAAGTGCCGATTGGAGCCCATCCATCTGTTATCCAGACCTCCACTCCCTCCTCCTGGTCAACAAGGCGATTTCAGCGGCCGCAGCTCTTGTCCTATACCTCCCGCGACGTGTTCCCGAAAGAGTGTGGTTCCCGTACACAGCGAACTGGAGTATACCTACTCGACGTTCGCTGACACACATTGCGGCTACCGAGGGCTATCTCAACAGCATGATGAATCTCCATCTCATCACACACCTCAATCTCGACTGTACTGATGACCTCGGATTGACACCTCTCCACCGTGCCGCGCAATCCGGCCATATCGAAATCGTAAAGTTCCTTCTTGCACACTGCTCAGAAACGGAGCCAAAAACCGGGCCCAATAACCCTCTCGCGATGACCCTAGGGAAAAAAGTCTGGGGTATACCACACCACACTCCGGAATATGTCGGTATTGTACCATTACACCTGGCGGCTCGGGGAGGACACACCGAAGTTGTTGCGGCATTGTTGGCTGGAGGTGCTGATATCCGCGTCGGCGCCGAGAGAGTCAACTACCCCCCGGTGACGTGTACGTATCGGGGACCGTACATGAATACATACAGCACGTGTTGTTCATGGCCTCCTCAGCTCCGGGCATTACTCATCGCTGCAGCTGTCGGGGCTACAGAGGTGGTGGGTATATTACTGGAACACAGTTCGCCGGACGAGGAGGATCTAGACGGGGCGCTGCTTCTAGCTGCTGCGGGCGGGTTCGTGGAAACGGTGAAGCTACTCTTGGCCTACAAACCGGACGGTTACACTGGCTCGGCGATGCATGCTTGCGGGCTGTCGCTCCTGCATGTAGCCGCGCGGGCTGGGTCGGACGATATTGTCGAGTTGTTGGTGCGGAAAGGAGCCAACATGGAGGCGAAGGACCGATACAACCATACCCCGCTACATGACGCAAGCGTGAGCGGGAATGTTTCAGTGGTTCGGGTTTTAGTGGAGAACGGGGCGAATACGTATGATTTACAGAAGTCACGGTGGATTGCGATGGAGGTGTTGAATAGGCGCTGGGTTAATGAGGAGGATAAGGAATTGTTGGAATTGCTGTGGACAAAAATACCCAGGGAAAGAAAGAGGGAGTGGTGGGAGCATGAGCTGTATTTGGAGGACGATGCTAAGGGAGTTGCGAATAATGGGAATTGTGTTTGCGGATAGCTGTGGTAAATGTTTGCATTAAAGTGCCTAATATTCTTGTATTTTTGTAAATAGTTCTTTTCGATGTAAATGATATTTAAGGATATGTACAAATGATGCTTTCATTCACACCCAAAATCAGGCATGAGGATATGTAAAGAGTGGAGTTGGATTGGGTGGAATACCTGGTAGCGGGCCGCACAGGGGGGCGGGCGGTAGACGCCAACAAGACACCAATCCCAAGAGTGAAGAGAGACAAGAGACTCGAACCCATGCCACAATCCGGGGATAGGTAACATGGAATAGAGATTAGTACCAACCTTCTGGGCGCATACATAGAAGTATACGGTACTCTCGAAGCGCAATCTTCAAGGGCGTGAAACTTATCCCACGCATAGAGATTGGTCGCGCGTTAACGTCGACGTCGCCCGCTCATGATCAACCCCCAACACAATCCACCACTTCACAGCCACGATCGGACCGCCCATAACTCGACGATTGCAATTACCGAAAAACCCATTTATCTAGAGTAGTTCGCCATTGCCGGGAATAAGTGACGAAAACAATTAACTTAGGTGCGAATCAGATGTTTTCGCCGATTGCGCCCCAGCCCGCCCCGGGCCACAGGTTGATTACGAATAACGATACTCATAAGCACTCACTCACACCTGAAACATCGATCTGCATGCACGGAGACGTCACTCCTCCTTTACCCTCCATTGCACATAAATCATCATGGCCGAGACAAACACTCCCGCTGTGTTTACAAGTTGTGGGAAGAGCGAGAGGGCGAGGTTTATACCCTTCCTGATAGATGTTTGTGATATAATTAATGCTTGGGAAAAACCAGGTAAGAAAGGTTGTTACCACCGAGGAAGGAGCGGAGAAGGAGCAAGGAGGATATTAAGAACCCGCCAAGTAGTGAGGAGTGTTGATAGAGAGGGAACTTCCGATGGGGAGGGTGGAGTAGGTGGTATGTATCTGCCAATATAAACATCGATATCCTCAAGCATACGCAGTCAAATTTTTGTTCCACTCGATGGCCATCATCGGTTCTCACTCACAATGTTGCTAAAACCCATCATCATTCCTCGAATCTACCCATAAACAAGAACCGATACCTAGATCAGCGGGCGCTACAAATGTCAGGTGCTATAACTATCAAGGGTTCGAAACCCAAAGTTAGTGCTGTGAACACCCAGGCTTAAAACCTACAACCTTCATTTTTCTGCCCGTATTCCCCTTCTCCTCCGCAAGCCGGCGGTTACAATTGAAGAACCCCGCTTTAGATCTAGACAACAAGGACCCGAGCCCAAGAACTAATGCCTAGTCAAGTTAGCAATTCACGGCGCTATAACCACCAGGGGTTCGAAACCCAACTGGTAATCACAGGTTCAAAATCTGTCTTCTCTCTAGATATTTTGTCCGGCGTTTACCCATCCATTCCTAATTATTCCATCCACTCCGCTCCTTATACTTCATAGCGAGGTCTCCCGCAATATCGGTAAATATAAACCACTACTTACTCCCTTCAACCACGAAAGGCGTCCGGAACAGGCACACCCAGCACCGTTAATTCCCATTCTCACTCAAAAACCTCCCAACTGTTTCTAAGAGCAAAAAACTAGGTTTCGAGCCTTTAACCTTGACGTTTTCTGCATCAACTTTGGGTTTCGAACCCATGGTGTTTGTGTTTATAGCACCTGGCGTTTGTAGCGCCAACTGAGTTAGATATCTGCTTCTTGTTTTTAGGGCTGGATGATGGAAGATGGGATTTCCAACAAGTAATCCGTCTCTATTAATCGACCTGGCGGAGGGAGAAAATGACCTTCAACGGACAAAGGAGAGCAAAAAAAGAATAGGTTTTGAGCCTTGGGTGTTTGTTTACAACACCAACCTTGGCCATGGGTTTCGAACCCTGGTGTCTATAGTACCTGGCGTTTGTAGCGCCCGCTGAGCTAGGTATTGGTTCTTGTTTATGGGGAAGTCCGGGGCTTGATGGTGGAGGATGGGGGGTTTAGCAATCCGTCCGCTGGTGGAGGAGAAAAAAGTACTTTCTGTCCAGATAGACAAATGAGAGCGCTCGAGGAAAAGAATAGGTTTTGAGTCTTGGGTGTTTACAACACCAATTTTGGGGGCTTCGAACCCGGTGTTTACAGCACCATGTATTCCTGGCTAAGCCAGGTATCGGTTCTTATATTTTTGCTGGGTTTACATCATTCAAAATTTCCAATAATCTATCAGTCAGTTCTGTAATAACAACCTAGCGGAGAGAAAAAAAAATGACATTCCGCATGTCTAAACAGAAAAAATGGAGCAAAAGGTTTTAAACCTTGGTGTTTTCAGGACCTGAGCCTTGATGTTTGTAGCATCAATCTTCGAGTTGGGTTTCGAACCCATGGTTTTTATGGCACCTGGCGTTTGTAGCGCCCGCTGAGCTAAGGATCAGTTGTTGTTTATTGGAACAATCGGATCCTACACGGATCCAATAATCTATCTGGTCAGTTCGAAAACAACCTGCTGTACTTAGCGGAGGGAAAAAATGGCCTTCTACATACCTATACGGAAAGGAAAGCAAAAGAATAGGTTTTGAGCCTTGGTGTTATAGCACCTCTGAACTTTGGTGTTTGGAGCACCAACCTTGGGTTTCGAACCTTGGGTGTTTACAACACCTGGCGTTTGTAGCGCCCGCTAAGCTAATGATCAGTTCTTGTATATTGGAAGATTCGGAACCTACATGTACAGGCCCCAATAACCTATCTAGTGAGTTCAACGGTATCACCCTGGTGGGAAAAACAATGAGTGCATATCTTAACGGATAAAGGAGAGCAAAAGAATAGGTTTCCAGCCTTGGTGTTTACAGCACCTCAGAACTTCGGTGTTTGTAGCACCAACTTGGGGGTTTCGAACCCGGTGTTTATAACACCTGGCGTTTGTAGCGCCGGCTAAGCTAAAGATCAGTTCTTGTACATTGGAAGATCCTTATCTTACATGGTAGATATACCAATAATCTATCTGGTCCGTTCAACGGTATCAACGTACACCTGGCGGAAAAAAACAATGACCCTAAGCTTCTGCGTATCTCAATCGATAAAGGAGAACCAAAAGGATAGGTGTCAAGCCCTGGTGTTTACAGCACCAATTTAGGGGTTTCGAACCCAGTGTTTTTAGCACCTGGCGTTTATAGCACCATGGATTACTAGTTAAGCCGGCTGTCGGTCTTCATTTGTTGGAAGATCCGAACTCTGATGAAACAAGACGGATCTAGGGTTTCCGGCAGTCCGTCAGTTCAGCGCAACGTAGCGACCAGCAGCCAGGCAGTACTCTAGTGATTATGTATGATGAAGAAAAATTTGCTGGCCAACCAGGTCCTACGGGTGAGGAGCGGACCGGAACGCGGCAGGGAATACATACCTACCTGGTACATATCTAAACGGACAAAACAGAGCAAAAGGTTGGGAACCTCGGTGTTTACAACTCCTGCGAACTTTGGTGTTTATAGCACCAACCTTAAGCTTGGGTTTCGAACCTGGTGTTTATAGCACCACTGCCAGATAAGCTAGATCTCGGTTGGTATCTGTCGGAGGACTCGCATCCTAGTCATCCAAAACATGATTCTCATAATCCGTATGGTCTATCAATCAGTCCTACCCGCTTCAGGATGAGTAGGACGCCGAACAAATATACTCACCCAAGTAATTTGGCGGTAGTGACGATGAGAATAAAAATGTACCCTCTGCATGTTTGAATGGATAAAGGACAGCAAAAGAATTTGCACTACAGGTTTTGAACCTTACAATTGGTGCACCTGGCGTTTATAGCACCATCAACTGCCAGCTAATCTAGGCATTAGTTCTTTATTAGAAGATTTGGCCCCTGATTATGCAAAACGGTGCCTCGTGTGCCCAGGTCGTATGACCGTGATAGCACGCTCAGCGATAAAAGTGTCCTGCTCATGAATGCTCACTCGTCATTTGACATTTTGAATTTTTGCACAACCTATCACGGAGTTATTCAGAGGAAATGGATACCGTCATATGGGCATGGTGATCCACATAGTACCACAGCACCTGCAACCCAAATTCCACAAGCTGCACTTTGTCCCTTTGCGCCACCGTCCCCAAATTGAGACGTCATACCACCACAGAAACTGGCAGCGTTGTGAGCGGAATTGTTGGAAGCACTTTGAATTCCTGGAGCAACATGCCGATGTCTGGAATGTTTTAATTTTGAAGTCCAACGTAACTTGTTTCAGGTTTATATGTGGCCTTAAATACGCCGGCGCGATAACTCCGTACCCTTCCGTCATGATCAGTATATCTAGCTGTCTTGTCTTCCAAACCAGGATACATATACCTTTCAGTTCTAAAAATCCGATACTTCTGAATTGAACAATTCCCACAGTCACGGCTGCCGCCACAGGTTTTAGAGTGCCGAAAGTTCAAAACAGAGCACAAAGTTCTCTTTGATACACCTCACTATTTATGACTTTACCACTTATACCTCCCACCTTTTCCTCCAGCTCCGCTGCCATGGTCAACTGTATTGTGTATAGTCTCTGCAATCCTATATCCTTGAACAATATTCTCGCATGAACGCCCAGATACATGTTACATATAATTCGCCTTGTACAGCGTAATGGCATGCCGCAGACCTCTCATTATGCACAGACAGAACCGAAAATGTCATCAATAACTTTACGTTCGGAACTCGCAGCGATATCTCGTCGATCCATCTGCGCCTCGTGATTTTGATTGGCATCCGTAGTAAAACCGAGTGCCTTTGCATCGTGAGACCTTGACAGGAAAGAGCTTATCGCCTATAATTTCAAACAATTTAGTTGATACATTGCTCTACATATATCATCACTCATATTTTTCCAAAAATGGACAAGATATCCGAGGTAAATCTCTTGGACGGTGAGACGAGCGCGTAGATATGATGTCTCTACGGCGTGAGTCTCGATACTACAGGCTCTCCTCCTCTCCGCGCCCTCTCTTTCCCGTCACTCCCAATGAAGCACCACGTCCACAGCGAGAAATCAGTCTGTTAATTTCGGCAGGCAGTTCCGGTCGTCGCGCCTACCCTACTAGACTCCACAATGCCGCGCTTATCACGCACTATCATCTCCCTCCTCTTCCTACTTCTCCTCGTCTCGATCATCTACATCAAGTTTTCTTCGATCTCTACCCTTCACAGCTTCAAAACCGGCCTCACCGATGCGTCGCGCAACCGTCCCGACTCCGCCGTCGCTACCAATACACCGCTACCCGCTCTCTCCCCAGCACAACTCGAGATTAAGAAGTTCTTTCGCCAATGGTCCCTCCATCTCCATACCGCGCGCCCACACATCCCTCCGATAGTCCTCGGTGCGACTGCACAAACAACCAATGGCCAGCGCCTCTCGGGCTCGCGGAAGCCTGCGTATTCCTATCTCCATCTCTCCGAAGACAATATCGACTCCCTCGCTGCGTCGCACCGCTCGCTACTCCGTCACCTCCGCGACGCAAAAGGGAAGACCCCGGCCTACGCCAGCAGTCTATTCTCTGGCACCGGTATTGTGATAGTTGCAGGTGGAGAATACTTCAGCCCTACTCTAATCACATTGCGAATGATACGTCGCGAGGGGTGTAAACTTCCCGTGGAGGTCTTCCTCGGCAGCCGAAGCGAATACGAACCAGAACTTTGCAACACTGTTCTACCCACACTCGGAGCAACGTGCATTATTCTCACGGATTTCCTCTCCCCGCCGCTTCGGCCGGATGTCACGCATTATCAACTCAAGTCCCTTGCGCTCATCTTCAGCACCTTTGAGAGGGTGCTGTATCTAGACTCCGATTCTATTCCTCTCATGGATCCTACACCACTATTCACGACGAAGCCTTTTACGGACACGGGGCTGGTGCTGTGGCCGGATTTTTGGATGGCTACGGAGGATCCTGTGTTTTATAACATCACCGGGGTCGGGGCCTTCCCCTCGGGATTACCACCGACGGGGAGCGAAGCAGGTCAGATTTTAGTGGATAAGAAAAGACAATTGACGACGCTGCTGCTGGCCGCTTATTACAATGTGTTTGGGCCTGGTTATTACTATGAGTTGCTCAGCCAGGGAGCGCTGGGGCAAGGCGATAAAGAAACCTTTTTGGCTGCAGCCCTGGTTTTGAAGAACCCGTGGACTAGAGTGCAGAAGGGAGTGGATACGGTGGGCTATAAGCAAGTATCTGGGAAGTTTAAGGGGAGTGGGATGGTACAGTTTCATCCGGGCGATGACCTCGCCGCTCAAACTGTGGATGCGGATACCAAGCAGGTGAAGACGATCCGCCCTGCCTTCATCCATGCCAACACACCAAAGATGAATGCCGGGCATCTGGTGGACGAAGGGGATTTATTTGATGGTGGAAAGAGGGTACGGCTTTGGGGTAGTAAGGAAGAGGCAGTGAAAAGGTTTGGGGGGGATATTGAGCGAGTTGTATGGAAGGAACTGGTGGATGTGGGATGCGAGCTTGCTAGTGTGTTGGGGGAGTGGAAAGGGAGGCATAAGCTGTGTGAACGGTTGAAGGAGCATTGGAAAGCTGTGTTTGAGAATGATGCTTAGCAGTTTTGTTCTATGTAAAATATTTAGAGCCGGTCTTTATGAGGTTACGGCGGTCCGTTTGAGTCATTTTTTTGAGAGGGTGATTGTTTATCTGTTTTCCATGTATTTTGGCGATCCCGTTTTGCAAATCGTTGCTGTCCGGCGGGCATAACAGGCAGGCGCCTACGGATATGGTATGGAAAGTTTCAGTGGACGATTTTCTCGTTCCCGGATTGGCGCTCGGCGAAACGAAACGGAGACGGTGTAGGACACGACACCAAGAACTGGGATGCTCCCCGCATTTCAGAACCTGTGGCTCCATCAGCAGTGCGAGACTCGATACTTCATATTAAAACCCGAAAACGCCACCATGAGGTCCTCACAGCACTCTCTTCGAGACTCTGAATTCGAGTTCTCAATCCAGGAGGTGTCGAAACCGTTGTAGTAACAACATCCAGGAGCCGGTCCATGACAACCCATTTGCCGATACACATAGCACAAAACTATGACTGTAACGAGTCGGGGAAACGGCAGCTTAAGGAATTGAGAAGAAGGAATTTGATATCACATGATTTGGGAGCTTCTTCAGCATGAAGATACATCATGCACTTGTTATACTCTGCTTTGATATGTATTGCCAGCACTCACGTCTCTTCCCCACTTCAACCCCACATCTCTTAGGCATCCATCGTTGACGCCAACTCAACTACCACTCACCATCTCGCCGTTCATCACATTCGCCCTCGCAAACGTTTCTATATCCCGTCGCGTGTCCCATTCTTATCTCCATACAGCAATATCTTCCTCGTTTTTATTCGCAGTAGCTGGTTAGCCCTCTCTCTACACCGTATCTCCACCATAATTCTGATTCAAATGTTAGAAGCAGATTTATCACGATGGGACCTAGATTCTTCGACGGATATAACTACGCAGCCTGGTCTGTCCAAATGAAGCTTGCGCTTCAGCAACAATGTCTCTGGTCCCTCATCGACGGTCGATACCGACAACCTGCCGGCGGCGCCGAAGCCCGACTTGCTTGGGAGGACAAACGCGACCAAGCACTTGCCACGATACTCCTTTCAATGTTCTGGAAAGTGCAATCAGAGTACATTTCCGAGACGGATCCCATCAAGCTCTGGGCTACCCTTGCCGAAAAATATGGGGGAGGAGCACCAACGACATCTGAACCCCCTACGGCTATGCAAGTACACTCATCCGTCGAACCCACCGAGCACGTTAGCCTCCAATCCGTCGATAACGAATATGTCTCCGAAATCCAATCCAACGACTGGATAATCGGCGTCAACAACAGTGCGCACGTCACCCCACGGAAAGAGCTATTCTCCAAGTACTCCAGATACAGTCCCGGACAGAAGAAAGTCCAACTTACCGGAACCGACCAAACGCTGGACGCCCACGGATATGGAACCATAACGCTGCGATTTCAGGGTCCCGACGGCGCGCCGAAGTCATTGGAGATCGAAGCCCTGCACGCCCCGAAGTGCAGACACAATTTGCTCGCGTTTGGTAAGCTGGGAGAGAAAAGTCTTGCCTTTGCCGAGGAAGGATGGAATATTACCAATGAGGACGGCACCGATTATGCTCATGGCCCAATGTTGGCTGGAGTACCGGTTATCCGCACCGAGGAGAGTGAGGGCAATCAGAGAAGGCATCCTAAGAACCGATTTTCGAACCGAAATAAAGGACAGAGACGGCATCGTTCCAACGGCGCTATTGAGGGTCCTCCTAATGGCGGTGCTGCGCAGACTGGCTCGGCTTGATGATTGCGCATGTAAGTTGGTATTGACGGATCAGTTGTCATGTAATTGAGGTTGTCGTGCATGGGATTTAGCATTTGATCTTGGTTATTGGTTTTGGATCTCTGGAAAAACAGGTACGGTTTTGTTGGAGTTTGCGTGTGGGATTTTGGTATCCTTATTGGTATGTGAAGGACGACGGTGGTTGGTAGTTAGCAATGATATGATGATGAATGAATGAACTCGTTGATCACGTTTAAAGGGGGTTGAAGTAACCTTCAAACTTTCACTGCATCTGCCTACATGGTTAGACACCTTACAAGCAATTCCCAAGAAAACATTTCGCTTATGTACCAAGTACTAGCTGCCAAAGCTTCATCTGACAGCCTACGCTAGAGTAGCTTGTGTCCACTCCACATCTACCGTTCTCCACTATTTCTCTATCCAGACTAACGATCCACCCGTTGGGATCCACTTCCTGCACGCCCGTTTTTTTATCCTTGGTGCTCTATTGAGTCATTCGTGGTCGGCGCGCATTCTCCGAAAGTGTTTGTGAGAGTCATAAGGAATGCCGATTCTGATATCGTTTTTTTGTCACATGAGGATGCAGGATGGGGTGACGGAAATTAAGTTGGTTGTTCGATCGTCGGGATCGAAGGAATGGATGGATGAGAGTGTTTTCTTGCGAGAGAAATGACTTGGGGTGTTTCGGTGGCGTTGATCAAAAAACTCGACTTAATGTATCGCTACTCTATGGTCGAGGCTCGGGAGACAGAGGGGAAGATAGTGCATCATCATCATCATATGTCACTGGCTCCTGTGAAATATTGAGGAAACCGTGTGCGGGTATATTATGAGTGCTGATGATAGAAATGCGAGAAACAATGCGTGTGGGGCGGTAGTAAGTCTCAAGTGCTCATACTGATAAGCTGCGCGAGTGCTCTTCTATGAATCATTGCCCGCACCCCGAAGGACAGTGAGTCCGTCTCACTTTGCTTTACGGTGAGGTGCTAGGCAGGGTGTTTGTAATTTAAGTGTGGAGTTAGAGCGGAGCGGATATGTACCACAATGCAAAAGTTAGAGGTCGGCTGGAGTACGATATCGATAGATATGATGCCAATGGATTGAGACGGAACTCTAGACACGGGTGCGATTGGATGCTTTCAGTTGTTTAATAGTTACCACTGGTTGTCCTGCCCACCCGCACAGGTTACATACAGTAGAGCCGAATTAGCTCAGCCGATAAGAACCCCGCCCGGCGGCCATTCCTTCCGCCGCACTCCAAACCTTGCATCAAGCAGTCACCTTAGACCCATGTCTATACCAACACATGTCACGGTCCCTCTGTATATATCGCAGAACAAATATTCTCAGCATATTATCAAAATTTTATGTCAGCTCGCCTCCCAAAAAACCCCCCCGTGGATCACCGGCAAGTGGCCCGGCCCCGGGCGTAGGCATTTCCTTGATCATGAGGGGTGGAGTTCGGCACCTCTTCTCGCAGGGTCAAAACAGGCTGCTGCGGTGAGAAATTCAACGGTAGGAAGAGCAGGATAATTCGGCATACGACATGTACACACTGCGCTGAAACACACTCGAAATCGACGAAAAGGAATCCAGACGCGTCTTAAATGTCAGCCACTATGTACGGTCTGCGGGTACTCGGTATTGGGGGGGGGAATATAGCAACCGTACTACCGCCCATGTATCTTTTTGGTGACTGTGGCAGCGGAGAGGTACTTTAGAAGTATACTTTTCCTTGTACTGATTATGTACGGTCTGCGGGTTACAATGGCAAAGGATCGCCAACCAGGGTATTCCCATGCGTTCCTGAGCGATGCGAACGGTTGCTGGTTGGTCAAAGCTCTTCCCACCGAACTGGCCCCCATTAACTGCACTGACTGGTTCTGACGGCGCCCAGTGGCTGGACACTCGGATTTCCGTTGGACAATAGGGTGCTGACAGCCCTTTTTTGGTGGAGCTTGAGACACTCTACTGCTAACGTCCGAGATTGCACGTACAATGGTTTGATTATACTATCATCCCAGGTGTTTTACATCCATACCCGAA
The DNA here is from genome assembly GCA_014904905.1 of Wilcoxina mikolae CBS 423.85. Lineage (NCBI taxonomy): Eukaryota > Fungi > Ascomycota > Pezizomycetes > Pezizales > Pyronemataceae > Wilcoxina > Wilcoxina mikolae. The sequence continues at coordinate 747,418 of MU122105.1, forward strand.
TGTTATGGTGCACCCGTTGTGCAGTAGCGGAACGTCTAGGAAGTGAACGAGTAGGAGATACATTGAAGACGCAGGGAGCGGTGAAAGGAAGACCCAGAGTTAATTCCATAAAAAGGGTATTGCTAATCGATTACTTTTCTTGAAAGCCATGTCTAAACCGCAATCCTGGGGATATAGTGGGGGCTAACTTAAACCTGAGGCTTTCATAAGTTACCATTAAAAAGCAGTTTTTTTCGGCTTTGGATACTATTAGTTGGCACAGTTTAAGACGCTCTATCGAACGATGGTTTCCGATTTCTGGAATTATTGGTGGTTGTTGAGAAATCGAATCCGGTGGGGTTTTGGTTTGTGAGGGTTCGTTCCTCCATGTTGAACCTCCTGCCTGGGATTGTGCGGGAGGTTCCGTTGTTTGAAATGGATTATTCATGTGCTTCCCTGCATTGAGGTGAAAAATTTTTAGACCGAACCTCATAAACACAGCAGGAGCTATATCAGACAACACCTTATGGCATATCTTAATTATCTTACGGTGTTTTCAACTCCAAGTAGAGCAACTCTACGCCCGAGACATTCAAGGAGGCTTTTTTACCAAAGATCTAGAGTTCCTCTTGCAAACTTTCCAGAGACTGTCAAATTTTGTACGCCACTGCGGGCACTGTCAGGACCATGCAAACTCTGTTCCACCCATACCCACAATTTGGCATCAAAATTCGTTTTGTCCCGCCAAACTGGATCTCTCAATTTCCCCGCTTCCCCACAACGGTAAACAACGTTCGCTTAGCCTGGCGTTTTCGGATCCTAGCCAAAACGTGGGGCAGGGGGGTGGAGACCCGGATCGGGGGCCGGATCATCGGTGCTATCGATTGCCCTGTGGAGCCCGGACCCGCGATGTTTAGTGCCAGAGATATAGAGTAGTTTCGTTAGCGAGATGTGGAGAATACCGTTAGCTATCCGCTATGGAGAACTTCGTATATAAACTCCATTCTTCCCACGGACCACACTCATCTCGAAACAGCCAGTAGCAGCAACAATGGGTCTACAACCACTCGCACATTTGACAGGCACCGCGCTGGTGTACTGTATTACGATCGCCTGCTCGAGCGGGTTTATGTTATTTGGATACGATCAGGGTGTTTTCTCGGGTGTAATTGTCACGCCATATTTTCTCAAAAAGTTTAACAATCCCGATGCTGGTCTTCTTGGAACCATCAATGCCTTGTTCGATATCGGTGGTGCGATTGGAGCGATTCTTGTTTTCATTGCTGGTGGGTACTTGGGGAGGAAAAAATCGATTTTTGTAAGTGCAATTGCTTTGTCGGTAGGGGGGGCGGATGGCTAATAATGAAATATGTAGATGGGATCTATCATCGTCATAATCGGCGCAATCATTCAAGCGACAGCTCCAAATGTAGCGGCACTTTGCGCAGGAAGAATCATTGCAGGTGTAGGCGTAGGCATAGACACTACTGCGATCCGTCCGTCCACCCCCCATTCCCGTCCGTGATTATAATCTGACCTGGAACTCGAATAGCTGTATGGCAAGCCGAGACGGCACCCCCGAAGACTAGAGGCCACCACATGGCTATGGAACTTGTCTTCACCGCGACCGGTCTGTTCATATCACAGTGGACAAACTTTGGCTTGGGAACAAATAATGGCCCTGCGGCGTTCTTGATACCGGTACTCCTGCAGATGGTTTTCCCCACTATCACAATCGTCATGCTTCTTTCTGGTCTTCCGGAAAGTCCTCGGTATGCTCTACCCCCCTCCCAACCCCGTGCTCGGTGCATACTAAAAGTTTCCCGCAGATGGCTCATCGGCAAAGGCCGCCTCGACGAAGCCCGTGCATCACTGGAGCGTCTCCACGTCGGCAGCGATCAACCCGTTGATGTGTACTTCGACGAGATGCGAGAAGTCGTGGAACTCGAGGGCGTCTCGGAAAAATCCAACTTCAAGCTGATCTTCACTTCCGGCCCTACCCAGAACCTTCGTCGTGTATTCCTTGCGTGCTGGATGATGAGTATGCAGCAGCTTGGTGGAATCAACAGTATCACATACTATGTGTATGCTCTCCTCCTCCTCCTTCTCGATTGCTACAACCCAGCTAACATCTGGTCACAGACCAACATTACTGATCCAATTCCTTGGAACAACCCGATACACCTCCCTCTGGGTCGCCGGTCTCACCTCCGTCGTATCCGTAACCTTCGCACTATTCCCAGTATTTTTCATGGACCGTCTCGGCCGCATACCGCTCCTCATCGGCGGCGCAGTGGGGCAAAGTATCTGCTTCATAATCGTGGGAGCACTTTTAGCAGTCACCCCGGAGAACTCATATTCATATGGTTTCGCAATCATCTTCTTTATATACCTATACTTCGCCATCTTCTCTGGAACATGGCTGGCAGGATCCTGGCTATACCGTGAGTAACCCCCCCCCCAAAGTGAACGTTACGATGCTGACAAAACCCAGCGGCGGAAATCCTCCCGCTACGAGTCCGTGGCGCAGGCGCATCAATGGGTGTGTTCTGTTACTGGATGTTTAACTTCCTTGTACTCCGCCCTCCCCCTCCCTCCTCCTTAATTCCATCTAACCAATTGCAACACTAGGTTGTTATGATAACCCCAACCGCACTAAAAAATATCGGTTATAAGATGTACATTATCTATGCGATTTTTAATGCGTGGTTCGCGATTACCCTTTGGTATATATACCCCGAGACCGCCGGAAAGAGCTTGGAGCAGATTGATATGCACTTTGCGAGGAAGTATGGAGGCGAGGATGCGCTCAGGCAGATACAGCAGGAGATGGAGAGGAAGGATCATGGGCATGGGGAGGGGAGTGAAAATGGACATACAGAGAAGGTTGGGGCTTAGATGGATGGGGTGGGGGATGTATGATGTTTTATGTGAGTGATGTTTTATGTTGTATGTATGTATGTTACTTTCGTTGAGATTCTGAGAGAGCGGCAAGTGTATATGACTACGATTCTTGTAATTGATGCGTTTGATAAATTATGGGACAGTAGTAACGCGTGGAGTTTTTACTCAAACCGCAAATCATTGCCATTTGACTTTGGTGTGTTCGGATACTTACTTTGGCGCAAACCTGTCATGATTTAATGCCACTCGTCGGATGCATATATTTTCTCAACGGTACTTTATTGTATAGATAGTTCATTCCCAGGAAGCAACTTATGTCTCCTTACATTCCTTCCACAAACCCCATCTATTAACCCTGACCACCGCCCCCCTTCACCTTCTTCCCCTCCAGCTCATTTTCATGCCCCCTCCCAGTCCACTTATCATTCTGCGCGCGACTATTAGCTTCCATACATACTACCAACCCTCACCACCTACAACATCTCCACTCCCCACCTCCTCCACCAACGCGTCTTCGCCACCGCCAGTGGTAGGTCTACTCTCGTCTGCGGCCCGTGAAGACGGAGGGTCGTTGATGATCCGGGTTGTGCGCTCTTTTGGACGGCCTCGGGAGGCGGTTGTGAGGAGGCGGAGTGTGTGGTGAGGTTTGATTGGCATTGTGTTGGTTTGGGGAAGAGGGAAGGGAGGGGGAGGGAAGGGGGAGGGGGGGTATATGTAATGGGGGGTTTCGTCATTGTTCCGCGGGAACGTGCGGACAATTACGCTAGAGGGTGTATACGCGCACCACCGCAATACCTAACTCCCCCATTTGCAAGCCCAAGATAAGGTAGGATAAAATAATTGAAACCCCACCGTGATCAGTGAGGGCATGTCTGCACGATCAGACATTTGAGAAGGTTTTTAGAGCACCCGGTAAGTTTAATTTGCATTCTAGATCTGGTCTTTTATACCACAAACTCTTACTGAATCTTGGTTCGAATTTGTTCAACTGGCGGCTGCAGTAATTTATTGATTCCCCACTGCCGCGGCCGGGGCTTTGCATGATCATGGGTAGACTCGAGATATATTCTTTTGCTTTATGTAGTTGTCTACCTCGTTTCTCTTGCGTAGTTCTGGCTGTACAAGAGATCAAGAACAAACCTACAGTACTCACTCTTTTGCCCTTCGAGATCCTGGCTGAGGTTTTGTACATACAAGACTGTGGAAGTCATCACATATACAAGAGCCGATGACTTGGCTTAACCGGTATGGGTGCAATAACACCTGGGTTCGAAACCCCACAGGCTTAAAACCAACGGCGCATTTGAAATGTACAGAATGCGGGGTTCGAAACCTCATGGCTCAAAACCTCATTGCGCTACAAACGCTAGACCACTCTCAGTGCCCATTCTTTTGCTCTGTTTTTGCCCTTTGAGATACAGCTTAGGCTTTGTACTAGATGACAATGGACGTTGCATTTCCAAGAGGTGATAGCTTAACTTAGCCGGCATGGTGCTACAAACACCAGGTGCTGCAAACACCGAGTGCAAGTTCGAAACGTGCAATAAACACCAGGTGCTGTAAACACCGGCGTTCAAAACCTCATGGCGCTAAGAACGCTAGAGCACTCTCCAGTGCTATTCTTTTACTCTGCTTTTGCCTTTCAAGATCCAACATAGGATTTATACAAGATAGTAGAGATCGTTGCATTTCCAAGAGCTAATAGCTTAGCTTAGCCGGCATGGTGCTACAAACACCAGGTGCTGTAAACACCGAATGTAGGTTCGAAACCTCATAACGCTTTAAACGTTCCCATGCTTAAAACCTCATTGCGCTACAACCGCTAACTAAACCACGGGCTCAAAACCGTCGTGCAAGTGCAATAAACACCAGGCTCGAAACCTCATGACGTTTTAAACGTCGTCCCTAGGCTTAAATCCTCATGATGCTACAAAACGCTAGGCCCAGGTTCCAAACCTGCGGTGCCCAATCTTTTGCCCTTCGAGATCTATTTTTGATCTTGCATAAGATGGTAGAAATCGATATGAATCTCAATAACAGATAACGTAGCTCAGCCGGTGCTCCAAACACCAGGTGGCTGGGGTTCGAAACCTCCAATTTGCAAGTCAAAGGCGCTCTAAACGTCAGAACATGACCTAGGCTCAAAACCTCGACGACTTGGTCGTGCAAGCACCAGTGCTATAAACACCAGGTTTCAAACCTCATGACGCTACGATCCCCAACCTGCAGTACCGTACTCACTCTTTTGTCTACTTTTACCCTTCGAGATCCGGCTGAGGTTTTGTACAAGACTGTGGAAATTCATCACATATACAAGAGCTGATGGCTTAGCATAACTGGTGTAATAAACACCAGGTGCTGTAAACACCGGGTTCGAAACTTCACAGGCTTAAAACCTACAGCGCTACAAACGCGGGTTTCGAAACCTCATGGCGCTAGAAACGTCAAAGCAAGGATTTAAAATCTGAAGTGCTATAAACACTGAGTTTGCGGGCTCAAAACCTGTTGTCTTTTGCTTTTCTGTCCTATCCGCAAGGAGTTGTTGTTTCTTCGTAATCTCTTGCTTCTCGTGGTGATGTGAGGTAGGTGTTAAGTAGCGACCATTGATGATTATGAATTCGAAGGAGCAATGCATGGGTGCTGTTCAATTCACTATGTACTCTACACTTCAACATCATCACTTACGATTGGGACAAAATGTTTCTTGTTGATGAGATGGGATTCCTTTAATAAAACACAAACTAACCAAAAACCCAAAAGAAAAAAAACAGCCGTTAAAAATAAGCATATCATGACCGCCCAGATAATCCTTTAAACCAAAACCCAAAAGAAAAACAGCCGTTAATATAAAAACATTTCATAAACAGACCAAAACCGCCGAATTTGCAAAGAGCCATGACCCAAACCCGTGTAGAGAG